>CM053755.1:30298473-30711753 GCA_028658305.1 Pachyuromys duprasi | reverse complement strand
ACTGGCCTCACGTGGCTGGTCCCCAGGACAGGCTGCCTCCCTTGCCCTACCCCATCCCCTTTATTTTGCTGTCCCATTACTAGATGAAATTAAGTCAGCTAGGATGTAATATTATTTTAATGTCTACGGGAATGGGAAATGGAATCGCGAAGACGCGATTAAGCAAATTGAAGCTCTTTAGCCTGAGACTGGGAACGCTGTGAGAAGAGCCTGCAGATCATGACAATTGTGCTGCCAAAATGGTTGGTTTCTACTGGTGCTGCAGGGAGGTCAGAGGAAACAGATGTAAGATGTAGCAGAGAAAATGTAAAATATGACCCAGGGAAGAAATGTTCCCCATGAGTATGACGGACTGTGGCATAGCTTGCCATGGGGAGATGGGAAGTATCTGTTCTCGTGACATGGTTTGCTAGAGCTCTGCAAAAGAATTGGCAACCAGAAAGAAAGGAGGAGCCAGATTCCCAGGCACTCCTAGGACGGGAGGAGCACTCAAGGTTCTTTCTGGTGTAAGAGGGACGCGTGTACCAATAAGCCAGATGGAGATAGGGTAGCCCCCTAAATGGCTCAGTGTGGGCCAGAGATATAACTTAGTAGTAGAGGCTTTGCCAAACATGTGTGAGGCTCTGGGACTGATCCTCCAACTCTGAAAATATAAATTAAGGGCTGGAGAGATGGCTCAGGGGTCCAGAGGACACAGGTTCAATTCCCAGGACCTACACGCAGCTCATACTGTTGCAGCTCCAGTTCCAGGAGATCCAACACCCTCATACAGACATACACACAGGCAAAACACCAACGCACATAAGATAAAGATAAATAACTCATTTTTAAATAATAAAGAATAAATTAATAAATCATACATACGCACACACACTCAAAAATGTTAAGTCAGTCTGTCCTTCACCCATGCAGGAAGCTATTCAGAACAAACTGAAATTCAACGCAATTTCAAGTACATTTAAAAGTATACAATTACCTGTGTCTGCAGGGACAGGTAGCATCTGTCCATATCCAAGCACTCAGGAGATGGAAGCAGGAAGATCAGGAGTTCAAAGCCAGCCTCAGCTTCATATTGAGTCAGAGGCCAACATAGTTGAACTGAGAACCTGTTTTAAAAATACAATAGAAAGGCCAGTGAGACAGCTTAGCAAGTAAAGGTTCTTGGAGTCAAGCCTGATGACCTCGGTTGGATTTCCCCAGGAACCACATGGTAGAAAGAGAGAGCCAACTCCTGAATGTTGTCCTCAAGAAGGGAGGGGAAAGGAGGGAAGGAAAGAAAACGAAATAATATACCTTGGGCATGGAAAATCAAAGAGACGAGCCCATTTGGGGGCAGTTGGAAAGAGGCCCTCAGATTAGAAAATCTGGCTGTGTAAACAATGCAAAGAAGCAATGCAGACCCTGCCTCTCATGGATAGTCCTGTATCCTGTGTATCCTGATTACCTGAGGCCTGATCGGGTGAACCTTGACATTTTCAATTGAAGGTTCTTGTGGAGTAGAAACCCTAGCTGGACAGTGCTTTGCTCAGTCTCTAGTTCATTTGCAGCCACACCTTCTAAGCTGGAGCTTCCAGGATTACTCACAGAGCAAAACAATAAAGCACTCAGGCTGCTGGATTCCCCAGGTCATAATGAATATGCGGCTTCCAGCCCTGAGCCCTGTGCGCAAGGCCCAGCTATCTTGATAGACTCCTAAATTGAGCCTGGAACGAGGTGGGGAAATTGCTAGGTACATAAAGGAAGACCTTGCAGGGGCACACTGACTTAAAGACCTTTCCTCTAGAGAACTGTCAGTCTAGACACCTCATTCTGACCATGGTGAGTCCAGCAGCTGCAAGCAAATGTGACCCTCTGTCCTCACCTCCCCTGCACCCTGATTGTTTTTTTTTGTTGTTGTTGTTGTTGTTGATGTTTTGTTTTCGTTTCATTACATTTATGTGTTTGTTGCGTGGTTTGTATGTGTGTGTGCACATGCCATGGCATTCCTATGAAGTCAGAGGACAACTCATGTGTCCTCAGTTCTCTCCTTCCTCCGCGTGGGTCCCAAGGATTGAACTCGGGTCATCTGGCTTGCCAGCAGGCACTTCCACCTGCTGTGCCAGCTCACCAGCTTGTTGTTGTCATTGTTTGTTTGTCGTATAACACAGGTCTCAGGCAGCCCCAGCAACTGCAGGTGTGGCTAAGGCCCAAGTGCCAGCGCCATTTGTAGAAAAAGCCCGTGTTTCTCAAGCATACTGTGCTCATGGATACAAACCCGCTTGGTTGAAGGTCTCTTTTCACAGAGCTGACGACCGGCTTGTTCCTGTGCATGCTGCTCACGCCATCCTCCCTTCTACCCCGCTAGAAGAGATGCAGAATTATGTCTTAACACAGAAACTTAAATCACAAGTTAAAAACTCTGTCTCCGATATAAGCTGACATTCTTTAAGGTGGCCTGAGCAAACTAACTTTTTTTAAGTTGCCCTTTGACCTCTGCCCTTTGCCCTTTGCCCTTTTTGGCTGGAGTGCACTGCTTCCCAGGGACTGGCATAGTAGACAGGGCCTTTTCAATGGTGAGTTCCTGGTGGGAAGTCACAAAGGGCAGTAGATGCAATGACATCCTGCTCTGCGGCCCACAGTGTGGAAGCTATCACGGATGTGGAGCCTGGACTGTGGAGACGGTGTCCACCACTGCACACACCTGCACCTCTCATAGAGAAACAAGCACCGTTTTCAGACATCACAGGCACATGCTGCCAGGGAACCTGTTTGCCTCAGCGGTCACATGATGCAGTCTTAGGAAGAGGGTTTCCTCCTTTGAATTTTTTTCAGGGAACAGTACAGGTGGTTGTGTTTGGATATGGTCATTAAAAGTCTCTAGCCAGGTGGTGGTGGTGCATGCCTTTAATCCCAGCACTCCGGGAGGCGGAGGCAGGCAGAGCTCTGTGAGTTCAAGGCCAGCCTGGTCTACAGAGCAAGCTTGAGGACAACTGAGGCTACACAGAGAAACCCTGTCTTTAAAAAAAAAAAAAGTCTCAATTTTTACTCTCCAAAATGTTCATTCCAAAGAATAAAGTGGCATTTTAATTAAAGGATTATAACAGTCCAAGAGTACCCCAGGTCTTGGACTTAAGTAGCTGTATGGGACCAGCTTTAGAAAGACGTGCAGTCTTTCTGGGCGCCTGGCAGCAGCCCAGGTTCTGGACCCAGATGCAGAGCAGCTGTGTTCTCCAGGGCAGGGCCTCTTCTGACCCGCATAGCACTCAGATCTGCCATCTCAGAACCCTTCCGGGGCGGCGGGGGGGGGGGGAGGTTTGTGGCTAGGGCAGGCCACCATGGCAGTAGCCCTGTGTAGCTCTCACGTGCAGAGGACTAGGACTCTAGGAATAGCCAAGAACAGCTTGCACAAAGGCAAGCACTGGGAGTCTTGGGTCATCCGAAAGAGAAGCACAGCACAGTGAGGCTGGACAGAAAGGAAGTCAAGGCTGTGACAGGTGGCACAGCTGTGGAGACAGAGCGGGTGCCCATATGAGCCATGCTCCCTAAGGCTAGGACTGTTGCAGGAATCTGAGTGCAGCTGGCACCCTGCCCTTTAAGTCACCTGCTAGGGAGAAAGCCCCCCAGGACGCTTCAAGCTAAGCCAGGCAAGATGACCCCTTTCCCACCTCCAAACAACCCATTCTAATGCTGATCACCGGCAATTTACCATTTTTTACCAAAGTCTCTTCCAAAATGTGTTGAGACTTAGGTCATTTTTGAGTGAGGGACTCTAAGTGACATCCCTTTCTGCAAATGAAGCTGGAACCTGAGCCACCGTCACAGCTGCCCTGCCTCCTGGTCCCCATTTCACTCACAATGGATTCATGCTCAGAGAGCTCCTGATCATGGAGGCAGTGCAGACAGGACAGTGGGACTCCTGCAGGCCTAGGGGACATGAACTTCAGGCTTTAGCCTCAATTGTTCCACTTAACTGCCAGGCACCGAGATGATTTTTTTCTCCTCTCCAAGCTTCAGGCCTCCACTGGCTGGATGAAGAGACAGATATTCATGCCCTTCACAAGGGCTAGCAGGGTACAGTGTGTAAGCATGAGGGATGCCATTGGCCCACAATCGTTCAAAAGTAGTATCTCTTGCTGGCATGTGTGTGTGTGTGTGTGTAACAAAGTGGAGAGCAAATGAGAAAGACATCTGGCTCCACATGTGCATGCACACCCGTGTACCCGCACGAATGTGGACCTGCATACACACATGCACACCACACACTACAAAAAACTAAAAAAGATGCTACAGTTGAGAGACTAGAGGACAACAAAGAAGACACTTGCACCAAATAATAATGATTCCAAAGCTAGAAGCTTCCTTTAGAGAGTCCCTTCCTTGCCTTTCTTCATCTTTAAACCCATAATACCAGGGAAAGCAGACAAATCAGGATCACCAACCTCTTTCACCCATTTCTAGGCTATCAATAAACCAGTAAATCAATTTAAAAATCAATAAGAATTGATAAATAAACTTATCAATAAATTCGTGAGTTGACGCCACATGAAAGGAGTGGTTCCTGCCCACCTGTCCATCACAGGATACAGATATGGCTCACTCCATGTCCGGGTTTAAGACAGGGCCAGGTTTGGGGAAGGAGACTGATCCTCCAATCCCAGGTAGAAGGGCTTGAGATTATCACACCATCACAAGGATAGAGGTTTTCTCCAACCTCAAATGGTACAGAGCGAAGATCTGGGGGTCTTTGGCACCATCCCCAAGTTTCCGCAGAGGCCTACTCAAAGTCAGTGGGCCTCTCTAGAAGCAGGTTAGGAGTGGGCCTGTCCCTACCCCCACGGGAGCCTGCAGCGTGGCAGCCACACCCAGGAGGAGGAGAATGGGAAGCGCAGGGAATCAGGTGTCCCTCTTATACAATATGAATGGGGTAATGGAATACCGCACCTGTCCCCCACGGATCCTACTCCTGCTCTCTCCTGGCTCTGGGGACCTCAGGCTCTCTGCTGACAGGACATCACTGAAGGGCTGTGGGGACCCCTGACCCCTTCCCTCAGCCCCACTGACTGCAAGACCTTTTGCCCCAGCTCACGGGCCACACCAGAGGAAGAGGTAGGCGCTATGGGGTCTGCCATGAGTTCTGAGGGCTAGGTAAGAGAGGGGCCGGTCTGCAGTAGGGAGGCATAGGCAAGAGACAACCAGGATAAGAGAGAGGTCCTTTTCACTGGGAATTGAGGAGACTTCTCATGGCACAGAGAATGGAGTAAGACAGGGCAGGCTCTGTGTACCGAAGCCACCTGAGACCTGAATAGCTGGCATCCATGGCTCCCACCTCAGCCTTAGACTGTCCGAGTCTCCCACGCCTACCTATCTGACGCTGTCTCTGGGCACCTTACCCTCTTTTCCGGTTAGCTCAAGTGCGAGGTGCATGGACAGGAAGAAAGCTGAGAGACCTTGCAGATCTCAGGGTTCTGAGAAGACAGGGCTGAGGTCAGGCTGGAAAACTCAAGACCCAGCCCCACTCCAGGCCACTTCCCTGGTCAGCTGGGACCCCCATCCGCTCTTCATTAACTCCAAGACAGTGCCAGGGAGCAAGAGTCCTATATCCTTGGGGATTCATGGCCCCTTTTTTGGAAGGTATCGTGGGAAAAGTGGATGGGGGCCAGGGACTCCATCTCCTTTTTCTCTGAGTTCCCCTAGGGACCACCTCTTGTGTTTGTGTTTTTCCTGCGTGTATCTGTCTCCTCCCACCTCACTCTGGGGGTCCCCCTTTTACAGAGCGGGAAGGAGTGTATTCTCGGCCATGAAACTCGGCAAGACTCGGTCCCACAAAGAGGAGCCCCAAAGACAAGGTAGGGAACGTGGTTCTGCCCACCCTTCACACAGCTGCGGCAGCCACTTCTTTCAACCATCATGTAAGCCCGCCCTGGACTGGCCTCAGAGGGCCCTCCTTTCCCACTTGACGCTCCCACAGACACTTGGGCGGGGCTCGGACTCCCATTGGCTGGCGTGGAGGTTAGGGGAGGGAAGCCTAGGACACTGTGCCTCTGCCGAGTGGACGGGCTCCTTCTCCCTACATTGAGTATTTAACTTCATATGAGCCCAGAGGTGTTTGTTTGTTTTAAATTAAAAGAGTAGCAAGAACGAGCTGTGCTGTGCCTGGCAGCTGCAGAACACCCACCGCAAAGAGGGGCCACTGGGCCTGAGGAGCTGGAGTGACCTTTGGTGCTTGGTCCCCCTAACCACAGCTGTTTAAAAGGAGGCAAGGAGGACAGGTGAAAGATATGGGGGGACACAGGGTGACACACAGAGCTTTATGCCATCATCATCGGGCTCTCCCATGTGGCCCACTGGCCCTAGAATTCTCCTCTTCCCCAGCCAGTTTTGGGTGCATTCTTCTTGGATGGAGGGTATAGCTTCCTGCTGAAACCCAATCCTGCCATGCCTGAATGGGCTTTTTCAAATCATGACTTTGTCCCACTGGATTCACAGATGACCGTGCACCATCTTTAATTCCAAGACTCAGGAGGCAGAGGCAACCGGGTCTCTGCAAATCTGAAGCTAACCTGGTCTACACAGAGAGGCTCAAGCCAGCCTGGGCTGCATAGTGAGACCCTGTCAAAAATAAAGAAATTAAAGAATGTGAAATGTATGGGCGGCAGCATTCTAAGCAAGGGCCATTAAATAAACCCGGAATTTAGCTCTCCTTCTTAGGAGACAGTCCCTAGCTAGATCTGCATCCGCCTGCCTGCTCTTCCCTTCCTCCCCAGATGAGCCAGCAGTGCTGGAAATGGAGGACCTGGACCACCTAGCCATCCGGCTGGGGGATGGGCTGGATCCTGACTCTGTGTCTCTGGCCTCAGTCACCGCTCTCACCAGCAATGTCTCCAACAAACGGTGAGTCTCCCAGAGACCTGTATCCCACCTGCCACTACCCTGTCGGCCAGGACCAACTTGCCAGGCTTGAGATTTGGGGCATAGAAATCAGAGTCCGTGAACAGCTTCTCCACAGCCTCACCCTTTCTTACTGTCCTTGGATGACCTCTCTCCTGTCTTCCTGCAGAGGCAAGACAACAGCAGGTCCTTGAGCCCCTGTGGGAGGAGGGACAGCATAGAGCTGATCAGTCCATGAGTGACTGATCACCCAGTGGCCACTCCCTGTTCCTTCTATCCCTGCTTGGTCTTCTCTGTTCGTGCCAGTGAGAACATCTACCCTCACACACCCCCAATTCTGATGGCAGAACTGAGTGTTGGAAGACCACAGTTTTGTCCCTCTGGCCTTTCCATCTCACACCAACCTGACAGTCCATTCTCTCCTCCTCAGGTCTAAGCCAGACATCAAGATGGAGCCAAGTGCTGGGAGGCCCATGGATTACCAGGTAGGTGGGTACCAGGATGTCTGGGCCTTACAAATTTCTACTGGAGTGGGGTGTTCCAGCCAGCTGGGCATGATAGGCTCAGAGGTAAGAGCCAGGGCTCCTAGAGAGTCAGAGCCGGGTGAAAGGCTCAAAGTAGGCTTGGGGGGGGGGGGGGAGCAGCACACACACACACACACACTCATGTTTTGGAGAATGTTGGGTGTGTTTTTAAATTATTCCAGCCTATTTTATTTTATTTATTTTGGGTTTTTTTTTTTCAAGACAGGATTTTTCTGTGTAGTCTTGTCTGTCCTGGACTCACTTTGTAGACCAGGCTGGCCTTGAACTCAAAGAGATCCATCTGCCTCTGCCTCCCCAAGTGCTGGGATCACAGGCATGCGCCACCATGCCCGGCTTCCAGCTTATTTTAAAGCTGGAAGAAACATCAATCCCATTTTTCCTCTTTATTGTGTCTCTATATTTTCTTAAGCTAGTTGTTCTTTGTTTCTAAAGCTAAATTTAAAAAGGCTCTGACCCGGAGGAGGGCTGTATTTGTAGCCAAGGAGCAGGAACAGGAGCTGAGCAGTGCTGGCGGCTGCTGACACAGGCCTCGGCGGCCTCCCTGGCCTTTGTCCAGCCTGCGATCAGACTGTATAGCAGGGCTCCCAATAGACAGGTGTACAAGCCAGAACACCTTATTATGAAGTGAGAAGAAAGGCAAGAGAAGGCATCTCTCAAGAAAGGTCCAGGGACCCAGCCTGGCTCCAGACTCTATCCCTGAGAGGTAACAGGACCCCGTTACAGGTCAGAAACCGTTGTGAGTACAGCTTGATTGTCAACATCCATTTCCCAGGCCCCATGCATACTACCCTTGTGCGCAGACAACTGCACCTCGCCTCCCTCAGGTCATGATATAAAGGGCTGGATGGTATCCACTCTGCCTGCTCATCTTTCCCAAGAGTTCACCTCCACCCCCTTAAGGCTTGCTTTGGTTTGGTTCTATCCGGTCACCATTTTCCCTAGCATTTAGCGCCAAGTAGTGTCACATTGTGCCACCCTGAAACTTTAGACACCTCAAGCCCTTGAGTCCCTCGGAGGTTTGTGAACATTTACCCCCTGACTTATAAAAACCCAAACACGCTGTCCTGAGGCATCAGAGGCTTTCTCCAGGAGACTGAGATCTGAGGGAACTGCTTCTATGCGCAGACCAGGGAAGTCTCAGAGAGCCCACTCGTGTGTAATGCCACTGGCCTGCTGTGCAAAAGCAATTTATTATAAAATTTATTATATAGCCCTGGCTGTCCTGGACTCGCTTTATAGACCAGGCTGGCCTCAAACTCACAGAGACCCTCCTGCCTCTGCCTCCCTGAGTGCTGGGAGTTGGTCGAGATTATGTCATTCTTAAAATCATAATTATTACTGTACTTTGACAGTAAGAGCCGAACCAATGCCTGTAATCACAGCACTCAGGGAGACAGAGGCAGGCGGATCTCTCTGAGTTTGAAGTCAGCCTGGTCTACAAAGTGAGTTCGGGACAGCCAAGGCTACACAGAGAAACCCTGTGTGGAAAAACCAAAAAGAAAAGAACACTGAGCCAAGAGTTACAGGGCCACTGGTCTTGGGTAAATCAAGGCCGGAGGCAGGGTACACAGTTAACTACAGTGAGAACCATTATAACAATTGCTCCCTTCGGATCCCCGGTTACTTAGCTCAACACTTACTTCTTCCTCTCAAACGTCTTCCTGCCAGGGATTTTTATGTCCCAGGTCAGATATTTCTCCCTCCAAAGTCCTTTAAACCTTCTGAATTGGACCAGTTACCCCATTTCACCCGGCAGTGCTGTGTCTCCTGACGGGCCCATTCGCAGCTCACCTGCGCGTATTTATCCGCTGCGCAAGAGGGAAGCAAGGAGGATTCAAATGCAAAACATTTTAGCTTCTGATAAATAGGATGTACAGACCAACAAAACCAACAGCGACTTCCCTCCCTTCGGGAGCTTGGCTTTAGTTAATCAGAAAGACCTCAGCGCGCACGTGGCCCTGGGAGAGACGGGAGGAGAACCTCTCAGCAGCTCTCCGGTCCAGATGGGAGGCTGGGGGCCAGTCCAGCTGTGAAGGCTGGCCACCGATGGAAGGAGGCCTGTGGGAAGAGACTGCAGGGTGCTGTATACTGCGGGCAATCTAGAAGAGACAGAACATTAAATTCTTTCCTGATTATTGGTATTTTGAATGGGACAAACCACCGTCACCTCGCTGGGGAATGTGCACTTTGCCCGGCAGGGCGCAGAGAGTGAAATCTGTCCCCCTGGTCTCTCCTCCTGACACTAAGTCTTAACATGTCACCTCCAAACAGATCTCCAGTTTCCAGCATCACTGAGTCTCTCAGGCCTGATCCAGGCCCTCAGTCTCTGCTGTACTTCTGCATCCCTTCTCCTTGGCCTTCCCACTCTGTCCTCCATGCCACCACTAGAGTGATCTGCCTGTCTGGTCATGTCAGACCTCTGGCCCTGGAGACCAGGGGAGATGGAGAATGCAGTAGAACAGCAGTTCCAGAGCTGCGAGTGGCTATCTTTCCCCTCTAGCTTCCCCTGACACTCTCGATGCAAGCATGAACAGAAGTCCCCAAAGCAGGTCACAAAACACCATTAGACTTGGGGTCCTTCGGGACATTTGAGTAGATTTTTTCCCCACACTGTTCTTTGTGATAGCTTTGGAAAGGGCTCTTGGGAATTCTAGCCCTTGCCTGAGCAGAAGATGGTGGATTAGTCAAAGGTGTCAGCTGGTCCCATGGTCTCACTTGTGGTTCTCTTTGCTCTCCGGATTTTCCTTCTGGAAAAGCTGTGTGTGAAGCTCCTTTGCCTTCATGCAACTCTTCACTGGCATTGTGGTCTCTGTTTGCTCAACATTCTGTTGACTGGATGGCCCATCCCCTCCTGCCGAATATAAATGACTGCATTCTTACTTTTAATTTCAAGTGTTAGATACACACACACACCTGAAGCAGGGCTTGGGGAGGCTATGGGCGTGGGCTTCCCTTCTGCCCAGTAACACACCCCTCTCCTCTGTCTCACTCCTGGAACCATCCTCATCCAGCAAAGCACAGCCCCCTCTCACGTCTCTTCCCCCCCATCTCTTCATTCCTTCCAACCCTCCGCTCTCCTCCTCTCTTCACCTCCGATGTCTCCTGTCAGCTCCTGACCCAGCTCACTGCTGCTGGCTCAGCTCTGCTGCAGAAGGTGGAAGAATGAGCCCTGAGCAGAGGAAGGGACGAAGGATGGAATACACACGTGAAAACCAACCACTCTTGGCTTGGGAAGTTAATCTCAGCCAGCTCATCTGGCCAAAACCATGCTTGTCTGTCCCCCGAGTCTTGAGTTACAGCAAATCTTCATGGCGGGGGGTGCTAGCTGCAGAAAAACAATAATTTAAACCTTTTGCCACGAAAGGTTTATGGGGCTGGAGAGATGACTCAGTAATTAAGAGCACTGGCTGCTCTTCTGGAAGACCCAGGTTCAATTCCCAGCACCCAGAGGGCAGCTCACAACCTCTGTAATCCAGCTTGAGGGCCTCTGACACCTTCACACAGGCATACATGCAGGCAAAACACCAATGCACACAATAAAAATAAATACATTTTTATGAAAAGGTTTCTGGAAAGTAAACTCTACGCACTACTGGGCAAAGAATATTCCGAAAGGACTCCTTGTGTTTCTTCACAGTGAAGTTCCTGGAGCTAAGTTAATTAGCCCTGTTTCCTTTTTGGTTCCCTGAAGAAATGGTGGCTACTGAGACTCTTTCAGGCGTGGATCCTAAGCATTCAAACCATGGCCCCATTGGCCTCCCACACCCCAGAATAGAAGCGGCCAGTCCCACAGTTTAAGGGTTCCTTCAGCGCACAGTTGCGGCTGCATTTCTGTGCTTTCTTGGCAGTGGTCTTATTGGTGTTGGGGTTTCTATTTTCCTAGCATCGTTTCTGATGTGTGGATTTTTCTTGGTCTTTGAGCTATTTATAAGACCTTGAGGAACACAGCAGATGGTAATTTTAGTAAGGATTCTTTTTTATCTAAAAGGGGAAAATAATTCTCCCGAGTAAAATCATATTTAGAAGTTGCATCAAAGCGTAACAACCGAAGTGCCAAAGACCCAGATGAGCGACACAAACAGCTGCTCTTCCAGCCCAATTAGCTAGCGGGAGATGCTGACAGCAGGCAGGAGGCCTTGGGCTAAAAGGCAAGTTCAAGCATCCTGGGGGGCCAATCTATAGCATCCCACTGACCCTGCCTCCTCCAGAGATGACCCCAAGGAGAGGTAGCTTCCATCTAAAGGTAGCTAGAGGCCGCTTACGCTGCTGGCTCTCATTCCATGGAGCTTTCACTAGTGTGATGCTTTGGTGTATGCATCATCTCATTTAACCCTCACTGGCTAGGGTCTCAGCTCGGAGCTGAGACTACGCGGCTCAGTGAGCCCACAGGATGAGCCTGCACATCCATTCCTGGCCATGTGTCAGGTGGAAGCGCAGTTCCAAGACCAGCAAACCAAAATCAGTACCTGTTTGTATTTTGCCATGGCCATCCTCATGGGGACTGACCCGGCCAAATCCAAGGCAGGAGCGAATGGCTTGAAATGAAGATTCCTTTCCCCTCTCTTCCCCACTTTCCTCCTCCCTTTCCTGTCCTTCCCCCTCTCTCTCCCTTTCCCTCTCATTCTCTATATATTTTTTTCTTATTTTTTCAGTTTTATATATGTACATATAAATACATCTTTTCATATATATGTATCTTTATATACATCCTTTATCAATGCATATCCTTATATGTATGTGCATATGGAGATATAATGTAGCCAGGCGTGGTGACGCACGCCTTTAGTCCCAGCACTCGGGAGACAGAGGCAGGAGGATCCCTGTGAGTTCGAGGCCAGCCTGGTCTACAGAGTGATCCCGGGACAGGAAGGGCTACAAACCGATGAAAGCCATATGGACAATACCTAGTCCCGGGGCCCAGCCCCATGCCCTGGCAAGACTAGACTCTAGGATGACCGCCATGCTCCATGCAGCCCCCTCTCTCCCTCCTGCAGGTCAGCATCACAGTGATTGAGGCCCGGCAGCTGGTGGGCTTGAACATGGACCCCGTGGTGTGTGTGGAGGTGGGAGATGACAAAAAGTACACGTCTATGAAGGAGTCCACAAACTGCCCCTACTACAATGAGGTCAGTGTCCCCACGACCCAAGGTGGAAAAGGGGCCTCCTGACACGGGAACAGCTGGAAATTTGGAAGACAGAGCCGATAGCCCCAAGGGGTTGGCCCACCCTCTTACGGCCCAGCACCCTGCATGCTGCAACCTCTGCACCCCCAGTATGGACCTCAGTATGGCCCTCCTGTGGCTACAAGCCAAGGTGCTGTGGCCCACCGCCCACACTGACACTCCAGGACCTTGCCGCCCTTTCTCTTAGGCTGCCTTCTTGGTCTCCTGAGCCCCTAATAGGCTTCCATCTCAAACACAACCTTGACTTCGGCTCTGAGAAAGAAAATGACTGTTGCTCCCTCCGCTTAGACCACATGGTGGGGGGGGGGGGGGAGTTGAGGAACCTCAGAGACTCAATAGTTTCCTCTCCCCATCTTGCAGAGGAGGTAACTGTCTACTTCAGTGACTTCAGTTAGCAAGGAGGGCCAGGCTAGCTCAAATGCTGCCTCCGTGTCCTGTCCCCTGAAGTGTGTGTGTGGAGGGGCTGTGGGTGTCCTTGGGCAACTGTGCAGCCTCCAGCTGTGAATGTGTAGGACCTAGGAACACTTCTGCATTTCAGCCGAAGCTTGGCCATGTAACCACGGGTTACTATGTTCCAAGCCAGTGTCCCGCTGGCCCCCAGGGCAGGATATCACTGCACAGGGACCCTCCAGCCCTGGGTGGAATTGGGGTATTCAAGCTGGACATCTCTGATCTTATATCAGACATATTCCTGACTGGACCGCCTCTGTAAGGGTCTGCTTTCCTCTCACGACTGTAGAGACAAATTCCAGTGACTCTCTGGTTATTTGATAGTGGTGAAACCACATTTGGCTGACTTGGGGGTTCACCTTGCATCAGATCTATGTATTTCATGTTTCAGTCAACTTGCTTACTCCTTCCAACATAGCTTCCTGGCTCTCCGGGCCCCTAGCAAACTCCTAGTCTCTGTGCAGGGACCCAGCTCAAGTGACCTGGCCACTGAGTAGCCCACACTGCCTTCTCTGGGTCAGAGGTCAGCATCCTCTCTGTGAGCACTAACTATCCTCAGCTGTGGTTGGTCACTCATGTTTCTAACTAGTGGGTGAGGCGGGGCTGCAAATCTCCTCAGCTCTCCCCCAGCTCAGAGCCTGCAGTTACATGGAGGGCTCAGCATTTGCCAAACGCCAGGCCATGGTGCATGGGGCAGCATAGGAACTGCAGAGCTGGCTGAAGCATGGTTTCTGCCCTCACATGTCACTTCCTGGCCATGGCTGGAAACCATTCCCTCCCCTCTGCGCGTCTCTGGGTGTGCTCTTTGACAGTGATCAGCCAAATAGCCCTGATTTTGTTTCTGTCTCTTCCCTCTAAACTAGAATTTCTTAAACTCAGCCACTTGGATACTCTGGGGTGGAGAATTCTGGATTGACCCAGATACTGAGACTACAAAAATGCTGATAGCAAGCCTCCTAGCTTTAGCAACTAAATATTCCCAGATGTTGGCAAAGGTTCCGTGGGAATTAAACTTGCCCCCAGTTAAGCCCACTCCCCCACATTGTGTTGCTGTCTTCCTTTGCAGCCTCAGAAATGGCTTCTTTCCCCTTTTTTTCCTTTTCAGTAAAAGAAAAAAAAACCAGTGTCTTGGGGTTTCTGTTGGGGCTTGCTTATGGATTCAGAGGTTTGGTCCATTATCATTATGCAGGAAGTGTGTTGTCACATGGGCGGACATTGTACTGGAGAGGGAGGTGGCTGAGAGTTCTAAATCTGGATTCACAGGCAGCAGGAAGAGAGAATGACACTGGGGCTGGCTTGGGCATTTGAAACCTCAAAGCCCGTCCCCCGTGACATACTTCCTCCAAGGCCACACCTATTCCAATTCTTAATATCTTAATTCTTTCACGTAATGCTATTCCCTGCCTCAAACCACCACAAACAGCCATCTACCGTGGCTTTGCTTCTGGAAAGTTCACTAGGAAGTAGGAGTCTCTCTTTGGCTCCACTAGAACAGCAGAGGCTGGTAGGAACCATCAACCAACTTAGCAGATCTTTAAGCAATCCCAAGAAGGACTCCTGCTCAGAAAACACAAGGATTGTGACTCCAGCCAGCTCAGAACACTTGGGCTTCTGCCTCCACTTAGGCAGCTCCTTCCATGGGCCAGGGCCAGCTCTTATGCCCCTGACCTGGTAGCTCACCATCATGGCTTTAAGCCTTCCTGGGAATAGAAGCTCTTGACTTTTGTCCTTCCATAATGGCCACACACGAACCAAAACAGACCTCCCTTTCCGTATGCACATGTGCTCTACCTGACCAGCCTATGGCCACTGCTCCTCCTTCCACCCAATCAGTGTTCAGCTATCACCTTTGCCATGGACCCTTCTGTTTCTTCATCCCAAAGGATCCAGCAGAGTACTATGACCCTAGTTCTGTCTTGGCTTTTTTTTTTCTGGCTCTTTCCTTCTCCCTTGCCCATGTGGCGCAGACATCTCATGGACACCCAAGGACAGGAACCCAGAGTCTGCCAACCATCATCTCAGGATCCTCCAGTTCCAGCAGGATCTCCAGAGATCTCCTGTTAACTTCTGTTAACTCCCAGCAGATGTGGGGGCCCCACCCTCTCACTCTCTGTCACATCCTTCATCTCACTGTTCCTCCTTCCCAGGAGCTCTCAGGACTCTCGCCTGCTTCACGGTCTCTCCACAACCTTCTCCCTAGCTTCCTAACTTGCCATGGTTTTCTTGATCGGTAGATCAAGAAAATCTGCTGTTTCCTAGAGCCCTGTCCTGGACAGCCTTCTGCTCTGGTATCTTCTCAGGCATCTCCTCCATCCCCATAGCTTCTGTCACCAGCCTCATGCTGATGGCTCACTTCCAGATCCAGACTCCAGACCTGCAGACTCTTGCCCCAGCCAGCACCCCCGAGGCTTGCCAGCTATACACAGTTAACATTTACCAGGCCCTGACCAAGTGCAACACTGAGTCCTGTCATTTTGATTTTACAACCACGCCTCACTGCTTATGTGTGACTCCCTGGAGTAGGACAGCATGGCAGCCTACATGTCATTATCCCCATGGCTCAAGGGTAAACTGAGGCTTGGCAAAGGGAGTAAAGGATCCAGCAGTAACAGCTAGATGCCACTGGCTTCATAGAGAGCACATCTGCCCACAGCTGTGTTAGCTGTAAAATAGGGGCGTGAACTTCAACTACCATGTCACAGAATCGAGCAGGCTACTGTGACTATTGACTACTGCAAGGGACACCTGCTCTTGGGATATTTTCTCCAGCCAAAGTCCCCTGTTAATCTTGCCTTCTTGGCCCTGCCCAGAAGTTCATCAAAGCAGCAGTCAGTGTGGTCATTGCCCACTCCTCTTCCCCCAATCCAGTGCACCTAGGACAAGGATGAGGCCTGTAAGAGAGCATGGAGGCTCACACTGCAGAAGAGACAGTTCAAACCGCAGCGATTTTCTTTTGTGGCTAAGGAAGTGTCGTCTTACCCAGAGAGCATCATTCTGAGTCTCCCTGTGTTTTGCCTTTTAACACTCCTTGGGTTGGGGTTTGTCTCCCAGGCGGCACTGAGGTCTGGTGGTTACCTATCTGCTCTTCACACCATGGTGTACCTCATAGCCAATAGCCTACTCAGTTCTGCGACGTGGTAGTTGGTGTCCATACCCCTGTCTCACAGCTCTCTGGGGGACGTACCAAAGAACTTGTGAGTTAAGTCACAGAAGCCAGAACTGGTTTCCTGGCCCCTTGGTCAGGCTCTTCCACACAGAGCATTTGTTCAGCTTTTTGACAATTGTAGATTGATGTCATCTACAAATATGGCAGGCTGCCTGCACCCTGAACACAGGTAGTAAGTAGACTGTTTCATCCCCTGGTAGTAGAGCACCCAACCTAGATGATGGGTTCCTACGCCTCACCCATTCAGATACCTAGAACTCAGTGGACTCACCACTACTGCCCATGCAAGCTTTGAGACTGGTGGGGAAATGGCGGGATGTAGGCAGGCACTGCTCGGAGGGAGGGGCTGCCAACGACAGCACTTTGGATCCCTCCCCTTTGCAGTACTTCGTCTTCGACTTCCACGTCTCTCCTGAGGTCATGTTCGACAAGATCATCAAGATCTCGGTGAGTGGAGAGCAGCTGCAGGCAGCAGGCAGGGCCACTGGCCTATGCAGGATGGTGGCACAGCTGTTCAGGACACAGCAGCCCTGTGCCTGGATGCCTGGGTGGGCAGAGGGAACACAGGATGGATATTGGCCCCCTCTTGTTCCTTGATTTGGATCTCTCTGTAGAATGCAAAACCTACTCACCCAAACCTAATAGTGGTGAGGGGAGGGAAAGAGTGGTGGGCAGGAGGGGCTGATACTGACCCTCAGCAAACCAGGCCTGTGCCCTGCCAAACACCCTCCCACTTTACTATGAACCACGGGTCCCGAGAACGATACAGGTAACACTGTCTTCAGTGGGCCCTGCTCCTGCCCCTGCACCTACCTCCTGGCCCCCAAAGGCTTCTCCCTGCCCAACCTGACTGGCTGCTGGTGGTTTTGCTCCAAAAGGTGATCCATTCTAAGAACCTGCTTCGAAGCGGCACCCTGGTGGGCTCCTTCAAAATGGATGTGGGGACTGTGTACTCCCAGCCTGGTGAGTAAGCCCCGAAGAATGGGCCCGGAGCACGCAGCTCCAGAAGCAATGTATGAGGTTGTTCCTGCTGTATTGATTCCTGGCTCACCCACCAAGGGGCATAGACCCAACCCACCGGCCATTAGTCTGCAGCCATGGGGGTGGCAGTGAAGGGCTGTGCACTCTACACACAGGTGTGCAAGCTGTGTGCACCATATGATAGATGTTTGCCCATTGTGGGGGTAGGGGCCTGGGGAATAATAGTACAGAGAGGCAGCTTAAATACGTGTGGCCCACGAGAGCATCACCTCTCCTGCGCTCTGTGAGAACAGTTCTATAGAGGGCGGTGAGAGGCCTGGGAAGGTGCCCACCCACCGCCTCTGCCTGGCACCTGCTGAGCAGAGAGGACCCTACCGTCCTTACAAAACCCCCGTCTCCCCTCTGACAGTTAACGGGGGCTCACAGGTGTGCCAGGGTTTGGCCCAGCCAATCAGCTAGGGAGGAGGACACCAGAGCAGGTATTTCAGGGAACCTATGAAGTCCAAGCGTCCAGTCTCAACGTGGTGACAGTCGATGGCAAGTGTAATACAGCAAGTGTGGGGGACTCTGGGCTCGGAGACACTTTTAACAAGGCACTCGGACCCCCTGAGGAGCAGCCGTGGCTGAAGAGGCTGCGTCTGATTAATCATTCCATGGGTACCTGTGGTCAACATTGTGTAGAGTTGGCATGGCTACCACAGGTGATAGTCTACAGCAGCAGTTCTCAACCTGGGGGTCGCAATCCCTTTGGGGATTGAATGACCCTTTCACAGGGTTGGCTTAAGACCATTGGAAAGCACAGATATTACATTATGATTCATAACAGTAGCAAAATTACAGTTATGAAGTAGCAGCAAAAATAGTTTTATGGTTGGGGGGGGGGTCACCACAACATGAGAAACTGTGTTAAGAGATCACAGCATTAGGAGGGTTGAAAACCACTGGGCTAGAAGATTTGTCACTACATGGCCAACTTGGGGATATTCCCCAAAGTGAAACTGTTGTCAATAATACAATTCTATTCCACATTGCCACATTTGACCCTCGCAAAGTAGTTAAAGACACAACAACACCCTTACTACTCTACAGAGAAGCCAATGAAGAAAGAGAAATGAGGGGGCTTGGGGGTGCCACTAACAAGTAGATGAAACAGCTGGCACTTTCTTGTGGCCTAGTGACACTCAGCTAGCGCCCGCTGTAACAGTGGGGAAATGTGGGTCTAAGACTACGTATGTTCGGGAACTCACAGATCAGAGCATTCCAGATGTGTGAGGCCTTCGGTCGGGTCCCTGTTGAGACAGACAGGTGGGCTGGTGATGTATCTCGGTTAGGGGAATGCTTGCCTGGCCCACCTGATGGAGTGAGATAAATCTCAGCACCACATAAACCAGGTGGGCTGGCGTGCAACTGTAATTCTAGCACTTGGGAGGTAGAACCTAGAGAATCAGAAGTTCAAGGTCATTTTTAGCTATATGGCAAGTTCTCTAACTGCGATTCATGAGAAGAAAGAAAGATGGACAGGCCCGAGGTGGCAAGGGAACTTACCCAAAGTAAGAAGGGAGCCTGTTCTCCTGGTACCTAGGCCCTTCCACTCCCCCACACAGGGGGAGCCTCCAGGGAAGAGCCTCCTGCTGTATTGCTTCCCAGGAAACATGCTCAGCCATACTGCACAGGTTTGCGCGCTGCAAGGCATCTCTCTGCATATGGCCTTCTCTCTAGGCTGAGCCTCAGCAGACCCTCAGCTAAGATAAAGTGGGGGGGGGGGATGGAAAGCCAGCGGAGTTCTGGTTGGGAAAATACTGCGGGGGCAGTGGTAGCTCTAAGTCCCAGCACCCCAGAGGCAGAGGCAGGCAGATCTCCCGGTTCGAGGCCAGCCTGGTCTACAGAGAAAATGCTGCTGTTATGAAGGAGGTGGCAGGGCCAGACACTGGGCCAGACACATTCCAGCAGGTCTAACTGCCCAATCCATGTAGGCGCCATTGTTCCCATCTGACAGTGAGCAATTTGACCTTGGAGAGACTCTCCAAGGTCAAATTGCTGATCCAAAACTACAGTGGGAGTGAATGGCAGATATAACTCAAGCTCAGGCCTTCGTGGGCCCCAAGTCCCGTCTCTCCACCAGGGTAACCCCCTCCAGACTTCTGAGTCTGCCTCCGAGCCAGCCTGGTCCCGTCACAGAGGCACGCACGGCCTGTACTTTCAACATCTCTCCAAGTCTGGCTGGATCTCAAGCGCAGGAAATTGTTCATTGCTGCCCTCTGCTGGGGATGGATTGTAGTGGCAGAGGCCAGAGTGGCTAGCCTTTTCACAGCCCCTCAGAGAGGGGTGTCAGAGCCAGGCAGGGGAACTGTGGGGCTTCCCCAGCTCCTCCAGCGCCTCCAGCTAGAGACCAAAGCATCCAGATTCGAGGCCTGAGAGTCCACACACCCAGTGTGTATCCTACAAGAGTGCCCCTCAGCTGCACCCGGGATGTTCTCTAACCAGAAGTGGGATACTCACCACCCGTATTTTAGACAGCTCGCTTTCACGTATGACAGACCCAAATCTGTCACCTGTAATTTCTTTTGTCACCTATAATCTTCACCCATGTTTTCAGGCTTGTCTTCCAATCACTCTCATGTTTAAAGGTAAAGTTTGTGTTGCCCGAATCTTGTTCTTTCCTTGCTAAACTCCCTCAGTTTCACCCAACCGAGAACATGCCTGTTAATCTACCCCTCCACCCAAGCATCCTGTCCACAGCATAACAGACCCCGCCATCAATTTACCCACCCACCAGCTACCCACATGTCCCCCAAGGCCAGCGGACAGCCACACTCAGCCCCCATCCATTTCCCCAGCCATCACGTTACCCTTCCTACCTGTGTCTGCTCAGAAGCGCGAGGTTCTAGGGACCAGCACCTCAGCAGAAGGGCTCCGGTGACTCCCAGCACTAAGGTCTCCCAGACTCCTGTCACCCTTGAGTCTCATTTGACACTGCTGTGGCCTTGACTGTCTTGACAGCTGGGCCAGCTGACACACACACACACACACAGGCTGGATTCTGCCCCCCTGCCCCAGCCTTACCTCAAGATGCCACTGGGGTCAGAACCTTGGAAGACACAAGGGAAAAGGGAGGGAAGCAGGGTGGGGGTTTTGAGCACTCTGGAGATTTCTATACCTTCAGGAAATTATTAAGAAGGTCGGTCTCTCTCTCTCTCTCTCTCTCTCTCTCTCTCTCTCTCTTTCTCGCTCACACACACACACACACACACACACTTACCTTCTCACTAGCTTTAAAATCAATGCAGTGGGGTAGATCTCCCTAAAATGCCCTCTTCGCTGACACTTGTAACTTTCTCCACACTGTCCTGTGTCCTGGGGACGCTGCCAGTCTGTTTTAGTCTAAGCGTGGAGACAGGCAGTGTGGAGATGATGACGGTGAGGAGGGAGGCACATACGAGGGCCTCTGGGAGCACCGAGAGGTCAGAACCCATTCCTCTGCAGTGCTCAGGGGGAACTGTGTGGAAGAGGAGACCCTGGACAAAGTGAGTGGTCCCCCAGCTGAACGAGGGTGAGGAGGAAGGTGAGGACACTTGGGGCAAACACAATAGCATAGAGTCTGGCTCCACCCAAGCAGGGGAGACAGTGGCGGGACCACCTTGCCAAACCACTGGGCTTCACCTCAAGACACAGGAGAACTCAGAAGGGCTGAAAAACGGAAGCAGTAAGGGGAGTGTTACTATTTTTAAAACGACGCCACGCATTTACAACAGATATGATATGAAAGAGTTTGCTGGATGGAGAGAGATGGTGGGGGAAGGGCACCCTGACAAAGAACGGGGAGAGAGCAAGAGTAAGAGAGAGAGAGTGCGGCAGACCGGTCACTAAGTGCCCGGCCAAGATGATGTCATAGGATGCAGGTACTGGCGTAGGATGTTGTCAGGACCCTAAGTGTTTCTAAGGGAAGGCCAGTTGAATTGCCTACACTACATAACAGGAAGCCTCTGTTTCAGGGGACCCTATGGGCAGCTATGTGGGGCCAGCCATAGCAGGGACCATAGGAGAGACTGCAGGCTGAGAAACTGACCTGGAAGTAATTCAAGTGCTCCTGGGCAGGGTCTTGCCCAGCCCTCTGGCTGTAGCCCCCCCCCCCCCCCGCCCTGTCTTCACTGGGTAGGCGCAAGTAGAGCTGTGGCCCCAAGCCTCCTGGGCCTGCAGCCTTGAGCTTGCAAGTCCTAGTGGGCACTCAGCTTGGATGCCCTGTGTCCTGGCCTGGGATGGGGATGGCAGGTGCAGCGCCCCTTTTCCTCCTCCTTCCCACCACAGAGCACCAGTTCCACCACAAATGGGCCATCCTGTCAGACCCCGATGACATCTCTGCCGGGCTGAAGGGCTACGTGAAGTGTGATGTCGCTGTGGTGGGCAAGGGAGACAACATCAAGACACCCCACAAGGCCAACGAGACAGAGGAGGATGACATTGAAGGGTGAGGCCCCAATCTCCCCTAGAGACCTGCGCACACCACCCTGCCTTCCCCCACAGGAAGGTTCTGGAATGACCTGAACCCAATGTTCTTGCCATCATCCCCCTTACTTCCATGCTCCGCCCTGCCAGCCTCTCCCCCGGGGTCCGGGGCATTGTGGCTTCCCAGGTAACAGAGGGTAGTACTCTGACATCCAGACAGCCAGCCGAGAAAGCTGGCGGGAAGAAGAGATGTCAGCAGCTACGAGTCCCACCGCTGCCAGGGCCCAAGGGTTCCAGCGGCGTACCCCCAAGACAGCAGAGAAGTGTCTCACTCAGCGTGCCAGGCTCAGGCACCGCAGGGCATTGCCTGGACTCAAAAAAAAAAAATGTGCTGGGATCCAATGAGCCTGGGCTGCCCTAAGCTGGGAGCAGCCGGCTCCTGGTGAGGTTTCTGAGGGAGAAAGGTGTCACGAAGCTTTGAAAGTTGATGCCACACCTAGCGTCCTGCAGTTTACAAAGCACCCACACGCTGTAGCCCGTGTGTTGCCTTCCTGAGAAGGGACTGTTAACATTATCACCACCTTAATGAGGAAGAAACTGAAGCTCAGTGAGATGGAAAGCCTTCCCCGGAATCCTAGAAGGGGATGGGTACCACAAATTCGCATCTTTAATCAAAGTCTTGAGTCCTCTCTCAAATGGTCCTTCACAAATTATGACAAGCCTAGGGGGGTGTGGTGCAACTGTTAGGATGGTGTGTGTGTGTGTGTGTGTGTGTGTGTGTGTGTATGCGAGTGTGTGTGTGCATGAGAGAGGGGGAGAACATATGTGCAAGCATGCACTTCTTTGTCCCATCTCCCTGACCCTCATCCTCTCTGCCTCTTTTCGCATCATACTCCTTGCTTAGCTCTCAGTCTAATGTCCTAAGGGGCCAGCAAGATTCTCTAAGCCTGGTCCATGATAAATTGCCTGTGATCCCAGGAACTTGCTGCTCCCCGAGGGCGTGCCCCCGGAACGTCAGTGGGCCCGGTTCTATGTGAAAATTTACCGAGCGGAGGGACTGCCCCGGATGAACACAAGCCTCATGGCCAACGTGAAGAAGGCTTTCATTGGTGAAAACAAGGACCTCGTCGACCCCTATGTGCAAGTCTTCTTTGCCGGACAGAAGGTACCAGGGATGGAGGTGCTGAAGGATGGGATGGTGGGCTTAAAGTACAAGTGAGGGATGGGAGGAAGGGGCAGACCAGGAAAAATCTGGACCCGCCAGCCAAGAAAACACACACATTCACACACACGCATAAGCCATAACATCATCTCACCAGGGCAAAACGTCGGTGCAGAAGAGCAGCTATGAGCCACTGTGGAATGAGCAGGTCGTCTTTACAGACCTGTTCCCCCCACTCTGCAAACGCATGAAGGTGCAGATCCGAGACTCCGACAAGGTCAATGACGTGGCCATCGGCACCCACTTCATCGACCTGCGCAAGATTTCCAACGACGGAGACAAAGGTCAGCAGCACAGCATGGGTGTACAGGGGCAGGAATGGGGCGGGAAGGGAAGAGTTAATGAGGCCCGTTCTTTTATAGCCCTCCAGGTCTCAACCAGACGGGGCTCTTACGGGTCTTATTTGTAGCCCTTTTCTCAAAAGGACAGAGTAGCTCGGGGTGGCTCGGAGCCGACTGGGTTTAGCCTTTGCACCTGTTTTCCTATTGGCCAAATGAAAATAAGAGCTATCGTACATTACAGTGCACATGCTCTATGTATGTAATCGCCGTGCCTTCACTAGCACCTCGTGTGAGCGGTCACACCCATCTATGGGCCTGTGGGGACTGACCGTAACCCAGAATCCAGGAACTTGACAAACACAAGGACACAATGAGACAGGACGGTACCCCATACCTCCTCATACTCCCAGCGGATTACGGAGGCAGACATGATACCAAATGACCAGACCAGCAGGCATAAAGAACAAAAGCTCACAGCACAGTAACACAGATACCCAGAAGAAGTGTATCCGGACATGGAAGATAGACTCGTGTCTCCGGGAGCAAAGCGAGGGTGGTTGGAAGGCCCTGCTCGGCAGGACTTCTTTGGGGTGGGTAGATACACAGAGGAATATGACGGTGGGCATACAACACATTGAGCATACTACAGCCACCCACACGTGCACTTTAAATGCCAGATTCTTGTGTGAATTGTTTCTCAATTTTCTAACGTTATGTTTGCAAAGCAAACAAAAAAGTGAATACAAGAGCTGGGGAGATAAGGATCTGAGTTTAATTACCAGAGCCAAGTTTGCAAAAGATAAAAGAAAAAGAGCAGGGAGTGATGGCATGCTCTCGTAATTCCAGCGCTAGGGAGGCAGAAACAGGTGTGTGTGTCTCTGGAGCTCCCTGAATCCCAGCCAGACTACCTGGGAACTTGCCAAGTTCCAGGCCATTGAGAAACCCTGTCTCAAAACAAAACAAAACAAAACCCCAAATAACAATGCTTAAGGGGTGACATTTGAGATTGGACTCCATATGCACACAGTGCGTTAATACACATACATCATACATATGCACACACATATGATGGTTTTGTTTGTTCATTTGTCTTGCCATGTAGAACAGGCTGGCCTTGAACTCACAGGGATCTTCTTGCTAGGATTAAAGGTGTGTGCCAACATCCAGATTCTGGCAAAAATAACTGTTTAAAAGAAAATACATAAAGAAGAAATAGATTCACGTAAGGGAAGATTTGTTGACTGAGGCCCAACAAATCCTAAGCATGAGAGAAGAGGCTGGTGTCAGAGACGGAGAGCAAGGCTCCTCTCCAGGCCCAGGTCCTGCTCAACCCACCATGGTCACAGGCAGGAGCTGATGACCCATGAAGAACCAAGAGAACACAGAGAGGAGGGAAGGTCCCCTCAGGAGAGGCACGGTAGATGTACATCCTACACCCAGAAACCAAACAAAACATGTAGGATCCATGCTGAGGGGTGTGGGAAGAGCTAACAGCTGTCCACAGAGGTGCCTACAGCAGTGGGGAATGGGCGCCTGGCTTTCCCTCTCCCTCCCCACCTCGCCAAGGCAGAGAATAAGGAGACACCAGAAGACACGCTATGTAGGCATGCATGAGAAAGCTTCCCCACACCTGCCTGGCACCCAGCAGACAAACAGCCCTGAGCTCGGCTCCCGGAAGCCCCCAAAGATCCATGCATCCCGAGTGAGCCTTGGACATGATAGTCTTCTGCCTCTCTCCTCACTGCCGCAGGCTTCCTGCCGACGCTCGGCCCTGCCTGGGTGAACATGTATGGCTCCACGCGCAACTACACACTGCTGGACGAACACCAGGACCTGAACGAGGGCCTGGGCGAGGGTGTGTCCTTCCGTGCCCGCCTCATGCTGGGACTGGCTGTGGAGATCCTAGACACCTCCAACCCAGAACTCACCAGCTCCACAGAAGTGCAGGTGGAGCAGGCCACACCGGTCTCAGAGGTGAGGCCAGGGTTGTGCTCTGTCCATCCCTCACTCGATCCTCTCCTCAACATGGCAGCTGAGTTCGTTTGACCCCCATTGCTGCCTTGTCTGGTCAGAGGTCCTCACTTGACCCTTTTGCAAGACCTCAGTCCTCATCTCCTACTGACCTTTGCTCTACCCAGAGATCCCATCTTAGCTACCAGCAACCAGTGACACGCCACCTCTGACCCTCCTCTCAGCCACGGCTAGCCTTGTGTCTACAGAGTCAGCCATTCTCCCAAGGACAAGGGCTTGAGTCCAGACTTTCTGGCCCCAAAGCTGGATGGGACACACCCCAGCTGTCAGCCAAAAGCCTATCTACAGCATTAGCAACCTGACCCAGGCTGGCTGCCCCCCTGAAACTCAGTGCTGGTTTTAACTGCCTCCCCCACAGAGCTGCACAGGAAGAATGGAAGAATTTTTTCTATTTGGAGCTTTCCTGGAAGCCTCAATGATCGACCGAAAAAATGGGGACAAGCCAATTACCTTTGAGGTGACCATAGGTAAGTGCTGGGATTATGGGGGAGGGTTTCAGGCTTCCGGTTGTCACTGCTGGCCCTGGTCCCAGGCTACAGAGAGTGGGCAGCATTGATGCATTTCCCCTGACTGTCCTCAAATGCCAACAAAGCACCCCTGGTTCTTGGGAGTGCACTTGACCGTAAAAGAGGTCACAAATTTCTCCATCAATGGGGCATACTGGGACTAGGACATTAGAGGAAAGAATACCACCACACACAGCATTCAGTGGTGGAGAAGAGAGAGGAGAAATCCAGGCTGTGTTTTGGGTTGGGCACGCCCATCTTCAGAGCTCTCCCTTATGGTAATATGGGACCTTTTCCTGGGTGGTGTTATCTGAGCCCTGTTCTCTGACTTAACCTCTCCAAGAGGTTTATGTGAAGTGTAGGGTGAGTGAGGAGAGGCGCTTGGGTGTCTTACAAGCTGCTCTTTGCTCAGGAAATTATGGCAATGAAGTCGACGGCATGTCACGACCCCAGCGGCCTCGGCCCCGGAAGGAGCCTGGGGATGAAGAAGAAGTAGACCTGATTCAGAACTCCAGTGATGATGAGGGTGATGAAGGCGCAGACCTGGCTTCAGTGTCCTCCACCCCACCTATGCGGCCCCAGATCACAGACAGGTGGGCCCCGAGACTTGCCCCAGCCCCCAGCGGCCTTGGCCCTTGCCTCCTGGGGCCCTCAACCTCAACATCCCTCAACCTCCCCCTGCATCCCACCCCAGGAACTATTTCCACCTGCCCTACCTGGAGCGCAAGCCCTGTGTCTATATCAAGAGCTGGTGGCCAGACCAGCGCCGCCGCCTCTACAACGCAAACATCATGGACCACATTGCTGACAAGCTGGTCAGAGCCGGGCGGGGGCAGTAGGATCTGGGAGGGTGGGCACATGTGAGGGCCTCACCTGTGAAACACGGGCTCTCTATCTGGTCACTTGTCTTGAAATAGAGAAAGGGGGTGCCAACAGGTCCCAGAGCTCTGGAGTAGAGTCTATGCGGCACCCACCATGGTCACAGCTCCAAAGGCTGCTTCCTGAAGGAGCTGAGAAACCGTGAATAACCATGAGTTCTCAGTTTCTACAACAGGTCTTGGGGAATTGGTGGCTCCTTTGTATAATATATGTAGAATGGTCTGCATTACTAGGTTTCTCTTTCTGGGGTGAATGGGAAGGACCTCTGGGGTCGGGGTTGGGGAGCCGAGGCCCAGAGTGCACTTGAAACCCTGGCTCACAGGAAGAAGGTCTCAATGATGTTCAGGAGATGATCAAAACAGAGAAGTCCTACCCAGAGCGCCGCCTGCGGGGTGTTCTAGAGGAACTCAGCTCCGGCTGCCAGTGAGGAGACGGATGGGGAAGGCAGGGAGGGACAGGGACAGCCAGGCCGGGGCTAAGCGCTGGGTCTCCCCTACCCCTCGCCCTCTGCAGCCGCTTCCTCTCCCTCTCGGACAAGGATCAGGGCCACTCATCCCGCACCAGGCTGGATCGGGAGCGCCTCAAGTCCTGCATGAGGGAACTGGTGAGGCCACAGCTGGACCCTGGGATCGAGGAAGCCAATGAACAGGGGACACCCGCTCCTGAGACCGTGGTTCAAGCTGTCACCCAAAGCTGAGTATTCCTCATACACTCTTTCCAACAGGAGAGCATGGGCCAACAGGCCAAGAGCTTGAGGGCTCAGGTGAAGCGACACACTGTACGGGACAAGCTGAGGTTATGCCAGAACTTCCTGCAGAAGCTACGCTTCCTGGCAGATGAGGTGTGTGGCCTGAGAAGAGGGCAGGGGCCGCAGAGAAAGGGGCTGACCGGATCCCCTGAGCGGCCTCTACTGCTTAGCTAGCCACTGTGGACAAGGTTGAGCAAGCTCAATGGGAGAGAAGGGGAGACCCGAGAATGAGGGTCCTTCCCTTCCGCGCCCAGGCTCAGCTGCCAGGCGTGGGGTGCAGCGGCTCAGGGTACCATTATAGTAAGGCTGGGTCCCCTGGCTTGTGCCCTGTGCCCTCCGCTGCAGCCCCAGCACAGCATCCCAGATGTGTTCATTTGGATGATGAGCAACAACAAGCGCATCGCCTATGCCCGAGTGCCCTCCAAAGACCTCCTCTTCTCCATAGTGGAGGAGGAACTAGGCAAGGACTGTGGCAAGGTCAAGACCCTCTTCCTCAAGGTGCTGCAGGGGATGAGACTGGGCTGGGGTGGGCTGGGTTCCTGTGGAGGCTCCAGCCGGGTCTGGCAAGACTAAGAGGAGGTGTTCAGAGGTCTGGAGGACCCCTAGCCCCACCCGCCATGCCTCTTAGTCTTTCACCCCCAAATATGTCCAGTGATGGGGTAGGCACAACCTTGCCTGACTCTGATTGAGGAGGGGCCTCCCCTTAGCCTGTGGGCCCTGGAAGTGGTCAGGCCCTTGGTGACCCTAAGCCTGCCCCTAGCTGCCAGGGAAGAAGGGCTTCGGCTCTGCAGGCTGGACGGTACAGGCCAAGCTGGAACTCTACCTGTGGCTGGGCCTCAGCAAGCAGCGAAAGGACTTTCTGTGTGGCCTGCCCTGCGGCTTTGAGGAAGTCAAGGCAGCCCAAGGCCTGGGCCTGCACTCCTTTCCACCCATCAGCCTGGTCTACACCAGTGAGTGAGGGCTCCTCGCCCTGGGTAGGTCGCTCTCCCAGCTTGTACTCCCTCCATGGAGATCACATGGAGTGGCTCAACCTTCCCCTCCCCAACAGAGAAGCAAGCCTTCCAGCTCCGAGCCCACATGTATCAAGCCCGAAGCCTCTTTGCCGCCGACAGCACCGGGCTCTCTGACCCCTTCGCTCGCGTCTTCTTCATCAACCAGAGCCAGTGCACGGAGGTAAGGACCTGAGGGGCCGGGGGCTCTGACTTTTCGAACACTGGGAGGCCAGCACAACTGGTCTGCCAGTTCCTTCAGAGGAAAGCCTTTGGGGTGGTAAAGGCCACAAGCTTGGACTAGGGCTGCACCCACAAGGCAAGGAAGGCTTTGGCAGGCACTGGGAGCAACCATCACGAGGGCATTGATTTTTCAGATTTCTGGAAAAGCAGGGGAATCAAATATTCCTGCCTGCAGGGTTCCCTGCAGTCCTGGCCTAGGAATGGTGTCTGCCGCTTGTCCCCCATCCCTCTCCCCAACATGCAGGTTCTGAATGAGACCTTGTGTCCTACTTGGGACCAAATGCTGGTGTTTGACAACCTGGAGCTGTATGGCGAAGCTCACGAGTTACGAGACGATCCCCCCATCATTGTCATTGAAATCTACGACCAGGACGCCATGGTATACACAGGCACTGGCACCAGGGACATCTGGCAGACCCTCCCCTTGCAGACCCCCACCCCAACCAGAAGCTCTATGCTGGCTGCCTTAGCTGGGTTTGTTGAGGAAATGGCTAACCAAGCTTTCCTGGTGCCTCCTGCCCATCTACCACACCTCTGTCCTTTCCCAGTACCATGAGCCTCTCAGGGACCAGGGGAAGATCATGGTGCTTCCCACCTCCTGGATAAACAGGCTGAGGCCGAGGTATTCCAAAGATGTACCAGGAAGTCCTGTTGCCACAGGGTTCTGATCCCTGCCTATACTCACCGCAATCTGTAGCAGTCTGCTTTCCACTGAAGTTCTGGAGTAGGAAAGAAGGATCAGGATAATACCCTTTCCAAGAGGGGCCAACTCTGTCCACAAGCCATCCCAACTGTCGGGGTGCCCAAGGGAACTGTCGAGTTCTGTTTGCAGGGCAAAGCTGACTTCATGGGCCGGACCTTCGCCAAGCCCCTGGTGAAGATGGCGGATGAGGCCTACTGCTCACCTCGCTTCCCGCCCCAGCTCGAGTACTACCAGATCTACAGAGGCAACGCCACAGCCGGGGACCTCCTGGCTGCCTTTGAGCTGCTGCAGGTGGGTGGCGGTCAAAGGGTGGGCCTGGGAGCCCAGGCTGGGAGTGACATCTCAGGGGGGCTGGGCTCTCTGGCTTGCCCGTCCCTTCCGATCTCCTCTCCCCGGACTCACCACTGTGATGCATGATGTCATTCCTCAGATTGGGCCGTCAGGGAAGGCTGACCTACCGCCCATCAATGGCCCAGTGGACATGGACAGAGGGCCCATCATGCCCGTGCCTGTGGGAATCCGGCCGGTGCTCAGCAAGTATCGAGTGGAGGTGAGTGAGGGCTGTGTGCAGCTCCTTGCCCTGCCTGTGGCCTTTGCCCATGACACCCATCCCTCTCACTTTTGTTCCATGAAGCACCATGATTGAGCATTCCCTGTGAGCCGTCAAACTCCTAGCCCCCTAGCAACACTTCCCAGTTTCAGAAATAGATTCCGGGGGCCAAAGAGTAGAGGTGACTTGTCCAAGATCACTCCCTAGAGCCAGAAGCTCTGGCCCAGGCCCCAGCCCAGGCTAGTGCCTGTTCTAACGGAGACACACCACTGTGGCCCAGAGCCATTCTTAGCCCTCTGCCTACCATAGTGACCCCAAAGACCCTACCTCCGTCCTCTGAGGATGTTGATCCCATGCAGTTTCCTGGCACTGTCCACACCGTCCACGGTGTCCCTGCCCCGCAAACTTTAGCTTCCACTCCTACCCTGTTACTGCTTCTCTACGCTGACCCTTCCCAGCCACCATTGGCCCCTTCACTGCTCCCAGGTGCTGTTCTGGGGCCTGAGGGACTTGAAGAGGGTGAACCTGGCCCAGGTGGACAGACCACGGGTGGACATCGAGTGTGCGGGAAAAGGGGTACAGTCATCCCTGATCCACAATTATAAGAAGAACCCCAACTTCAACACCCTAGTCAAGTGGTTTGAAGTGGTGAGTAGGAGAGCCGGCAGAGCCAGGCTGGCTGGGTGTGACCAGTGTGGTTTGCTGTAGCCAGCCTCCTCGGCCCCTTTCCCTGAGGCCCAGGCTGTAGCTCGTCACCCCCAAATCGCAGGACCTCCCGGAGAATGAGCTACTGCACCCGCCCTTGAACATCCGAGTGGTGGACTGCCGGGCCTTTGGACGATACACGCTGGTGGGCTCCCACGCCGTCAGCTCGCTGCGGCGCTTCATCTACCGACCCCCGGACCGCTCGTCCCCCAGCTGGAACACCACAGGTATGGCCATCTAATGCCTGCCTCTATTCAGCTCCTCTTCGGGCCCCATCTCACAGCGCAGTTCAAATAGCCATCATGGTTTCCCTTTGGGCACCGGGCAGCGTGACAGTGGAGCGGTGGGGGGAGATAGACATCCAGGAGCCAGAGAGGGCTACACAGGGCTGCCCTTCACCCGAAGGGCCAGAGCCAGGGCTGAGGGCAGATGATCTCTTAGCGCATGGCCTCGCCTCCAGGTCTAGCCTCTGTTCTGCTGTCTGGATGCACAATGACCACCCTTCTCTCTAGCTCATTTCACTTCCTCAAGCCCATCCTGTTCTTACATCTGCCCTGTCCCTCCTCTGCCCCGAGAAAGCTCCAGAGTCCACTGTAGGATGTGTTCTTCCCACTTTACTGTCTCTCACTGTGACTCTTTTCTTCCTCTCTGTCTGTCTCTCTGTCTGTCTGCCTGCCTGCCTGTCTGTCTCTCCAGCCAGGCTTCTCCGGGGCTGCCACATGCTGTGCAATGGGGGCCCCTTTTCTCGCCCCACAGGGGAGGTTGTGGTGAGCATGGAGCCTGAGGTGCCGATTAAGAAAATGGAGACCATGGTGAAGCTGGATGCGGTAAGGCCAGTGACCAGCCCCAGGCTGGCCAGGGACACACAGACGCACTGAGGAGCCAGGCAGGCCTGTCCTGAGAGCGCAGCCCTGACTAAACTCTCTGTGTAGAAGAGCCAACCTTGATCACATAGCACTGTCCAGAAGGGTGGGAGAATTACACACGTGGGTATGCAGATGGCGTGTGCGTGCGTAAGAGACGGAAGAGTAACGGTTAGAGGCGATGACCTCTAGCTGCAGTGTTCAGACTTCGGAAGTGAGCCCCACCCCCACCCCGGCAATGGACTGCTTATGAGAAAGGTGGTTCCTGTACGGGGCCATTTTCCATGCCAACTGATGCCCCATGAACCTGGGGGCTGGGGATTTCCACGAGAAAGGTCCTGTTTCTCCAGCTTTAGCATCAGGCTCTACCTGACAGAAAAGGGCCTCTAGAAGCAGCCAGGGTGGGCTAACCTGGAGCTGGTCTTTCTGAGGTCTAGCTTTGCTCAGAGCCCTGAAGGGACTAGCCCTCTGTTTGCTGCCTCACTTGTTTCACACAGCTTGGGGGCATTTCCTAGCTTCTGAGGCCAGGTCTAAAACCATCTCCCTTTGAGCTGGCCAGTGAGTAGAATTAGGGCCGCCAGCAGTCTCTAGAAAGGACACCAGCAGACGCTGGCCTGGAAAGCTCGTGTCCAGGTGCTCGGCTTTGAACACTCTGCTGCCCAGCTCCTCACCCCTTCCCTGTGCAGACTCATCATAAAGACACCCCCCACCCCAGGACTCTAAAGTACAGCGGTCATGGATCTAGTAAGCCAGTGGGCACAGACAGCCCTGCATAGGCCGTTACTTACCTTAGCTGGTAGCCTGCTCTTGTGAGTGCGAAGCTTGCCTTGCACTGTGAGCAAGGGGCTCACAGCCCACAGTGAGCATTAGTGGCTGTGTCCTTATCGTTCTCACTTCCTGGGCTGCCCCTTCTTCATGGCTAACCCTGCCCTGTCTCCTTGGTTCTTTCCCTCTGCAGACTTCTGACGCTGTGGTCAAGGTGGACGTGGTAAGCGTGAGCACCATGCAAGGCCCTGGGGTAAAAGAACCATTTGCTGACAGAGGGCCAACTTCATGGACCTAGCCGTTCTTCCCCGAGTGCCTTAGCCTGTCTTTCCTGTGGGGCTGTGGTATCTTCCTCACACAAGGCCTTGCCTCCATGGCATTGCTGGACCCACAGTACTATGTCTGCAGGGGGGGGAGGGGAAGCTCTCTAGGGTCAGATGGCCATCGTGGGTAGGAATCATTCAGGGTCCTGGGAAAGGTGGAAAGTAGGAGAGCCTGTGGGACGGTCACCCTGGCCCACCCCCTAGGCTGAGGATGAGAAGGAGAAGAAGAAGAAAAAAAAGAAAGGCACGTCCGAGGAGCCAGAGGAAGAGGAGCCTGATGAAAGCATGCTGGACTGGTGGTCCAAGTACTTCGCCTCCATCGACACAATGAAGGAGGTGAGGCCTGGGCAGGGTCTGGGAGTAAGAAGAAACGGGAGGCGGGTGCTACAGGCGACCCAGCTATAAATCACATCCTCCCCTCTAGCTCCTACCCTAAACCACAGAGGCAGCTCCTTACAATCTCCCGTCAGAGCCCTCCCTCCTCTGGCTGGTGGACAGGTCACCTTCCCAGCTTAGTTCCCTCTCGTCAGCCTTGAGTTGCACAAAGATCTCTGACATCTGCATGATGAGCCAGACACCATACTAGATGTGGTGGGAGCCCAAAGATAGGGACCTCTGAATGCCTTGAGCAGTCTTGTGGACTGAACGCACGTGTGGCCGAAGCTGAAGATGCCACGGTCTATGGAGACATCCATATCTGGAGAGTCAGGGGAGCCCCTTCATGTTTTGGCAGCAACATCGACAACATGAGGCCTCTGGAACTGATGTGGAAGAGAAGGAAGAGATGGATGCCACTGAGGGTAAGCCCTGGGGCCCTGGATCCCTGCACCCATGACAACACCTGCTGCTTCCCAGCCCTGGCTGGGGCTCCAAGGATCGAGCTAATGACCTCTTCTACAGCAGTTTCCACTCTGATTGGTTCAGCAACCATAGCAGCAGGCAGATGTGGAGAACCATAGAGTATCTGAGCTGAGGGAGACCTCCTGGCTTGTCCCACCCAGCATTTCCCATAGATGTGGTGGATCAGCATTAATGCTATTCTGGAGGGGAAAGAAGATTTTGGGGTCACACCCATTTAGAAAATGCCAGTTTAAGTGGGCTTCTTCAGTGCAGAACTTCTCAGAGATTTTATATTAGTATTGATTTCCCAGTGTGTATGTGTGTGTCTGTCTGTGGTCTGTGTGTCTCTGTGTCTGTGTGTGTCTGTCTATGATCTGTGTGTCTGTGTGTCTTGTGTCTGTCTATGGTCTGTGTGTGTGTGTCTGTCTGTGCCCATGTGTGTGTGTGTGTGAGTGTATGTCTATATGTCTGTCTATTTGTGTGTCTGTGTCTGCATGTATGTGTCTTTGTGTGTCTGTGTATCTGTTTCTGTGTATGTATCTGTGTCTCTGTGTGTGTCTGTGTATGTGTGTCTATGCCTGTGTGTGTGTCTGTGTCTGTATGTGTGTCTGTGGGTATGTGTGTGTGTTGTGCCTGTGTGTGTCTGTGTGTCTATGTGTGACTGTGTGTGTATATTGTGTGTGAACCTGAGTACCCATGTACCACAACAAGCACACGGAACTCAGAAGATAACAGCATCTGCCACGCCTCACTCCCACCTTGTGTGCGCCAGGCTAGCTGGCCTGTAATCTTCCAGGAATTCACTCTGTTTCTGTTTCCCATCGTCCCACAGGAGCTCTGGGATTGTAGGCACTTGTGCTATGCATCCAGCTTTCACACGAAATCTGGGGGCTCAAACTTAGGCCCTCACACTTACAGAGCAAGCTTTTTTATCCTCTGGGCCATCTCCCCAAGCACTGGTGTTAACTTTTCACAGGAAGATACTGTGTCGACGGTTTCCTCTTTTGCCTAAACTGCCAATGGCACTTATGGGTAATTGCACTGGATGCAGCTCGGGAAAGGCCAGTAGGAAGCAGCCTCGTTAATATATACCTAGAGAACAAAGGGAGTCGGCAGGGGACCACACAGGGACAGGCTCCTGACTCGTGGTCCGCCCCCTCCACACACTCTACCAAGAGCAAGCAACAGTGTGTGTCCCTATCCCAACCATGATCTACTGTCTGCCTCTCCTGTGGAATGCACTGAGATTCCAAAGTTAAGTAGGAGAGAAGTGGCGAGGCTGGATCTCCAACTCAGGCCTTCCTGCTCTGACCCTTTCTGCCTCACCCTCCCCTAAGTTGACTTAGGGCCTCCTTTTCCACTTTGGGCTAGGCATGAAGGGGCCCATAAAGAGCAAGGAGAAGTCCAGGGCTGCGAAGGAGGAGAAAAAGAAGAAAAACCAGAGCCCTGGTCCTGGCCAGGGACCGGAAGCTCCTGAGAAGAAGAAAGCGAAAATTGATGAGCTTAAGGTGAGGGTCTGGAAGCAGATCCTGCCCAGATGTGGGGTGGGAGGCAGCAGATGGGGCAGGAGGCCTGACAGCCTGTCCTGTCCAGGTGTACCCCAAAGAGCTAGAGGCAGAGTTTGACAACTTTGAGGACTGGCTGCACACCTTCAATCTGCTGCGGGGCAAGACGGGGGACGATGAAGATGGCTCCACAGAGGAGGAGCGCATCGTGGGCCGGTTCAAGGTCAGGCCAGGGGCTCGGCCCACCTGCTGCTCTCCCACAACCGCGCTTTTCTACGTCCTCCACCACTGCCCTCTAGAACCCCTGTGCCTCCTGTGATCCAGCAGCCAAAGGGCTAAGGCCTTGTCACCGCTTGGACCTGTCGGCTAGCTGGTGAACTTGCGGCCTGACACGCCCACCCCATGCCTTGCTCCAGGGTTCCCTCTGTGTGTACAAAGTGCCACTCCCAGAGGACGTGTCTCGAGAAGCTGGCTACGACCCCACCTATGGGATGTTCCAGGGCATCCCAAGTAACGACCCCATTAACGTGCTGGTCCGAGTCTATGTGGTCCGGGTGAGACTCCCTTCACATCCCCACCCCCCGCCAGCACCCCAGGCCTCCTGCTGGAGGGACTGCGTTAGAAGGGTCAACTAGTCTAGTTCCCTTATTTCTAGAGAAGTCCAGTCCAGGAGACAAGAGGCAGCAACTTCCCTAGTGCCACACAGTGAGACTTCTGTCTCTAACCCAGTGGCTGGGTCCCCACTTCTCAACATCATGGGGCCCCCAGAAACAGGGCAAGGGCACTCAAGAGTCCTGCTTAGGCAACACTTACCCTGCCCAGGCCACGGACCTGCACCCGGCCGACATCAATGGCAAAGCTGACCCCTATATCGCCATCAAGTTAGGCAAGACTGACATCCGAGACAAGGAGAACTACATCTCCAAGCAACTCAACCCCATCTTCGGGAAGTAAGGCCTTGCGATGCCCTCTCTGCCCACCTTGACCTTCAAGTCCAGTCTCCACCCCTTGGCCCATCTCAACCCGCAACCGCCACCACCTCTTCCTAACCCCGCAACAGGTCCTTCGACATCGAGGCCTCCTTCCCCATGGAGTCCATGCTGACGGTGGCCGTGTATGACTGGGATCTGGTGGGCACCGATGACCTCATCGGAGAAACCAAGATCGACTTGGAAAACCGCTTCTACAGCAAGCACCGCGCCACCTGCGGCCTTGCACAGACCTATTCCATGTGCGGGGGGCCGGTAGCTGGGAGGGGCTGGGGCCAGGCCGAGGGCAGGGAACGGGGAAGATGGCTGCACCTTAACACTAAGACAAGGCTCAAGTGTGGTAGTCTAGGAAAGTAAACATGCTAGGATTTCTCTTCTGGGGTATGTCTTCACCCTGCACACTCGAGTGCAGCTTCAGGGGCCCCAGCCTGAATACTCCCAGACAGGGTAGGGAAGGGATTCCGGGACAAAAGAGACAGAACGGGGAAAGAAGGGCAGTGGGTAAAGTCCTCAGAGGATCCCAGACGGCCTCTGCCACTTCCAGGCTGAGTGACCCTGGTTGAGTCGCTTCCCTCTCTGGTTCCCCGATGCCTCACAAGAGCCCTGGAGGGATGATGAGGTGGTGGTTGGTTGGGGGACGTTAGATGTCAAAGCCCTGGTGTCTCGGGTGAGTGTGGGGCCGCAGAGGGCCTATTGCTGATGTAGGCAATGGCCAGAACGAACTGCCGCCTGGGATAACCCCAGCCTGAGCTGCTTCATGCCTCTGTCTCCTCCCACCCACAGACATGGCTACAATATCTGGAGGGACCCCATGAAGCCCAGCCAGATCCTGACTCGTCTCTGCAAAGAGGGCAAAGTGGACGGCCCCCACTTTGGTCCCCATGGGAGAGTGAAGGTTGCCAACCGTGTCTTCACGGGGCCTTCAGAGATAGAGGACGAGAATGGTAAGGGACATTGAAAACAGCTGCCTGGCCCCACTCCGGGGGCTTCTGAAGGCCATCTGGGAGCCCACACTTCTCCACAGGGGACTTCCGGACCCAGTGCCCATGTCCTCTAGTGATCTCTGCTCCAGACCCCAGAGCCCCCTCCAGTCTGCCCACACACTGCCCTGTCACCCTCTCCTGTACCACGCTTACCCACACACCGCTCTCGCTCTCACTCACTCTCTCTTCTTTCATCCCTTCTTCCCTCCCTTTCTTCCTCCCTCTCTCCCGTTCATCCCCATGGGCCAAGAAAATACCCCATTCTACAGATGAGCAAACTAAGACCCAACAAGTTCCGGTTTGGTGGCTCGCCCAAGGTCATGTATCTATTCCCAAGGCAGAGTAATGGTGTGAGTCCAGGTCTCTCTGCTTAAAGTCCCACCCATATTCACCCCCCACTCCTTCCCCAAGCCTGGTAAGCCAAGGTCATAGGTCTCTCTGGGCCTTGTGGTGCTGCTGAGACCTTGGCTTTCCTCTGTGTCTTTCTCCCTGGCAATAACACAAAGCTCAGGGCTTTGCGCTCCCAAGCAGAACCAGCAGGGGCCCCCTGGTTCTGAAAGGGCCAGGTGTACACACCTGACCCATTGGTATCCACAGGTCAGAGGAAGCCCACGGATGAACATGTGGCGTTGGCTGCCCTGAGACACTGGGAGGACATCCCCCGAGTTGGCTGCCGCCTTGTACCAGAACACGTGGAGACCAGGCCGCTGCTCAACCCTGACAAGCCAGGCATTGAGCAGGTGATGGGCACCTGGCCGGGATCTGGGGTTAAACACCCTCGACCTGGGGTCCTAAGGGCAGAAACGTGGCTCATGCTCTTCCCCGTGTCCTCACTGTATTCCCTCCCCACGGAGGCCAACTTGAAGGGCAGGTGTGATTCTGAGAATCACATCAGGGAACTGGCTCCCCCAGAGGCCGTCACTGGCTATCAGTGACATTATAAGACGTTCAAGCATCCAAAGCTAGAAGCTGATGGCACACAGCTTTGGATAGGCTAGGAGAGTGGCCTTAAGCAGAGCAGAGAGGTCACTCAGGCACCTGCCACACTCCTGTCTTCCTCAGGGTCGCCTGGAGCTCTGGGTGGATATGTTTCCCATGGACATGCCAGCCCCCGGGACACCTCTGGATATCTCCCCCAGGAAACCCAAGAAGTGAGCTGCTTGGGCATGGACATCTTCCCCCTCACCTACCTCATCCACTTCCTACCACTAGAGTAGACCTTCCTGTGGGTGGAAGGTAGCCTCAGGTGTGGCTGGGCCCTTCTGGAGAAGAAACAGACCAACCCAGGGCCTGCACTAGCTGCTCTCTACCCACAGTGAATGAGATGACCCACACCCCAACACCCTTCTGCATATGCTAGCTTCCTCACAAAGACATATCCACTCCTCACAGTCACCTGTGCTCACATTTCTCTCTCTCTCTCTCTCTCTCACACACACACACACACACACAATCCTAGAGGCACACAGAAGAGGAACCCATCAGAGCCTGCTCTGTAACCAGCACTTTTTGCCAGCCTTTCTTCCAGCCTGAAAAAGTTCATAGGTTATGGTAGGGTAGAGGGACCTCCAACCTAGAGCTAAGCCACCTGCCTCACCTAGTAGTCTTGGTCCCTGGAGCTCAGTGTCCCCTGAATAAGATGGCAGGATGCGCACTGCAGCTTGCCACGTCATTGCTGCCTGGATTTGGGGGCCAGCCCTCTGGGCATACAAAGCTGTCTGTTTTCTCGTTTTCAAGCCCTGATATCACTGTCTTTTTGTTTTGTTCTGTTTTTCAAGACAGGGTTTCTTTGTGTAGCCTTGGCTGTCCCAGACTCACTTTGTAGACCAGGCTGGCCTCGAACTCATAGAGATCCATCTGACTCTGCCTCCCATCTTCAATTTCATTAATGATTTTCTCTCTTCTGGGAATTGAATACTGGGGACTGAACCTAGGTCCTCATGCACACTAGGCAAATACTCTGCCACTGAGCCACAGTCCTAGCCCTTGTTTCTAGATGATTTTTAATCAGGGATGGGGACTGTGTTTCCATTTTACTCTGTCCACAGCAAATGATGCAGCCAGCTCCGCCTGGAACAACCTCTAGGCCCGAGGCTATTAGCCCACAGTTCCAGGCTTTACCATGAAGGGGGTGACCCAACTCTGCCCCAGACAGCCACATTCCCAACCATGTTTTAGTGGGTGACTGAACCTCACACAAAGTGGTTGAAATGTAACTACCTCATTTGTAATTACAACTAAACTTCAAAGGGGAAATCCTCTTTGAGGATAAGGTGATAACAGAACCCAGAGTCTATGTCTTAGAAACAGAGCAAAGCTGCAGTGCCTAGAGACACACGGACAGAATATTCTATCTACTTCATTGCAGCCACTCCAGGAACTCAGACTCCCTCTCCTTCCTCTCCTCTCTTAGACTCACAGCCCAGATGTGTACTTGGGTTTCCCCTAACTGAGGCTGCCCATGCTTGGCTGAGATCTGGCCTACCAGGGCCCTGCTGCAGAGAAACCTTCCTCTAGTCCCCTCCCCCACATTCCCAGCCTACTCAAACCCCCCCCTATGGGGGAGGGGGCTGCTTCCCTTGCCAACACACTAGAGACCCAGCCCTCACCTGGTCCCAGGACTCGGGCTGAGCCCTACCCCGGGCTGCTGATGGATCTCCCTGCTCCTGTTCAGGTACGAGCTTCGGGTCATCGTGTGGAACACAGATGAGGTGGTCCTAGAAGACGACGATTTCTTCACGGGAGAGAAGTCCAGTGACATTTTTGTGCGGGGGTGGGTGACAGTCACAGCCCTGGGAGAGGCTGAGCTGGGCATGCCCATTTTCCCCGGGTCCTGGGGTGGGGAGAGGCCCTCAGGGTTATGGCCACAGAGCTAGAGCGGGTGACTCCCAGCAGGTGGCTGAAGGGCCAGCAGGAGGACAAACAGGACACGGACGTCCACTACCACTCCCTCACTGGTGAGGGCAACTTCAACTGGCGTTACCTGTTCCCCTTCGACTACCTGGCCGCCGAAGAGAAGATCGTCATGTCTAAGAAGGAGTCCATGTTCTCCTGGGATGAGACTGAATACAAAATCCCTGCGAGGCTCACCCTGCAGATCTGGGATGCTGACCACTTCTCCGCTGACGATTTCCTGGGTGCAGAGCAGAGGGAGGCCTAGGGCAGGGGTGGCCAGGCTGAGTCCACGGGAAGGAGTCCGCCTAGTCCTTAGAGCCAGAGATAACAAATGGGGATTGTGCCTCTCCAAGAACCTGCCTGGTCACTTCTCAGGGTCATAACTGGAGCCCCAAGGTGCCCTGGGCATGCCACCAGCCAGTCAGGATAAAACGCCGAGGGGAAGCCAGCTAGGGCCATAAGGAGGCAGATTTTCCCGAGTCTCAGATTGCGCCAAACTCCATCTGCAAGCCTGGGCTTGGTAGGGTTTGGTACAGTGTTGTCAGTAGGTGTACAACAGCCAGGATGAAGGTGGCAGATGCCTAGAGACACTGAGCTAAGAAAGCCTCCCCACCCCCACCCCCGCCCCAGCAAAACTGAGTGGGAGTGGAAAGGAAGGAGGTGGGGCGTCCCTGCCCTGGCCTGGAAACTGACTCTGCCTTTGCTGCAGGGGCCATCGAACTGGACCTGAACCGCTTCCCGAGGGGTGCTAAGACAGCCAAGCAGTGCACCATGGAGATGGCCACCGGGGAGGTAGACGTGCCCCTGGTCTCCATCTTTAAACAGAAGCGCGTCAAAGGCTGGTGGCCCCTCCTGGCCCGCGATGAGAATGATGAGTTTGAGCTCACGGTGGGTACTGCTTCCTGCTCCGGAGGGGACCTGCATGGGCCAGGCTAGGCCAGGCTGGGATACCCAGCCAGGTGCCCTAGACACTCCAACTCTCCTTCCCATCAGGGCAAAGTGGAGGCGGAGCTACATTTACTAACAGCGGAGGAGGCGGAGAAAAATCCGGTGGGCCTGGCCCGCAACGAACCTGACCCCCTAGAAAAACCCAAGTGAGTGCTGGCTGCCTAGACCCCCAGTCACACTACATCATGGGTGCAGAAAAGAGGAGATGGCCCGGCTCCTTCTGGTCTTCTTGCCCCTACTCCTTAGACACCTACTTTATCCCCTCCGGGGCCATAGCCACATCACAGAGGGAGCCCCTTTCTTCAACCCTAAAGCCTACCTCTGTCCTGTGAACCAAAGGAAGGGCAGTCTGCAAAGATGGCTGTTCCTGCCCCAGGAAGCCCGACCCCACCCCCAAGTCCCTAGTCTTTGACAAAAGGGCAACCACTCCAAAGGTGGCCAGGCTTGGTGGCCCTGCAGGTGCCGGAAACTCTCCTGCTTGGTACAGGCTTTCCCATCAGCGGAGGCCTCTTGCCAAGCACACTCCTACTCTCCTGTCCTTTCCCTGTGCGCATCTGTCCTTTCCTGATGCTGCAGTCGGCCCGACACCAGCTTCATCTGGTTCTTGAACCCTCTCAAGTCTGCCCGCTACTTCCTGTGGCACGCCTACCGCTGGCTGCTGCTCAAACTCCTGCTGCTGCTGCTCCTCCTGCTGCTGCTCGCCTTGTTTCTCTACTCTCTGCCTGGCTACCTGGCCAAGAAGATCCTCGGGGCCTGAGCCCCGCAGCCTCCGAGGCCTGGTACTTCTTCCTTCTTCCCCTGGACAAGGGCTGGTCAGCATGTTGGACACACTCGAAACACACTTAAACCTCACATACAAGTGCATATATGTGTGCACATACATACAGAAGCACACAACACGCACATAAGCATACACAGAGGAACACGAGCACGTATGTGCATCCACATATGCACTGCAACTTTCAAATCTCCAAAAATCTGATCATGCTCTAGGAACCAGACGTGGCTATTTTATATTTTTATCTTATTAGAGCAGAAAGGTGACATAGCTTGTTCAAGGCCACCTGGCTAAGTGGCGCTGGGTCTCCAGCTTATGGGCCATCTGCCAGGCCAGTGTCCACCAACTGCGGCAGCATCCTCTCGTAGCCTACTCTAGTTCCATGGGCAGGAGGAAGCTGAGGCACTGGCAGTACTGAACAGGGGCAGGGTTTGGCTAGCCAGTTCAGTGTGAGAGGCCTCCCTGGGCACAGCTGGGTCCAGTTGTTCCACCAGGGAAAACATTCCAGCTGACATCAGCTGAGGACCATGTCCCTGCTCAAATCCCTAGCACTCACAGAAAAATAAAAAAATAAAAAATAAAGGCTAGGGCCTGGCTACATTGGGCCTATAACCCCAGCACTGTTGGAGGCAAACACAGGAGGATTTCTGGGGCTTCCTGACTGCCAGACTAGCTCCAGGTGAGAGACCTAACTTAAGGAGAATGATACAGCAGGACCCCCTATGTCCTCCTCTGACCTCCATGTATGTACACAGGTTGTCCACTAGCATGCATGTGCACACACACCGGAGCATAACAACACTTTTAATTTTTATACTGTGACATTCTGTGGAGCCTACTCATCTTGTGACACAAATTGCAGACAGTAGAGGCTGACAAGGAGTCCTTAGCAAGGAACTCAAGGCAGGGCAGGCTAGCACCCTGATGTCAGGCAAGTCAGGGAGGGTGCAACACAGTGCTCAAGCTGCTCCGGTGCTTGCCACAGACAGACCTGTGGGCCTAGCAGAAAGGGAGAGTTTGAGGGCTAGGGGACCTAGCTCAGTGGGTGGGATGTTTTCCCAGCATGCATGAAACCGTGGGTTCAATGCCCAGTGCTATATATAAACCATGGGTGCTGATACAGACCTGTCATACCAACACTCAGTGGGTAGAGGGAGGCCAGAAGCCAAAAGTCATCCTTGGCTACATGGTGAGTACAAGGCCAATCCCGAGCTAATTGAGACCCTGTTTCAAAAAAGGAAGGAAGGAAGACGAAAGGAAGGAAGGAAGGAAGGAAGGAAAGGAGGAGGAAAGGAGGGAAGGAAGGAGAGATAGAAGAAAGGAAGGAGGGAAAGAAGGAAGGAGAGGAGGAAGGGAAGTTGAGAAATTCTGCTTTCCTGAGAACAAAGGGAGACAGAGTCTGCATAATGAAATACTAGGTACCAGATCTCAAGAACAACATGTCCAGCTTGCAATGCCAAGGCCTCTGCTTCAGTTCATCACTCCAAGCAATCAGGATGAGGCAAAACTGCCATCTGTGCTCAGGGCGGGGCTTGGGCAGCAGAGGTCACACAGAGAAGGCAGGGCTTAGAAGCTAGCGATCTGATACTACATATGGGCTCCACCCCAGCTCTAGCACTCTCCATGGAAGGACAGAGATGAACACCCTGTGTGGGTGGCTCATTTCGGGATGTCTGACAGGCCCCTCCCATCTTCTCCCCACCCTAGCCGGCCCGACACAGCCTTCGTCTGGTTCCTGAACCCGCTCAAATCTATCAAGTACCTCATCTGCACCCGGTACAAGTGGCTTATCATCAAGATTGTGCTGGCGCTGCTTGGGCTGCTCATGCTGGCCCTCTTCCTCTACAGCCTCCCGGGCTACATGGTCAAGAAGCTCCTAGGGGCATGAAGCAACCCCATTGGCCCTGCCCTGCCCCATCATCCCTCCAGGGGCTTGCTGCACTTGCCTACCCTCACCTGGACGCTCTCTCCCAACTCCCTGAGGAACCCTACCACACCTCTGCTGGCCTTGAGCAAGACACCTGCTTGCTGGGCTACCATCCCCACCCCACACCCAAACTGCTGCTTGCCTGATCTTGTCCCAGTCCTGCCTAGGGTTTGGGGCACAGTCAGGATCAGTGACGTCCAAAACCAGATTCCCTTTTGCCCTACTTCCTAAGGCACCATGCTCCTCTGCCCAGATCTAAGAGTGGCCCAACCCTCCCTTGGGCTTTCCAAATCTTGAGTTAAGGTTCCAATGAAACTAACCAAGGAGCATGGGCCGGTTTCCAAGGCTTTGATAAGTAGGCACAGGTGGAAAGCGCCAGAAATGCCAGCAGAGGCAACACACCGCTCAACCAAGCAGCCTAAACAGCAGCTCTGTGCATGCTCTGCTCTTGGTTCCTCCTTTCTCCACCAACAGCAACTTGGCAGCTCAGCCTGAGGCTTCCCATCACTTCCCAGGCCTTCCTCTGCCCAGGCCAGTGTGTGCTAGCTAGTCTGGAAGAGTGAGCCTGGTATCCCAGCCACCCTGAAAGCAGGCCTACCCTGCCAGCTGGCAGCCACCCCCAGGAGGCTACACCGCAGAGTGCTGCCCTTCCTCCTCTGCGGATCTGCTGGACGATATTCCATTCTTGAGTGTGATTTCTTTCTCTCTCTCTTAATAAAATAAATCAAACCCTGAAACAGAAGTGGAGCCCTGGAGGGATGGGGAAGTGAGGGGGTGGTAAACCTTGTGAGTAACCTCTTGTGGAGCACCACGGAAGGTTGGGCCTCAGGCGCTGGGCTGTCAGCCCAGGCTGCCCAAGGAAGAGCCTACCTCTACACCCCAGAGGGCATAGACACAGAGGCCCCAAAGTACAGAAAACAGCCTTCAGTTTGGGGATAATGTGAAGACCCAGCCTCCTCCTATAAAGACCAACATTTTCCCAAGGGCAGGGAGGGAACCTGGTGTTAATCTCATCAGCAACCTGAGCCCAGTGACAAAGCTCCGTATTGTCACTCAGGGCAGGGGACTCCTGTCCTTGTAGATTAGGCCTCCTTAAAGGCATTCAGCCTCAGCTTTCAAAAACTTTATTAGAACTGCGGAAACCATTGCTGCCTAATTTTGGCAGATAAGATAGATACAGCTCAGGAAAAAAAAAATGGGGTGGCCCCAGGCTCTGGGGTGTCAGCACGGACTCTGTAACACCAGGCTTTGCAGATACGTCTCTATTTTGTGGGCATCCGGAAGCTCTGAGTTGGAGGAACGTGCAGTTCAGTATTTACCTGGAAATTAAAGGTAAAGGTCATTTTCTTGCCTTCTGTAAGGGCTCATGGGCAGATGCTGGCTCTCCCAGAGTCCCAATCCCTGCAAGCATTGCTTCTCCAAAGCAGAGAGGCCTCAGGGCCTGGAGGATGCCAGAGCTTCCTGTCTGGCGTCAGTGAATGACTTCCGGTAGATTCTTCACCCCCCCCCTTAAATCCCTCCCCTCCGATCTCTGTCACTGTCTGAGTGTAGCCTTGCCCTCAGCCTCATCTCCATCCTCTTGTACACAGACATACCCATGGACACTGGGTCAATATGTCCCCAGATGTCTGAGTCCTTTTACAGGCCAAAAAGCCATCATGAAACCAAGATTTACCCCATCCACCTTCCAGCTCTGGCCTGGGACCTGAGCTCAGGCCGGAGCCCTATGCCCTTTGTAGTTGGACAAGGGACTGTAGGCTGTCACGGTCACAGTGTGCGCAGCCAGGTCACAAGGCCTTTTCCTCCCTCCCCTGGCCAGTCCATAGGAACGAGTTACAGTTATCGCCGGAGGGGTCACCTCTGACAGCACAGAATCTTGCTCCCTTCCTATGCAGACCTTCAGTCATTTCCAAGGAAAGGTGGTCTGGCAGAGAGGAGCAGGTCAGTGCTCTGGGAGCCTCCCCAAATCTCCAAGCTTGCTTCTCTTTGTGAACCGGGGAGGGGAGTTTCTCCCTAGCTCCCTGGCAGGCTGTTAGGACTGCAGAAGACACAAGGTGGGATGGGGCCTGAACCTGGACCACGCTTCTGGGCTTGGTACTGTTTTTAAAAAGAATAATTCTTCCCTGGCGTGGTGGAACACAACTTGGATCCCAACACTGGAGAGGCAGAGGTAGATGGATCTCTGTGAGTTTGAGGCTAGCCTAGTCTACCTAGTGAGTTCCAGGACAGCCAGGGACATGTAGAGAGATGCTGTCTCATTTAAAAACAATAATAAAATAAAGGAAGAATGGGGCTGGAGAGATGGCTCAGTGGTTAGGAGCACTGTCTGCTCCTCTGGGGGTCCTGAGTTCAATTTCCAGCAATTACATGGTGGCTCACAACCATCTATACTGGGATCTGATGGCCTGATGCCCTTCTTCTGGTCTGCAGGTGTGCATGCAGATAGAACATTCGTATATGCAAAATAAGTAAATAAATCTTTTGTTTAAAATATTAAAAAAAAATTAAAGGATGATTCTGAGCCAGTGAGGTTGCTCAGCTGATATCCTAGTCCTGGCTCTGTAACCCACAAGGTGGAAGAGAAAATCATTTCCCAAAAGCTGTCCTCTGATCTGCACGTGAGGGCTATAGTGTGTATGTGTGTGTGTGTGTGTGTGTGTGAGAGAGAGAGAGAGAGAGAGAGAGAGAGAGAGAGAGAGAGAGAGAGAGAGAAAGACAGAGACAGAGACAGAGAGAGACAGAGACAGAGAGAGACAGAGAGAGAGAGAATACACACACACACACATAAAAAAAAAGATTAAGAATGATTTTACAGCTGATATTGTAGCTCAATGCTTGTCATTCCAGGACTTGGGAACTAAGACAGAAGAATTGCCATGAGTTCAAGGCAAGCTTGAACTACAGAGTGCAGGCCTCTCGTGAGGTGGAAGGAAGGAGACACAGAGCTAACTCAGTTTGCAGGGCACCCGCCTAACATGACAAAAGCCCTAGGTTTGAGCCCCAACACCACACACATGGGGCTCGATGGCTCATGTCTGTAACCCCAACTCTCCCAGGTGAAAGCAGGATTATCAGAAGTCCAGGGTCAGCCTTGGCTACATATCGAGTTTGAGGCCAGCCTAGGCCATCTGACACTTCATCTCAAGAAACTAAAACAAAATTAAAAACCAAAAGAGTGATCACAACAGAGTGATACCAAAGCCATGGCACCAATGGAACAGAGTCACAGTCCTTCTGGCCTAGCCAGGACTGCAGGGGCCCCACACCCCAGCACCCACCTTGGCCTGGAGGTACTGCTGCAGAAGGGACTGCATCTCTGTGTTCTGCTGCTCTAGGGACTCGGTCTCTGTCAGCAGCTTGGCCCTCTGGGTCAGCACAAAGCTGGGGGAGGATACGGGAAGCAGGTTAGCTAGACACCAGCTCAGTTCTCCATCCTCTACTGTAGAAGGCAGGCCCTTGGTGTTTCCGCTCTGGCTGCAGGTAGAGGAGGACCTGGGACATTTCCTAGACTACCAGGGACAGGCAAGGAGGGTGGGACCACTGCCCACCACTGTCCCACCACCCCCCTCCAGAATGTGTGGGCCCAGGAGACACACTATGACTCTGGAAAGGATCGTCCCTATAGACCACCCAGCTCCCTGTTCTTCTTGATGCTGACTGGTATTTCTCCAAGGCCTTGTACAGCGCATCCCAGAGGTTCTGCTTGGAGAAAGGGATAGCCATGGCCAGGGACTCCCAATACTCGGTGTCCTTCGAGTTATCTCTGGTATCTTTCTTCACTTTCAGTACTGGCCGGACGTCCCTGGAAGTCAAAAGCAATGGTGCCTGTTTCCACCTGCCACCTTAGTGTGTGTGTACGAATGCAGGTGTGTGCCTGTGTGTTTGTGTGTGTGCATGTGTGTGGGGGCACACGCTCGCGTGAATGTCTGTGTTTCTTTCTCTCTTTCTCTGTGTGGGTGTGTGCAGCCACTTCTCCATTCACTCCCAGCTGTGTCTCAGGCAAGCCCTCCATCACCACTGTACCACTACCTACGTGGGCTTCTTCAGCCCCATGACGAAGGCTTCCAGAATCTTGAGGACATCATTGGGGTGGATGAGCTTGAATGAATATAGGAACTCCTTGTCCCTGCTCACAAGGCTCTGGTCGTCACTTCCCGGCAGGGCCTCCTGTTCTGTGGAATCTGGCTCTGATTTGGACACGAAGCTCCTCTTGTCCAACTGGGCCGAGCTCAGACGCTCCAGCTCTGACATCACGCTTGTGTTTTCTGTGTTGAGTTGTTGAATTGATGATGAAATGGTGCTGTACTGGAGAGAGATGCAGAGTTGACTGTGGGCTGGACATACCCAAACATGACAGAAGAAACAGCAGGAGAAGGGGTCAGAGCAAAGTCTCCAGAAAACCTGTAGGCAGATACTGGCTGGTTTTGTATCAGCTGGACACAAGCTACGGTCATCAGAGAGAAGGGAGCCTCAGTTGAGGAAATGCTTCCATGAGATCCAGCTATAGGGCATTTTCTCAATTCATGATCAACTAGAGAGGGCCCAGGCTGCTGTGGGTGGGACCATACCTGGGCGGGTGGGCCTGGGTTCTATTAGAAAGCAGCTGATCAGGCATGGTGAGCAAACCGGAAACACCACCTCTCCATGCCCCTGCATCAGCTCCTGCCTCCAAATTCTTGCCCTGTTTAAGTCCTGACTTCCTTCAGTGATGGACTACGATGTGGAAGTGTAAGCCCAACAAACCTTTTTGTCCCCAACTTGCTTTTGGATCATGATGTTTCATTGCAGAAATAGAAACCCTAGCAACACCTAGCAGTAGAACAGCCTAGCTCACAGGTGTTCGCCGCAGTGATCAAGCATCTCGTGCTCCAATGCTATAAACATTCCTTTGGCTCATACAGAACAGAGAATTAATCCTGGTATAAATTTTCAATTTAAGTAGTCTTCTTCCTGTTCACTCTCTTTCTAAAGGCAACTCACCCTGGGGTTAACAATATTAAAAACACTTTTTATTTTTTATTTTTTTTTAATTAAAAACTTGTAACTTTTAATATGACTCTTCAGAAGAGCTGCTCTTTGCATCTCAAACTGAAATTATTGACAACATAGTATTCACAGCGTTACAAATGAGCCCTGCTTCATGGGAGAGTGTGATGGAAGAAAACATGGAGGCCGTGGTTTATTCAGATTTCACAGTAGTTAAAACCTGGCTATAGGGGGCTGCTCCGATGCTAGTTACTGCCCCTCAAGATCCGGTTACTCCCCGAATATACCTATCCTTGCTGTGTGAACCTGCCTAAAACATACCTGATTGGTTGATTAAATAGCCTATACCTGGGCAGGGCAGAATAGGGGAGGCATGGCTAAGAGGACAGGAGAATCATGGGAAACAGACAGACGGGAAGAAAGGAGGAAGGGGACACCAGGATGGGCTGGCATAGAGAAGGAACCACGTGGGCTGGGAGGGAAAACTCCAATAATGACGTGGAAAGGCCCAGATGAAAATATAAGCAAGTGTCTTGGGGTTATGGATGGAAAGTAGCCCAGATGAGGCACTGGGTGGGGGCTGGGAGTGAACGGTGGGGTTATTGAGATAGTGTAGGTACAAATACCTGCCCGGATTATAAATCTAACAGGTGTCAGTGTCTTAGGAGTTATGATAGCTGGTCAAATAACACCACTACAACAATTGTAGGGCTAATAATGAACATTATGTAGTCCAACACTTATTTTTATTTACTACAACACCTGGCTTTGAAGAAAGACCAAGAAAAGAGCCCTTGGGCGTAAATATAGAACAATATCCATTCCTCCTTCAGCCATTCTGCCCTTTGTAAAAAAAAAAAAAAAGTCTAGGCCAATGCCATTAGCCATTCCTGGCAGAGACACCCTCAACTCCCCCAAGACCTAGGGTCAACGCTCATGTCACCGTATTTCCCAACTAGCTACAGAAGAAAACATGGAGGAGGGATGTGCGACCTCAGAACACAGGGCGCATGTCACAGACAGGGCAGAGTGAGAAGATAGGCTGGAGCCCTCTGGGAAACGAAACAACGTGAACCGCTCTCCCCAGCTGCTCGTCTCACCTGGGAAGAGGATAAATGATGTATTCGGTATCGAATGAAGAAGTTCACCAACTTGTACAAGTCATCTTCACTTTCAATTCCCAGGGCCTGAGGGAGAAAACAAGATGGCCACTCAGACGCCTCATCAAACAGGCCCTAGACTCCAGGTGTTCATAGACTCAGCAGCTCTGAACCAGAGATTCCAATACATCCCTTGAGATCCCCTCAGCACCCCTAGAGCCTGAAGAAAGCGTCTAGGTCAAGAGCCAGGAGGATGCAGTGAACTGAAACATCAGAAGGAAAGAACAAAGGCCAGAGTCAGGAGGGCTCCATGCAGAGCGTGACACCAAAGCCAATCTGAAGCCGAAGGAAGGCAGTGAGAGTCAACCCAGGAAGGTCTGGAACCCTCTGGTGTAGTCTCAGGGTTGAGGAAACGTCAGGAGAACAGGTTCCGACCCCCACCCAGTGTCCTCCCCACCCAGAGCGACTCACAGAGAAGATGGCATCCAGCCTCAGCAGATAGCATTCATTCTTCTCCAGGGGGAGAAGCAGGCTCAGCAGTTTGCTCTCTATGAGGAAACCCTGAGAAGGAAAGAAAGATGGCATCCCCAGTCAGAGCCAGGTTTCAGGAACAAGGCATAGGGTCTGTAACCATTCATAATGTGACTTTCCAGGGACAGCACCACAGAGCTAGGTGGTGGGGTCCTCAATGAAGGCTTTCTGGAGATGTCTAAGCCGAGTCTCAGGAAGCAAGGACTAAGTCAATTCCCATTTAACTGCCCTCCACCTTACCCACAAGCCACTGGGCAAATATCTGAGTCTCTAGAGTACTTTAAACCAGACTAAGCCTCTATGCCCACTGTACTGATAGTCACCCAAGTAACTACAGAACCCAGGAGCAAACACTGGTGAGAGGAGATCAGGGTGTGGAGAAGTGAGCCACGTTAGAACACATGACCTGTGACACAGATGGGAACCGGGTAGGGAGAAGCCACAGTGAGCCCCAAGGAGATGTAGTCATGCTGCCCAGCTTCATATGATGGAGAGGCCCTGCCAGCCGACTCCTTCAGCAGGAAGGACCTCAGTGGCACCAAAGAAAACTGCCTTGACTGTCCCAGGGCCACTGAGGATCAGCTGTGTTGTAACTCCTCTACCACCACAGAATGCTGGCATCTAAGAAGTGCCCACAGGATGTTGCAACAACCTAGCTTCAGCCGAGCCAGCGCTGGTATGTCCTTACTCTAAGCCCAAATCCTTGTTGCCAACACAGTGCACATATCTTAGACCTGAGACAGCTGGAGAGAGGCCACAGTGGGAGCAGCCATTGCTGGCTAAGCCTCTTGTACGCACTGCCTTGCAAGCTCACTCCCCAGGCCCTGCTCTCTGGCTAGGTGGGACACTCTTGGCTCCAGGCCACATGGGCTGGGAGGCCTTACCGATTCGTCACACAGGAGCATCAGGATCCTTCTGGTAGTTTTTGCTGAAACTTGCTGGGGCAGGTCCAGATAAGACTCATCTTCCTGCAGGCCTGCTTCTGCCCCCTCCTCTTCTACAAGTGGGTCAAAGACAGAAAGGTGGAGACAGGGTGGCTTCGTAGCCCTGTGGGCTTTGAGAAGCAGTCAGGCAGCTTTCCCTGAGCAAATGGGCCTCCTGCCGCCTCTCCGTGGCCAACCATGTCTGAGTGATAAAGGAAGCCTGCAATGTGGGGACCAGACCTGGGGATGGATCAGAGACTATCTGGAGAATCAGGACAGCCCTGACCAGCCAGGATGACAGATTTCCCAAACTTCATAGAGCTGGAGGCCTCATGCTTAGAATCCAGCCATGAGCCAAGAAGTGAGAGGAGAGATTGAACTTATTTACTTGCCTCCTGGAAGCAGGTTATAAGATTTTGAAACCCACTGAGCTTAGAAGCAGCCAAAAGGACAAAAAATGACTGCTGCACAGAGGAACACTGTCAGCAAGAACTGACAGCCGAGGCCAAAACCTCTCTTTCTCTTAAAATGAAAAGGATGGAGGGATGGCTCGGGGGTTGAGAGAGCTCTTGTAGAGGACCTGAGTCCAGTTTCTGGCACCTATATCCATCTGTCCGCAACCACCTGCATTTCCAGCTCTTGGAGATCCAACAGCACCTTCTGTCCTCCTCAGGTACACACACATACGGCATACACTCACACATAATTTTTTGTAATTGAAGGGAAGAAAAAAAAAACACAAAGAAAAACATATCAAAAGAGAGAGAGACAATTTAAAAATTAAAAATGTTTTGCCTTGTTAATTAATCAGAAAACAGGAGTTAAAATCATCGCAGAATGGCTGGTAAGATGGCTCAATGAGTAAAGGTGCTTGACGCCGGGCTGACAACCTGAGCTGGGATCCACATAGTGGATGGAGAGAACCAATTCCTGCAGCTTGTCCTCTGATCCCACCCCACCCCCACACACAAAATAAATAAATAAATAAATATTTTTAAAAATCATATATTACCCAAGACTTACTGGTTTTTCAAAGGATATGATAATATCTATGAGCTGGCCCATGCCTGTAATCCTAGAACTTGGAAGGGAGAGGCAGGAACATCAGAAGTTCAAGGCCAGCCTTGGCTACATAGAGTTTGAGGCCAGCTTGAGCCACATGAGAGACACTGAAAGCCCAAGATAACAAACACTGTTGAGAACATGGAAGTGAAAACATCTCTAGTAATTTCTAACAGGATAACCAAGGCCCCTTAGCCAGGCAAATCTGCTTGTAGGGATCTTTCCCAGCAATTTTCTAACAAAGAAAATGAAAAGACAAATGAACAAGACTATTCATTCAGCAGCAGGTGTAATCTCCAAAATCAAAAAAAAAAAAACTAGCAACAGTCCAGTGAGGATCAGAGGAAATGAAAAGACAAATGAACAAGACTATTCATTCAGCAGCAGGTGTAATCTCCAAAATCAAAAAAAAAAAAACTAGCAACAGTCCAGTGAGGATCAGAGGGCTGTTTGAGTGACTTCAGGCACAGAGTCAAGACAGTGTCATGTGGAAAAAGGGAGTTTTTACTACCTAAGATAACCTCCAATGGAACTGTAAATAAAGTAAGGGCTGTAGATAAAACACGGTAACCTCAGGGCACGCCTAATGGGTGAGGTTCTGGGTACCACAAACAAAAAATGGGGGGGGGGGACGACGGTGTTGGAATGTGTGTGTGTTTTTATTTATTGTATGTGTGGGCACGTGGAGGTCGGAGGTCCTCTTGCAGGAGTTGTTGCTTCTATCATGTGGGTTCTAGGGTTTGAACTGGAGATGTCAAGCTTGGCAGCAAGCTCCTTTACCCACGGATTCCTTTCAACATCTCCTGTTCCCGCGGAACATGGGTGCCTCAACCAACTATGATTAATGCACTCTGCACTCAACGATTCTGTTTCTAGTCACCTGTCTGCAACAGCAGCTCTTCTAGGATTTGTGTGGCTGACTTCCGCTGCTGAAAGAAAATTGGCCCCACGTTCTTCAGGAACCAGTAGTCGGGCATCTTCCAGGGCAGCCCCAGGTGCTGGGAGTGAATGACATTGTCCACATCAAAGGCTCTCTGCACCAGCGCCTTCGCCTCTTCTTCATTCATCATCCAGATCTCTCGAAACTTCTCCTCATCGATAATGGCAAAGTGTCTGTCAAGAAAAGTCGCTGAGCACAGCCAGCTGGCCTGGCCCCAGTGCCCTCCCCCCCACCCCCACATGTCAAATAGGACGAGAACATGAGGAAGAATCTCAAAGCCCCAGCACCGGCACCCTGCATGGGACAAAATACAGCTGTCCCAACAAGAAATAAAAGCGGACAAGTGACACCTGCGGGAGTCCTCAGGACCCTAGACTGCCTCCAAAAGAGCTGGTGATCTCGAACCTAATGAAATCGCTGCCACCGCATCCCCGCCAAGTCTCCCTCCCAACCGTCCCGCCCACTCCAGGACAGTCCTTAGGACTCGCCTCCCTACCGCCCCACACCTTATGGCTTTCTGTAGGTCCTGGAACTGCGTCACGAGCCGTTTGTAGTCTGAGATCAGACTCTGGTTCTCCTCCTGAAACTGTTTTATCTGCCTGGCGTATTTGGTTCTCTGGTTGTTGAGGATGTCATGTAGGCTGACGGAGAGGAGGAAAGCAGAGTGGGCCAGCTAAGCCGATAGGACAAAGGTGCCCCCTCCCCTGACGTTTTCTCCTGGTTCGGGAGTAGAGAAAAAGCCCCTACCCACCGCTGGGGGCAGCACAGAAGGGTGGAAAGCAAGCTGCTGTACCCACTCTGCTCACCCGCTCACCCCCTTGCTCACTCACCGGTTGAGTTTCCTCTTCTGCTGGGACTTGATCACTGTGCTCTCTTCATCTCTCTTCTTCAGCACCTGGAAGTTGTACTCCAACTTCTCTTGGTTGAGTTGGTAAGTTGCTTTCATCTGCTGAAGCTGTTGCTCAAGAATCTGGTGTACATTTTAGAAGTAAATAAACACATGCGTACGTGCGCGCATACACACGTGTGGACATGCGTGCGTACACACATGCCTAGTTGGCCCTAGCGTAATGTACTATCCCCAAGGACCTTCCTGGCTTATTCAGATCATGCTCCAGAGGGATCTCAGGGACAGGTGCCTCAACCTGAGTTAGAAATTCTATCAACACAGGGCGGAAGCAAATGCTCAGTGGTTAAGGACACTCGTTGCCATTACCAAGGACTGGAGCTGGGTTTCCAGCACACACACTGGGAAGGGGATCCAACGAGCTCTCCCGGCCTCTGTAGGCACACACATGCATATGTACAGAGACACAGAAACAAACACAAAAATAAATAAATAAATAAATAAATAAATAAATAAATAAATCTAGAAGACAAAATAAAGAAGGAACTGTCAGTAGAGGCGAAATAAAGAAAGGACAAAACACAGGTCAGTCATCTGGCAGCTCACTCTGCCGTTCTCAAAGAGAAAGAGTGCATCCGGAGTTTTCATGCAGCCAACCCTGGCGCTCGACTCCAACCCCTTTAATGGTAATGAAAGGCTGCCTTTGAAAACACCGTAAAATAATATTACTGCCAAAACTTGAAATTTCCTCAATTTTGCTTTCCAGAGTAGCAGAATCAGTGGAAAGCAACCCATGTTCGTTTAAAAAGAGCAGGCGTCGCTGTTGTTTGTTCGAAAGAGAGAAAGGATTCAGCCCTTTGTGGTGGAAGGCATGCTGGCCGGTAGCTCCACAGTGGTGGTAACATGGGCCAGCCTATTTGCATTGTGCCGTGATGAGGGTGGAGAGAGGGGCCGGCACCTCTGCGTACTGATTGACTAATGTGTCAGACATCTTTCTAGAAGCTTTTGAGAAACCACTACTGAAAAGTTATAGTCTCTATCAAGTGCGCTCATGTTTAAGAAGTTCAAAATAAGCCGGGCGCAGTGGCACACGCCTTTAATCCCAGCACTCAGGGAGGCAGAGGCAGGCATATGGCTGTGAGTTCGAAGCCAGCCTGGTCTACAAAGCGAGTCCAGGACAGCCAAGGCTACACAGAGAAACCCTGTCTCGGTGGGGGGAAAACACTTTGCTTCTTCCATCAGAAAGAATCCCTTGCCCTTGAAGGACCAGGAAACAGCCCTGAAGAGGTAGTATCCTCATTACTTCTGAGCCTTGGATGAATAGGAGTTGGTGACACTGAGAACTGCAAGCTCAGGGGGGGGAGGAAATGGCTTGCGGGACACAGAGGTGAGGGGGCGGGGTTTCCGGAGAAAGCTCAAGCAGTTGAGGCTCTGAGGGGCAAGGAGAGGGTGACTGTGGATGAGGCGGCCTGAGCCTCACCAAGCTGAGGATTTAAAACGTCACTCAGGAGTCCAGGGGAAAGGTTACTCGGCCAGCTTGTGGGGAAGTGACTGGAGAGGCTGGACGAGATGGCGCACACCTGCAATCAGAGCCCTCAGGGGCCAAGGCAGAGGGTCTATGAGTTCCAGGCCAGCCTGCCCCACGCGGTGAAAGCCTCAACAAATTCATTAATTTGCTTGCAAGTATGTGGTGTACATATGTGTGCTCATACGTGTGTGCAGGACTGCACGCATGTGGATGCCACATGCGGAAGCCAGAGGGTGACATCGCGGTTTTTCCTCAATTGCTCTCCACCTTAGTTTTTGAGGCACTGAACTTGGAGTTCCTTGAGTCAGCTAGGCTGGCCAGCCAGTGAACTACAGGACCCCCCTGTCTCCATTACCCTGATACTGCAGTTACAGGGACATGCTACCGTGTTCAGCTTTTTTAACGTGTCAGGGTTTCAGGTTATGCTAGTAGCAAGCACTTTCTTGACTGAGCCATCTCCCCAGGCCGGCTAATTATTTGCTTTTTTTTTTAAATTACAGAGAAAGGGAGGCAGAAGAAATGGCAAATACAGATGCTAGCCTGATCCTCTTCTGAGGACAAGGGGGTGATTTGACATGCCTCCTCCCCAAAGCCTCCTTCCCGCCTCTCCCTAGACTGCAGGCTCCTTTCAAGTGATTCCAGGTAGTTATTACAGTGCCTCTTGGGTTCCTCCCCAAGGAGAACTAGCTGGCAGGTGACAAAGCCGGGTTGGTGGGGCAGGGCTGCAGAGAGCACAGGGCCAGAGTTCAGTTCCCAGCACCCAAGTCAAGCGGCCTACACCTGCCTGTACCTCCAGCTCCAGGGCAGTCAGATGCCTCTGGCTTCCACACATACCTTCACTCACATGCCCATACCTCAACACTCACACACAGACAGACACACACACACAGACACATACACACAGACACACACACATAGCCTAAAATAATATTTTAAGTAATACGGGGAATATCCGTATTGACAAAAAAAAATCTTCTTTCCTCCATAAAATTTGTTAATAACAGTATAAAATTAATCTTACACATTCTTTCATCAGAGTTAATAGTTGTTTGCCATAGAGCATACTGCTTGCTGTAGGCCTAATGTTATTGTGCACTGTGTAAAGATTCAAATGTTGATTCCTGTGCCCCATGTCTGCTACTGCTGTTGTTGTTTTTCTTTGTTTTTCAAGACAGGGTTTCTCTGTGTAGCCTTGGCTGTCTGGGACTCTCTTTATAGACCAGGCTAGTCTCAAAACTCACAGAGATCCACCTGCCTCTGCCTCCCAGAGTGCTGGGATTGCAGGCGTATGCCCATATCTGGTTGCAATCCTTGTTCTGAGAATCTCCTGTCTAAATTTTGCCCCCCCCCAAATGTCCCCTGATATGTCAATAAAGCAGCTTAACAGCCAGTCTCTGAACAGGGGAGAGATTAGGGCTAGACTTCCTGCCATCCAGGGGAGGAGGAGATAGGGAGAAGTGAAGGATTCAGATATGGACAGAGGTCCAGGAGAAATCATGAGCAAAATGCAGTTGGAGCAGAAAAGCCATAAAATGCAAGTATCTCGGGAATTTTGGCAAAGGGGGAAAAGGGGGATTCAGATTAGTTTACACGATTGAAAATGGATTAGTACTGCTCAATTGTTATGCCATAAGCTTATTAAAGAAACATAGCAGTTCAGTCTCAATGATCTGGGCACTGGCCCAGTTAAGAGAAAAACGGCAAATTTCAGTTTCAGAAGTAACACTAACGGTTTACCACTTTCTTAGAGATTTAAGTGCTGTTTTGATCACTTTCACTATTAAAATAATGCTAGTATAAATTACATATAAAGCACGGTGTTATTTATTTATTTTTTCAGACAGTGTCTCATCTTTCAGCTCGCAACAACCTAAAATTCATTCCATAGACCAGGCTGGCCTCAAACTCACAGGAACCCACCTGCCCCAGCCTCCCAAGTGCTGGGATTACAGGCATGAGCCACCACGCCAAACATAATCTCTACAAATACACCACAAGAGCTGAGCCGTGGGCCTGTCACATGCTAGGCAAGGATTCCACTGCCAAGCAATATCCCAACATTCTACCCTGTTTCTTTCTTTCTTTCCTTTTTTTCCCTTTCTTTCTTCTTTCTTTCTCAAGACAGGGTTTCTCTGTGTAGCTTTGGCTGTCCTAGTCTTGCTTTCTAGACCAGGGTGATCTCAAATTCACAGAGATCTACCAGCCTCTGCCTCCTAAGTGCTGGGATTAAGGGCGTGCACCACCACAGCCCAGCTACAAATGTCATTCTTAAAGGAAGACTGTATCAGAAAAGGTATTTTACTATATACATTTTTAAAATATATTTTACCTTCCTTTTTAAAAAGAAATGGTATTGGCCTGGCATGGAAGGTCACACCTGTAATCTCAGCACTCTGAGAGGCAGAGGCAGGTGGGTCTCTGTGAGTCTGAGGCCAGCCTGGTCTACAAAGTGAGCCATAGCCAAGGCTACACAGAGAAGCCCTGTCTTGAATAAAAAACAAAAATAACAAAAAGATTTTTAAAAAATGGTACTGGAGATCAAATCCAGGACCATACAAGGTGATCACTGTAACACTAAGCCATACTTTAAGATATATTTAAGGACAGCGGGGATTGTGGAAAGAGAGAATGAACTTCTGGAAGTCATTTCTTATCCTACATGTCCTCTGACTTCTATATCTATACTATGGCATACACACATACACAGGAACATTTCCAGTACCACCTTTTTATGGGTATGTGATGCGTGTATGTATGTGTACCATGTGTAGGTGAAGGTCAGAGCCTGAGTTCCAGACAACTGTGAACCACCACATGAGGTGTTGGAAACCAAGACCAGGTCTCCTGCAAGAGCAGCAAGTGCTCTTAACCTCTGAGCCATCTCCTAGCTCCCAGTAGCACATTGCTAGCTTTGTGAACCACTTCCAGCATCTCACTTTACTGAATACAGTGCAGAAACCTTGGAGCTGAAGGACTTGGGTCAGGTTTTTCCTTCACAATCTGGAAGAATTTAACTATATGCTGATCTTATATGCAAAGTCCCAAGCAACTAGATCCGTGCAAGTAAACCACAACAGCCCGTCATCTGATTGTTTTGATTTCTGGTTTGCATCTCTGCTTGTACATATTTGACTATTTGTTAGCCATTTGTGTTTCCTCTGTGGCAAGCAAATGCTCCTGGTCTGGCTGGAGAGAAATGCCAGAGACCAGCGCCTTGGGCACTGCCAAGGTATTGAGTGTGCGGCACCAGCCCCGAGACCACTGGGCTTCAGCAGATCTCAGAAGCAAGGCAGTGCCCACTGGGGTCCAAGAAGGATCGTTGGCAATGTAACCAAGGATCTTACACAACTCACAGAAACCTGTGTCTCCCGAGGTCCACCTCTGCAGGGCACAAGGACACGGTTTACACAGGTGGTCCACGGTTTGTGTCTCTTTAAGTGTAACATAACTTCAGCACCAGGACCCCCACTGTCAGTCAGCTCAGAGTTTAGTCTCAGCGCAACCATCCTTGACTGCTATATGTTAAGTATAGATTATGGTTGCCTGTTTGCTTGTTTTATGAGCCTAGGCTGGCCTCCAACACCCTATGTAGCCAAAGGTGACCTAGAACTGCTAATCCTTCTGACCCCACCTCATAAATTCTGGGATTACAGGCATGAGCCATCACACCTTTGGTTCCGTCCTTGGCCATGCACTAACTGCCACTGTACCTGGCACATATTCAGTGTTTTATGGTTAACATCCTAGTATTAAAGAGAGCAACTCTGTGAGAACCGGGCTTACAATTTTAGATGAACATGGACCAGTTGGGCCTGGTGGCATAGGCCTACAAGCTCAGCCACTCTGGAGGCTAAGGCAGCCATGTAACAATTTCAAAGCCAGCCTGGATTACAGGGTGACTTCATGGCTAGCCTGGGCAGCCTGAGACTACCTCAAAAAGAAGGTGGGGATGGAGATGTAGCTCAGTGGTAGAACATTCACTTCGTGTGCATAAGGCCCTAAATTCAATCCCCAGGACAATAGATGATAGACTAAATAGACAGACAGATAGATAGATAGATAGATAGATAGATAGATAGATAGATAGATAGATAGATAGATAGATAGATAGATAGATAAAGATGGATAAAGCATGAACAATCTAAAATAGAAGCATCTGTTTCCTTCATTAAGAGTTAAACTAAGCCAGGCACGGTGGCACACACCTTTGGTCCCGTCACTCAGGAGGCAGAGGCAAGTGGGTCTCAATGAGTTCAAAGCTAGCCTGGTCTACAAAGTGAGTTACAGGATAGCCATGGCTACACAGAAAAACCCTTCCTCAAAAAAACAAAAATAAAAACAAAACTCTGCCAAGATATACAAATAATTGACTTTTTAAAAAAAGCATTAAGCTAATGCGCTGGAGAGAGATGGCTCAGTGGTTAAAATCACTGTCTGCTCTTTCAGAGAACCTATGTGTGTCCTATTCCCAACACATAGTGGCTCACAACTGTCTGCGACTCCCAGCACTTAGGAGCTAGAAATAAAACGACCAGCAGTTCAGGGTCATCCCTGGCTACACAGAGAGATCAAGACCAGCCTGGGCTACATTAGACACTATCCCTGCCAATAATAATAATAATAATAATAATAATAATAATAATAATAATAAATCACCGCCCCGGGGGAGGGGTATGCAGCCTTGACAGGCCACAGAAGACGACAATGTAACCAGTCCTGATGAGACCTGATAGGCTAGGGTCAGATAGAAGGGGGGAGAACCTCCTCTTACCAGTGGACTAGGGGAGAAGCATAGAGGGAGAAAAGTGAGGGAGGATGGGATTGGGAGGAGATAAGGGAGGGAACCGGGATACGAATTGAATGAATTATAATAAATGATAAAAGAAAATTTTAAATTAAAAATAATAATAATAAAGAAACGTAAAAGAAAGCAGATATATCCTCTCCAGTGGATGGCTGCCCCTGACACACTGTGGGTGATAGCTAAGTTAGGACACTCAGACATTTGCCACCTGCCGGCCACCTGGGTGGGGAGCAGCCTCACCTGAACGTCCCGCTCCAGCTTGATCTTGATGGTGTTGTACTCCTCGCAGTCCCAGGCCCGCTGTTTGTTGAGCTGCTTTTCGTACTCCTCCACTTTCTTCATACGGCTGATGAGGTATTCCAACTAAGGATGGGCAGACAGCCGGATTAGGGAGCCTCTCGCCCAACTCAGTCTTCCAGGAAGCCCAACAAGCAGGACACAGCGCAAGGCCTGGAAGTCCCGAGGACAGGCATCCAAAGGCCCACACGCCAAGGCTTTGAGCCCTGGGAGCCTTAGCTAGGTTCTTATTGCGGAAGCTACAGGAAGGCGCTCTGTCAAGAAGTTAAACGGGTTGCCACGATGCCTCCACTGTTAAGAGAGAATAATGCTCCTACTAGGACCCAAGTTCAGTTCCCAGCACACGCATGACTCCGCATGATTGTAACTCCAGCTCTCGAAGATCCAATGCCCTCTTCTGCCTCTGTGGGCTCACCCACACCTTCACAGATACGCACATACTCACACATTTTTTTAAAATGATCTTTTTAGCAAAAAAAGTATTTTCCCAAAAGAAATTAAACACACTTTATAGTCTAGCCTTTACGCTGCAGAATGATAATAATGATGATAACAATAAGAATGTGCTTTACCCCTGCCAGCTCTGTGTATGCATGAAATAAAAGCGACACGATATTCCCGTGCTATTTCTAAATGTGTCTTAAGATTAGACTTTATACACCTGCAGCCCCAATAATCAAGAGGCAGAAGCGTGTTCACAAGTTCAAAATCAGCCTGTTCTATATAGGGAGTTGCGGGCAAGCCAAGACTACATAGTGAAACCGTCTCAAACAAAATAATAATAATAACAATTAAGTGAAGTGCGTAGTGAAAGTTCCCTGAGCTGGGAAGGGAGAACAGCTGGAGAGCATGCACAAGGGAAACCCTCGCTGGACCCGTAGAGCGTCAGAAACTGGAGGAGATCTCACCCCGCTGCGGTGCCAACACTCAATGGAGGCAGGCGGAAGGAGGAAAAAGGATCAGGGTCATCCCTGACTATATAGAAAGTTTGTGGCCATCCTGAGCTACACGAGACCCTCTCTCAAAAAAAAAAAAAAAGTAAAAATAGAAACACTTCCTTGGGCCAAAAATGCTATGGTTGGGGTGGAACCATCAAGTTGTAAGATTGTTACCTATCCATCAGACACACTCAGCCTTCAAGGCCACACTGACTAATGATGAAGCACGGGAAGGAACATGAGCCACGCAAGTCTTAACTCAAGACACCGAGGCGCTTGAGGCTCGAGGCCCAGCTGTATTCAACGCTGCCCGCAGGTCACCCTGGAGTCCCCTCCCACGACCCATCCACCCCTTTACCTCCTTGGCATTGTGAGCCTGCAGTGCTCGTTCCCATTTCTTCTTATTGCTGTACAGCAGCTCTTGGCGTTCTAACTCAAAGGCTTTCTACAACCAAGACAGAAAAGGTCTCGTGTCTGCTTCCATTGAGGGAGGCCTACCAGTACCAAAGAACTTTCAGGTAACTCAAGCACCTGGTCACACAGACGAAGTCATGCAGATCAATGAAGTCACATACAAACATAAGCTTGCCAAATCTCATTTGGCCAAGTGGCTGCTGAAATAGTTGCTTGGAAGTTAGCAAATGTCTGTGTCTAATAAATTCTGAGAGGAAGTGTGCCCAGGATCCCGTACCTTAATCCAGGGGTTCTCAGCCGCCCTAATGCTGCAACCCTCGATATATAGTCCCTCATATTGTGGTGAGCAACATAAAATTAGTTCATTGCTACTTCAGAACTACAATTTTGCTACTGTTGTGAATAGTAACGTAAATATCTAATATGCCGGAGACCTGATATGCAACCCCTGTGAAAAGGACCCCCACAGGTTGAGAACCACTGGATTAGTCTATCAGGGGCCCAGTACCAGAGACAGATAATCACTCTAGTTAGCGTCCACAGAGCAAACCTGGGCATGTACCTCAACCTTGACTAGTATTGCCATGGCTGGGCCCCACGAAACAAAGACGGCATGCAGAGGTGAAGGGAGTAACAATCAGGAGAAGACCCAGCCCTCCTTCCTAAAACCCAAACTTAATCTTGAAAGAGTCATTCAGATTCAAGGTACTGATCCCTGATTCCTACTTGTCACTTCCCATCCCTATCCCCTCACATTGCCAACCACGTACCAGCAAATAAACAGCTCTGTTCAACTATGGTTCTGGAGAACAAACATCCCTCACTTATTCCCTGTGGTCCATCCTTACCGTCAGCCTGGTAAGATTGCTTGGAACACACCTCTTGGACAGTCTGAGACTAAGGAAAAAAGCCATCCTGAATGTAGATTAGGACCCTGAATAGAAGATAATGAGCATCAAAGAATCTTCTTAGGAGATGGTTTCTAATGTGGCAAGCTAGCCTCTGGCCAAAGAAATGCCCTATTCCCCCTGCAGACAAGATGACTTCTAAAATGGGCAAAGTTGGAGGCAGGGAAGCCAATTGCCAAGCTCTGCCAAGACAGGGTCAGCAAGTCCTTCTTCACAAAAAGTTCCTGCTTCAGAAATATGTCTGCCAGATATACTGTGCCAGAAGGCTGAAGTTGATGCTCCAACATTATAGAGAGATTTTGGGTAGTTCTCTAGGAAGCTAGCTGTCTCTGTCATTTCTACAGTTTTAGAAGTGCTGCAACCCCTCGATATATAGTCCCTCATATTGTGGGACTTTCCAGCACTTCCTGATAATTCAGTATTATTTCCTTCTCAAGTCTCTGATGGTGTTAAAGACTAAATAGCTTAGTCTCACAATTAGGCTTAATTTGATAGAATTTAGAAATGGTTTTAGGTCTAAATAAAAATTTTAGATTGTTAAATACAAGCTATGATAGAAAATAATTTGGGTGCAAAACTATAAACTCAGGAAGATAGGATACATGGTAGAGCACTTTCTCCTAAGTTGCCAAATACAAATGGACTAGACGTTGTGAATGTAATTACTACATGATAGTTTTCATAATTGTTTCATATTTGTTCTTACTATATATAGTTTATTATTGTAAGAAAAAGAGCCTTTTTAGTTAGACAAAAAGGGGGGATTGTTGGGAGCTGGTCTGGTGTTGCAAGTATATTTGTTAATTACTATATTACTATATTAATACTATTAATTAAATACTATATTAATTAGTATATTTGTCCCCCAAGATCTGGTTACAGCCCAGACAAGTACATTCTCATGTACACCAAGTGATGCTGTGTTACTTCACTCCCCAATTATCCCTGATTGGTTAATAAAGTTGCTGGCAGCCTGGACTGGGCAGAAGAGAGCTAGGTGGAGCTTAGGTTCTCAAGCTTGGGGTCTGGGAGAGACCATGAGGTGAAAGAGAGGAGAGAGGAAGCAGGAGGAAAGGAAGCCAGAGAGAAAGAAGTTGCCAAGGGGCAGAATGGAGCATGTGCACGTGGCCATGGGGACAGAGTGATGGAGCAGATCCAGCCCAGACAGGATGACCACTGGCAAGTGACTTGGGATACATAGCTGGGAGATGGGAAAATAGCCTAGAGGGTTGATAAGCTGCCCAGATCTAGTGCTTTATGCTTAGAAAATAAATTTTGCTCTCTCTGTGTCAATTATTTGGGAACTAGACCTGGTAGAGAAGCTGTCCAGAGTTTAATATCCCCCTTCAACAACAGATCTGGGTAGAATAAAGTGGGAGAAGGATGCCCTTTAGCATAGGCATAATCCTCTCTGCTTCCTACCTTACAGCATGAACTGCTCTGGCCCCATGCCCTCTTATTAGCACCAGCCACATTCTATGCCTAGGAATTTACATGTTTAGTTCGAGCTGTCTCCATGAGAATACAGGCTCCGGTGGGGGCTCTGCTTTGTTCATGGCTATCTCTCCTGTCCCTGGAATAGTACCCAGCATACAGTAAACACTTGACTATTGGTGAATAAATGAATGAATGAATGGGCAAATAAATGCTAAAATCAGAGATAGAGATCAAAGGACGGGGGGGGCACCTTAGACTGTCAGGACAGAAGTCATTGTTGTCACGAGCCCTCACCTCAATGAGAAAGAGCTCCTGACGGAAGTTCTTCGTCACGTTTTTCACTTGCTCCTCCATCCTCTCCAGAAGCAGGCTGATATCATCTGACTGCTTCTTCAGGTCCTTTACGTACTGGTCATCCTTTATTTTTAGCTCCTTGAGAAGAGAACAGACAGAGTCGGACAGAAACGGAGACAGAAGCAACAAGTCTCAAGCACACCCAATAGACCACCTCTTGCCCAAATCTTTAAACACTAGAAATCAAGCCAGGCATAAGAGCAAGGGCCTCAAGACAGGAAGATTGTGAATCTGAGTCAGTCTTGGTTACTAAGTGAGTTTGAGGCCATCCTAGGTTTCATAGTGAGCTCAAGGCCAGCTTAACACATATAGCAAGACTTGCTTTTAAAAAAAGAAATCTAGATGTGGTGGTATATACCTTTAAACCCCTGGCACTAGGAAGGCAGAGGCAGGCAGTGCATGGTAGAGCTTTGTGCCTACTAGGCAAGCACTCCACCACTGAGCTACATCCCTTACACAAACCCAATATAGTCTTCAGCAAGTCCAAACAATGGTGAAAGTCCTTCCAAAGTTATTGGAGCCAGAGATGCAGCTAAGTTGGTAAAGTGCTCACTTAGCTTGAAGTTGGTCCTAGATTTGGTCCACAGCACTACCTAGACCGAATGCAATGATATATACCTGCGACCTCAGTTCTTAGGAGGCGAGAGGGTTAGAGTCCAAGGTCATTCTAACCCACAGACTGAGTTCAAGGCCAACCTGGACTACATAAGACTGTCCCCAGAAACTGAAAATAAAAGGAAAAAAGGAAGAAAGAAAAGGAAAAAGGGGGGGCTGGAGACATGGCTCAGTGGTTAAGAGCACTGAGTGCTTTTCCAGAGGACCGGGGTTCAATTCCCAGCACCCACATGGCAGCTCACAACTGTCTGTAACTCCACGATCTGACACCCTCACACAGAGTTGCATGCAGGCAAAACACCAATGCGCATAAAATAAACAAAGAAAAAGAAGAAGTATTGTTGAAGTAGCTGGTCATTTCCCATATAAAATATAAAATAGTGCTCTCCCCTTTCATCATGAAAAATTAACTCAAATGAAATGAAAATGTAAAGGCAGAGCCTAGAACAGCAAGTGCCTAGAAGAAAACAGGAAAAGCCCTGGGCTACTAGATTTGCAGTAGGAACAAAACCAAAATCAGACAAATGGGACTCAAGACCTTCTGAGAGTAAAGGGGCACGCACAGGATCAGTCAGCAGAGTAAAAAGGCACACACAGGGTGAGCCAACAGAGTATTGGGGAGCACCCAGGAAGAGTCAACGGAACTGGGAACTATCCACCTGAGACAGCTGGCATGCCTGATAGGTAAGGAGTTCAGCTCAGCATAAAAATCGATCAAGTGGATTTTTTTTCCAACATCATTTCATTGTCGTAACCCATCTGGCCTTGAACTTCCTATCCTCCTGCATCAGCGCCCCCAAGTGCTGCCGTTACAGGTGCATAGCATCACTCCTGGCTTAAATTCTGTCACACGCTGGGTGATAAAGTAAGGCAGGAAACGCCAAGGACGCCAGGCCACACCCGCTTCACCCAGGATGGAGGCTGGGCCCTGGGGGGGGGGGTAGAGGGGGGTCCCTTGCCTGCAGCAGGTCACTGATCAGCTTGTTCTTGTCTTCTATGAGCCCAGCACAGTGCAGCTGCTGGGATGTGAGCAACTCCCACAACTGCTGGGGAATCCGCTTCTTTCTGCCCTCATCCCATTTGGCTGAGATTTCTTCGTATTTGTCCTGGCTGGTCTTAACTTCATTCTCCAACTTCTCCAGTCTGCAAAGAGAAACATGCTGGGTGCCCTAGGTCCTGCCTTCCAGAGGCGGCTTCTCCTAGGCGCGTGACACAGGCTCCGTGGTCCAGATGCTCACCCAGGGGAGAGCACTCTGAGCTTAACTTTGTACTACATGCTATTTATTTAGTGTGTCTGTGTATGTGTGTGGACAATCACATATGTGTGGTACACATGTGCCACAGCCTGCGTGTAGAGAACAGAGGGCAACTTGAAGAAGTCAGTCCTTTGCTTCCACCGTGTGGGTCTCAGGGTGGAACACAGTTTGTCAGCCTTTCAGCAAGCGCCTTTACCCACAGAAATCTCTTGGTTTAATGCCCAAGTAACTTACACCAAGCACCTGCCAAGAAAGACCAGCAGCAAGTTCATTCCCTCACAAACCCATACACTGAAGCACAGACTACTCTCTCTCCACATCTCCCACTCTCTTAATGCCCGTGCTCAGATCTACATTGAAATCCGTGATGGGCAATATTGTCTGTCAGCTTGGTGGGGTTTAGGATCCCCAGGGAAACAAACCTGTAGGCATGTCTGTGAGGGCGTGTCTCAAGATTAGGTGGCTGAGGCGGGGAAACCAGCTCTAAACATACCCACATGCAGAGGCTGAAGGCCAAGGCTGAGGACAACAGCCAAGTGGGGCTGAACGCCAGCATTCGCCTTGTGGCCAGTGGCCTCGGGCTCCTGCTGGCACGGCTTCCGAGCCACGATGGGCCGTGACCACAAATTGTGAGCCAAAATAAACCCTCCCTTCTCTAAACTGATCTTGCCGGGTGTTTTGCCAAAACATCCAGATAAGCGAATCGCACAAAACCTCTTCCTCATAAACTACAACCTGGATTTTAAAACAAATGGACAGAAACGTGCATCCGCGCACACGCATCAAGGCGGCCCCCATGGCGGGGTGGTGACATGCTTCGGTTGTTACAAAGAGCGTAGATCCACATCCTGACCTGACTGTGAGTGGACTCAGGACAAGCCACCCAACTTCGGCAAGCTTCACTTCCCTCCCCTGTATGCTGGAGAGGACGAAGCACTTGCCCCGTGACCTTTGTACACCTGTTGCTAGGATTCGAGAAATAACACACTGTTTGGGGGGTGCTCGGGACGGGGCAGCCCCACCCCAAGCGCTACCATTGAGAGTCTCCGCTTGGGCTCAGACTGGCCTGGAACTCGATAGATAGCTCTGAGTGGCTTCAAAACTCTGACTCTCCGACCTCAACTCTCCAGGCGCTGAGATGAATACAGGCATAAGCTACCACACCCAACCCTGAAATTCTTACACACTTTTTTTTTTCTTATTAATAGCATAGCCTCAGCTGTCTGATTCCACCTCCCCGGCTAGACTCATGGGATGGACAGGACAGGAAGGAAATGCCATCATCAGTAACAGAAAGGCAGGAGGGCCTTTTGGAAATTGCAGAGTAGCGCTGTGGAAGGGGCACACTGAGGAGTAGGCGTAAGAGCTGAGGCAGGAGTTCTTCTGAAAAACGGTGGCTGGGACCACACCAGTGAATGACTGCAACTCTATGTGACTGTCACCAAACAAGAGCACAGGCTTCTTCGTTTCGTTTTTCAAGAAAGGGTTTCTCTGTGTAGCCCCGACTGTCCTGGAACTCACTCTGTAGACCAGGCTGGCCTCGAACTCACAGAGATCTGTCGGCCTCTGAAGACAGCCACAAGCTTCTTTAATGACAGGAGCCACAATATAAACGCCCTCTAATCACAGCCCATCCCTCCACTGTACCTATTGCACACAGTACCTGTTGTAATTTTTCTGTTCTTTTCTATGCTACGTATGTGGGTCTATGTACCACTGACTGAGATACAGAGCTTCTCAGTTGTTTAGTTTTGCTTTGGGCCTCTCCAAATCTTCACTATCATGTTGTCTGGTGTGCCAGACTGCAGAAGACAAACCACGCTGTTTCCCAAGACAGGAGAAGCCCAGATAAGAGGAAGAAACCCCAGTGTTTTCTTCACAAAGGGTCACTAAATTCGGTTTTATCATGAGTCCACAGTCGCCTCTGCAGAAGAAACGCTAGGGGGCGCCCCAAGGCCAGGTCTCCATCAATTCTGCTGCAGCTTCGGAGCCACAGAAAAGTTTGTGTGGCAAAGGTGGGTACTGACTTCAGGGACGTGTAACCCCTCCCCGACCCCCACGTTCTATCCCGTAGTCATCCTATGCTTTGTCAGCAACCCCTACCCAACAAGCCTGCAAGTGTCCTCCTTGGGGCTGGCGGCGCCCTGAGAGCCACACCCGCCACCAAGCACACTCTGAGATGCATGCCTCTGCCTAACGCGCCTGCTCAACCCCACAGCGGCCTTTCTAGCCTGACCCAAAACGCCTGCTGAATTTCCTCCGAACTCTGCAGAGAAACCCAAAAGCCTCCTCGTGTGACCTCCTACAGTCCTTCCCTCTCTCAATTATAGAACAAACCAAGTTTGAGAGTTCTGTGCTGCTCTGAGGCAAGGGGCTGGCTGTATTTCCTTTGCACCCAAAAGCTTGAGGAAGGGAGGGGGAAGGCAAGAAGGTGGGGGGTTCGTAAGGAGCAGGAAGGGGATTCCATGAGACTAAGCTGAGCAAAGGGACCCAGGGAACTGACGGACCGGCACATCGGCATTGCGCACGCGCAGTTAACGGCTCACCTCTGGCGCTTTATCTCTTCCTCTTCAACCCTCCTACGGATCTCTCTGATGTCTGTGGCCACCTGGATATTTGTCACCAACTCGGTGCCACAAAGCAAGAGTTTAGTCAATTTCTGGAAAACAAAGAAATGAGAATCTGTGAAGCTAGAACGTTGTGGGAAGAATGTAGAGGGCTGGAGAGATGACGCACTGGGAAAGGGTATTGCTGCCAAACCTAAAGACGCCCAGAAACCACACTGAGGAATCCGCTCCCACAAATTGTCCTCTGCCTGCACACGCACCATGCACGCACATCTGGGTCACATAAGATAAATAAATAAAATGTAATTATAAAAAAAATTAAGGCTGGGTTGTTGGTTTATGCTTTTTAATCCCAGAACTAGGAGCATCTCTGATTTTTAAGGCCAGCCTGGTCAACACAGTGTTTTGTTTTTCGAGACAGGGTTTCTCTGTGTAGCCTTGGCTATTCTGGACTTGCTTTGTAGACCAGGCTGGCCTCCAACTCACAGAGATCCACCTGCTTCTGCCTCCTGAGTGCTGGGATTAAAGGTGTGGACGGCCACCATCCAGCCTTACATGGCGAGCTCTAAGCCAGCTTGCTTTGGGATCCCCGTCTCTGGCCCCCTGCCCACTCAGCACTTATATGGGTTTGGGGGATCTGAAACCCAGGTACTTGTCCTTTTACCTCAAGCACTTTAACCACTGAGCCACCCCATCCACCCATTCAGGCCCAGTTTCTCACTTGTTTGTTTTGGGGACAGGCTCCTACTGTATCCTAGACCAGCCTTAAAGGCTCAGCAATTCCCCTGCCCAAGTCTCCCGGGGTGCCACTACTATGTACCACATTTCTGGACAGGAACCTCTAGTCTGAGAACTCACTCCTAGGGAACCCCCAAACGGGACAGACTTCAGCTCAGCCCCGGCTAGACACACAGAAGGTGTAGCTCCTTCCCGCCTGCCTGTGAAAACCAGACCGAGACTTGGCGGCCACCACCTCGTACCAATCTGCTCTCTTCTTTCTGTCTGTAGCTCCTGCTTTGCTCTTCCTCACTCTCCTTCTTCCCATCTAAATACTCTCCCAGGGCTTCCCTGTGGAACAGAAAAATCAAAGGAGAACAATGGGCTGTGAGTGTTTGTGGCTCTGCACTTAAATACACACCTTTAATCCCAGCCCTCAGGAGGCAGAGGCAGGCGGATCTCTGTGAGTTGGAGGCCAGCCCTGGTCTACAGAGCTAGTTCCAGGACAGCCAGGGTTACACAGAGAAACCCTGTCTTGAAATATATTAATTAATTAATTTCTTCCCTGACTTTACAATCAGTCTCCCACCAGCTGACTGTTCCAATAGGTGGCTGGGCTGGGACCTTTGGGACCCTTCAGCATAGAACCCTAGGGATCCAGTTGCATCATATCTATGGTTTCTATTGCTGTGATGAAACACTATGACCAAAAAGCAAACTGGGGGAGAAAAAGAGTTTATTTGGTTTAAACCTCTGCGTCACATTCGTCATTACAGGAAGCAGGGCAGGAACCTGGAGGCGGTCTCTGATGCAGAGGCCAGGGAGGGTGCTGCTTACTGGCTTGCTCGTGGCTTCTTCAGCCCACTTTCGTATAGAACCCAGGACCACCAGCCCAGGCCAGGCCCACCCACAACTGGCTGGGCCCTCTCCCCCATCAACCTCCAGTTAAGAAAATGCCTTCCAGGCTTGCCTGCAGCCCAGTCTTAAAGAAGCGAGTTCTTAATGAGGCTCCCACCTCTCAGATGACTCCGGCTTGCGTCAAGTTGGCATGAAACTAGCCAGCACACACCACCACTATTCTCCCATCAGGTTAGAAGATATTTTAAACGTAGACATAATCAGGCACTATTCACACCGTGTGTAACGATCTGAATAAAGGACAGTTTGGTAAAACTGACCAAAACTTGAAGCGTGTCTACTCTCCTGTCAGCCCTCATCTTTATGAAATTTCTAAAGTTTTCACGAGCACACAAACACAGAAGCACAAAATGGCTGCTACTCTTACACCGTGCAAACACTCTCAAGCATATCAGCGGCTGGATTTTTTTTAAAGATTTTTTTTTTTATTTTTAAATTGTGTGTGTGTGTTGGGAAGAGCAGGTGTTGCAAGAGCGGGTGCTAGTTTGGATGCCCATGGAGTCCAAAGAGGCGGTGGATCCCCGGAGCTGGGGGTAAAGGCAGCCTTTAGACAATGTAGATGCTGGGACCAAACTGGTGCTCTGCATGAACAGTGTGTGTGCATTCTTAGCCACTGAGCTATCTCTCCGGCCCCAGCAGCTGACTTAAGTAATCTACACAACGACAATACAATGAGCTACTTAGCAGCCCAGAAAAGGGGGGATGTAATCTCAAGCAACACAGAGAGCTGAGCATGGCGACTCAGGCCTGTGATTCCAGCGACTCTACAGATGAAGGCGGGAGGACCCCGACTTAACAGCCAGCCTGAGCTACATAGGGAGGTCCTGTCTCAAAAAGGAAGAAAAATTTCAAAAAGCTAGTTGAGGTTGGCACCGAGACCTGTACCTATAATCTCTGCTCCCTGGGAAGAAACAGAAGGAAGGGACAGTGGGAACAAAGGAAGAGGGAAAGGAAGGGCTCTTCATATGTTGTCAGCAGAGGCGGGTGGTAGTCTGGGGGGAAAAATGTCCTGGAGAGTTGGATGTAGGTTAGTGCACACCTGTAACCCCAGTGTTTGGAAGGTGGAGGCAGAAGGATCAGGAGTGTAAGGCAGACCGATGCCTCAGAGTGAGCTTGAGGCCAGCCTGGGCTCTTGATACTGTATCTCAAAACAACAAAACAAAACATCTGAAGGATGCATGGAGACAGGATAGAAAGATAAGAATTTATGGACCAGAGAGGGAAGAGGAGCCCCTCACACAGGAGTCTAGTTGAAGCCTTTCACCTGCTCAGAACAGAGAGAAGCCTGCCAACAACAAACAGCATTTGCTTAAGACCTTTCTCCTTTATCAGACACAAAACTACAGTTTCCCGGAAACCAAACCTGAAACCCCACTTAGAGTAAAAAGACCCCTCCTAAAGCCTTTGGGCGACCCTAGTGGCTCCTGGTTTACTTCAGGTTACCCACCCAAGGCACCTCACAAGCTACTTGATAGCCTCACTAGTGAGAGAGAGAGAGAGAGAAGGAGGGGCAGTCTTGGCAACCTTAGGTCTGATTCACAAGCCACCAAAACGGCTCGCGAGTTGGTGGGAACTCCCCTTTGAGAGCTCACACTCAGCTCGCAGGCGGCTGTTTCTTCCCTGCCAGGTGTCTCTCTTTCTCCTAACCCCTGAGATCTTGTTCACTAAAATCTTTTTAAAGTTCTAGTGTTTTAAGTTATGTGTGTGTTCAACCGTGTGTGAGTTTGTGCATATGAATTCAGGGTGTCCATGGAGGGAAGGGGTGTCGAATCTCCTGATACCTCAGTCATAACTGGTTGGGAGCCACCCATAGGTGCTGAGAATTGGATTCTGGTTCAGCTTGAAGGGCAATAGGAGCTCTTAGTGACTGAATCATCTCGCCAACCCTTCAAAATATTCTTTTAAAATAGTTACTCTTTTCTAAAATTACATTTTAGGGCTGGAGAAGTGGCTCAGTTGTCCAGAGTACTTTTTGCTCCTCCAGAGGAGCCGGGTTAGGTTCCCAGCACCCACACGGTGGCGCACAACCCCCTCATCCAGCCCAGTTCCAGGAGATTCAGTGAGCTGTTCCGACATCCAAGAGCACCAGATGTGCACGTGGTGTATACACATACACGAAGACAAAATGCTCATGTTCGTAAGACAAAATAAATTTATCTCAAAACACCCCCAAATTTCTTTTTCTTCATTCATTGACAGGAAGATGCTCCACAGTGCGCATGAGTAGTCACAGTGTGCAGGAATCCGTTCTCTCCCTCTACCAACTGGGTCCCCTGGGACTGAACTCAGACAGTCAGGCTTGATCAAAAGTGCCTTTACCCACAGAGCCATCGCACCAACCAACCCTAAGATCTTTTGAAGAATCAGTTCCAACTCATACAAGCTCATTCTGTAATTCTGCCCCGCCTCTGGTTTTTACCTGAGTCGGGGTCCCTAGACCCCCTCTGGGCCAGTGTGATGCTGTGCAGCTGCTGACTGTTCTTACATCTTGAAGCAGGAGCACACTCCCAGGTTGCTTAGGTGCCTGTGATGTCATCATCGGCCGTCAAACAGGGTGATGGACCCAGGGTGAAAGGACCTCTACCTCTGACCTCTCTCTCTCTTGTTCCTTGTTGTTTTGCTCTCTCTCCCCTTTCTCTGTCGGGCGCCCAACAGAGCCTGGCTCACTCAGGCCCTAACTCTCTTCTGCTTCCCCTCCCCCAAATCAAGTCTTTCGTATAAGATCTGTGGAGTGTGCACACGGCATCATTTGTAAAAATACACCAACACTGACAATGTGACAAACACAGGAAAGGAGCCACGTAAGAGAAGGGAGTTCAGCTTCTGGGGACTTCTTTATTTATCTACTGTGTTGCTGCACAGCATTTACAAATGGCATGAAACAGGCACATAGGGCCTGGAGAGACGGCTCAGCCGCTGCCCACTTTTACAGTATCCTGGCTCCAGACCTTCAGGGTTGGTTGAACCTGCAGTGACCTTGACTTTGGCTTCCAGGAACAGGTCTCATGGATAAGGGAACCAAACCAAGCCAGGCTACAGGGAAGAAGAACGTCGCCAATGGCAGGCTTCACCTCGGAGCAGTGCTCATCTCCTGGGAAGCCATCCTCCCTCAAGCCATACGGGCGTCTTCCAACTAAATATCAAAAGGGGCACTGCTGGGGACAGGAGGTCCTTACGCCCTGGAGCTGCTGGCTACCCAGTCTCTCTGCTTCTTTACTAGCTGATGGAAGATCCATCCTGTATCCACGCATCATCTAGTACCCAACAGGCACTAGATAGTGCCAGGATGTCTCCAAAGACAAACCGGCCATCGAGCTGTATGCCATATGGGGAAATTCTCTTAAACCGGATTTTTGTTAGGCTAGCCTCATCATTAGCATGTCCCATCTCTCTGCTACCCTGCTCTTTCTGTTGGCAGCAACCTTGCTCCTCCCACCCCAGCCGTTCCTTCCTCCTCCTCCTCCTCTTCCTCCTCTTCTTCCTTTTCTTCTAATTAAAACTCCTGCCTCAGCCATGCATCATGACTTGCACCTGTAGTCCCAGCACTTGCAAGCCTAGAGGCAGGAGACTTATTGTGAGTTCTGGGTCAGTATGGGCTGCAGAGTGGGCCCCTGCATCGACAGTGACAGAAAGGAACAAACCAACTTCTGCGTAACTGTTCGTTCATAGTCTGTTTTTATTTATGTGAACAGTAAGACATGTGGTGGCCTCAAACAGGGTTTGCAGGGGCCTTCAGAATCAGGACTGACATGATAAACCTGGGGTGATCGTATTAGTTAAATCCCTTTTCTCTGTCTCTTCCCATTAATTGCTCTCTCTTTAATTGGCCTACTCGGACCAGTGGCCAGAGCCCAGCATGTTGGGGCTCCCAGAAACAAGTCTGTGTCCTAAAGCTGCAGTAAGAACTCGTATCTTAGTTAGAAAGTAAGACAGGCAGAAGAGGACAAGTTCAGGGGCAGTGTGGGCTACACAGCGAGTGCCAGACCTCCTCCCTTCCTAGGCTACATGGTGACAGAAGGGAGGGAAGGAGGGAGGAGAGAAAGGTCTGGAATTTTCCAAGGATTTAGCAGGCAATGAGCTTGCCACCCCCGAGCTGCTTACTCCTAAGAAGCCTCCTCACTACCAAGGCCTAAATAGTCACACGGGCTCTTGAGCTGCTCCAGGCAGGAAGCTACCAGGATTCCAGCATTCATTAGGAGATCCCTCCAGCGTCCTCAGCTCTAGCCACTGTGTTCAAAGTCCACCGTCTCTGCCGTGGTGGCCCCTTTTGGAGATAAGAGAGCCGGCAGCTACCCTGGGCTCCCAGTCGGTTTTGGTTTTGGTTTTTGTTTTTTTTTTTTTTTTTCTTCAAGAGGTTTCTCTGTGTAGCCCTGGCTGTCCTGGAACTCACTCTGTAGTAAACCAGGCTGTCCTGGAACTCAGAGATCTGCCTGCCTCTGCCTCTGCCTCTGCCGGAATTAAAGGTGTGCGCCACGATGGCCCGGTGACCACTCTAGGTCTTACCCAAACCCATCTCAGCAGTGTCATTTTACTCCGTTTCCCCAATCTGAACCTAGCCCTCGCTCTTCTGGAAAGAACACTAATTGTTCCCTTCTGCTAGGACACTACCAGGCTAACTTAACTGTCTGTCATTCCCCACCTCAAACTTCCTGCCTTGGCCATCAATCAGTTAATTAATAACCAACTCTATCTAAATACTCCCAGCTAGTCCCTGGAACAAAGATCAGGAGTTCAGAAAGGAAAGTGACTTCTGTCCAGATCTGCTACAAATTCTCCCCCAAGTTTCTATTTCAATCCCTTTGCTGCATTTTTCCTTTGTTTGTTTTTTGATTTTTTTTTTTCCAAGACAGCGTTGGCTGTCCTGGGCTCCCTCTGGAGACCCCACTGACCTCAAACTCACAGAGATCCTTCTGCCTCTGCCTCCCTGAGTGCTGGGATTACTGCCACCATGATTCCCTCTTTAATTCACTTTTTTTTCCCCCAACCTGGGCACTGTGCTAGCCAATATGGTGGCCACTCACCACATGTGACTAATAGACCCTTGAAAAACAAAATATGCTAAGAGTTTAAAGCACACACTGCAAGGCTGGAGAGATGGCTTGGTGGCTAAGAACACCTGTTCTCGCAGGAGACCTGGGTTTAGCTCTCAGCACGCGCATGCCTCACAAGTATTCACAGCTCAAGTTCCAGGAATCCAGTACCCTCATCTGATCTCCTTGGGCAGGGATGCAGTGCACATGCGTTCATGCAGGCAAAGCCTTCATAAGCATAAAAGAAAACACATCTAAACACAAAACAGAAACCACCCACTACCACCGGGGAAGACAGAAATGTGAGGACTAGGACCTGAGTTCAAACCTCCAGCACCCACACAGAAGCTGGGCGTGGTCACCCTTGGTTATCCCGTCTTGTTGCTGGTTTCCTTGTGGCAGGGTCTCCTTATGTAGCTCAGGATGGCCTGGAACTCTTGAACCATCTGCTTCAGCTTCCTAAGTATTGGTGTCACCGGTATGGACAGCACCTGGCGCATTTTCTTCACTCTGGAAGCTTCTAGGCACTTCTATTTATGCTTGGTATTCTGGACTTCCACAGTGAATGGACTCTTCCTTCTTCCTTCCTCCTCCTCCTTTTCTCTTTCTCTCCCTCCCTTCACTCCCTTCCTTGCTTTTGTGCTGGGAATTGGCACATGATAAGTCACTGAGCTGCACCCCTCCCCCTTACCCTGGAGTAGGCCTATTTCCTCCATTGTGCTGAACAGGATTAATATTATTATTCTATTCTATGTGAAAGGGTGTTTTGCCTGCCTGTCTGTCTGTGTACCCAAGTGCCTGCCTAGTGCCCACAGAAGCTAGAAGAGGGGCATTTGGTTCCACCGGAGTTAAGATGGTTGTCAACTGCCATGGGGTGTTAAAGATCAATCCTAGGTCCTCTAAAAGAACAGCCAGCCATTGCTGTCCCTGTCATAGCTCACACTTACAGCACTACTTATGCCTGTTGTTGATTAGAGTATGAACTTCCTGAGGGAAGTTTTGTCTTGTGATCTTCACTGAATCCCTGGTATCACTGTCAGAGGCCACAGTGACAGTCAAGACCATGATCCACAGACAGCTTTGAAGACGGTTAAATCTGGCATCATTTGGAGCCACACAGAAGGCCAGACAAGGGTCCAGTCCATCTGCTAACCAAAGAAAGCAGCAACAATCACAGTGGGGATGCTCTGCCTTGCCTGGTTCCTGAACCGACCCCAGTTCTCATCTCAGAACCTGTTAACTAAAGTGATAGCAGGGTTCCCAGGAGGAATAGCCTGGAACACAGTGGCAAACACACACTGTGATGACGCTCCGAGCCCTTCCCGAGAGGACTGATGGTCACTAGGAAACTGTTGGTGAGGGAGGATACCTACCCAGACAGCTTTAGGACAATTAAAACAAGATCTGAGTTACCACCAGTACCTAGAGACACAAACCATCACCATGGCCTTGCCCACCTAGGATGAAAGCACACAGGCAGCCTTCGTCTGAGGCTTCTGTTGGACCTGTAGACTCAGCCAACCGTCATTTTGTTTTGTTTTGTTTTGTTTTTAGCTCAGCAAAAGTAAAACTGGAATGAACTACTTAGAAATTGAAGAACCTGCCACATTAACTTAACCAGAGGGTAAGGGCTTTCACAGCATGGGAGCCAAATGGATGCTCCTTTGACTGTGCCTAGGCTGACAAAGGGAGCAGGGCCAGGGGATGCAGGCGTGGTGTGGCCCCTAGCACACCACCTCTTAGCTCACGGGCCTGGAGCTTGCAATACCTGGGTGGATTCTGGATCCTCTGCAAGCACAAACAAGCAGCTTTGCTACAGTAGACTTACACGGCCTAGGGCCCAGAGACTTTGACCACCAACTGAAACAAAAGTTTTACTATGTTTTATTTTATTTTGAGGAGACAAGGCCTTCCTATGTAGACCAGGCTAGCCTTGACCTCAGAGATGTGTCCTCCCCTGCCTCTCCAGCACTGGGCTTAAAGGCAAGAGCCACTACACCCGACTTTATTTTATTTTCTATTTTAAAAAAGGATCAAAGTGTCCACCTCTGCGTGGAACAGTCACACAGTCTCACAGGCTGTGATAATTGTCTTGGCCTTTGTTATAAGGTATTGTCAGTGGGTTGCGGATAACTGAATCTTTCACAGAACAATGCCCATTACATTAGGTCAGCAGATACCTCTGGACTAAATCTAGCCTAGAATCTCTTATTTTAAATATTGGGACAAGGTCCCACTATGTAGCCCTAGCTGTCTCAAAACTCACTGTTTAAAAGTTCTGGAAGAAAAGCTGTCCCGCTCACGCCTGGCGCACACCCACCCCTCACCGCAGAGCTCCCACCAGCGCCCCTCCCCGCCCCCCCGCCCCCCGCCTCCCACACGGCACCACCCCACCATCGGCTCACCGCCTTCTCGCTTCCAGGCGGGCAGCGATGCGCAGGCGCCGTGCCAGGATGCGCTCCTGCTGGTTATCCGAGTGCACCGAGGGCCCAAGAATCGGGGCGTTGGATGAGTGTTCGTCCCCATTCCCCTGGTCTAGGACCCCAATGCTTCCTGACGGATTCATGGCGGCGACCTCCCGTCCACTGGCAGCTCGCCTGGACCAGCAGCCTGGTTGCTAGGAACAAGCCGTTGCCAAGGGAAAGCAGTCACATGACCCACAGCTGGAGCAGTTGTCCCGCGGGCGCCGGGGGCCCATCTTTCCTGTCTCGCACCAAGATCTGTAGTTTGTATCCCAGCTCTGGGCTTTATTTCCTCTGTCTGAAGTTAGTTTGGAAGGATTGGCCTGACCCCAGGAAGGCAGCTGGAACAGGCTGCACCTTATCACTTCTGACAAAGGACCAATTCATCATTCACTTACCAAATGAATATTCCTCCAATGCATTCCTCCAAAATAACTGAGAACCTGATACTTGAAAAGCACTGTACTATAGCTAGGGAGAGTGTTGTTCTTTCCTCAGAGTGTAGGGTGCGAGACCACCTCAGCGTTATTCTGGAAGTGTGCACCCAAGTATAACCCGCTATCATCTCCTGCAGGCATTGCTTATCGAAAAAGAGGAGGGTGCAGGAAAATGGTTTGGGGGAAGGGACCCAGAACGCCATCCTCTCTCAAAGCAGCAATCTGCTGAACAGCATTATTCCTTAGGTACCGTGTGTCCCCTTGTCAACAAGAATAATGTTCCTGGGCCAGAGACATGGCTGAGTTCAGTCCTTCAGACCCACACTATGGAAAAAGGTTCAGTTCTGAAGAGTTGTCCTCTGACCCTCACACGATGCATGTGTATATAAAAAATTTTTTAATGTTCTCATTAAGAATTAAAGCCGTGCCTGTGGGCTTGTGATATAGCTCAGCGGTAAAGGGCTTGTCAACAACAGCAAGTGGGTGGGTAGGTGGGGGCAACGTGGACAGGAGACACAAAATAAAACAAAAACACCATGTCTGTAATCCCAGCACCCAGGAGTGTGTTCCAGGTCATCCTGGGCTACAGAATGAGACTCTGTCTCTACATTAATTAATTAACTAATTAAAATTTAAAAATTTGAAGATCTACACCAAAAAAAGAATTAAAACCCTTTAAATACCCAGTCATGGCAGTTCGCAATCAGCCCTCTGGGAGACTAGGCAGGATTGTAAAAAATTCCAAATTGCAAGACACAATCCCAAAAGCTAACCTAATCACCCAAGAGTTTTACTTTTGTTGCATTAGAAACTGAACCTAGAGACTCATACATCTCGACGGGGTGGAGGGGGGTGGGCTCTGTGCTGAGATTCTATCTCCTGCCCTAAGGCCTGTCAAGCTAAACTGTACCAGTAGTATTTTGATTGGCCCTCACCTCATCAGTCATGGACAGCTAATCAAAGGGTAGTGTGTTGTTAGAATACAGACGCTAGCCCTGGACCTGCCCTGCCACCTTGGAAAAATCACAATTCCCTGAGGGCTATTTCCTAGCTGCCAAGAAAATATTGCCTTGTCCATTGGACTCAAAAGTCAGGCCAAGAAGATAAGCCTTTTGTGAGCAAGTCCTGCCAAGAGGCAAGTGGAGCCTTTTATTTTCTATTCATGCATTTTAAATATTCAAGTCTGCAATGGTGCGAACAGGGGCAGCTGCTTCTACGACTTAGGGTCTTCTACTAAAGCTCTCTCTTTTGTTATAACCTCAGGCACTAAACTTTCCTAAGGATCTAGGCTCTTGTAGGTTCTGGCTCATGCTCCTAACATTCATGAAGCAATGTCTGTCTGTGTTTGTACATGTATTTGGTCAGCTCTGGCCGTGGCAAGGGTACCATGAGATTGTCAACAGGAATGAACTGCTACACAGGAGACAAGCTAAAGAACAAAGGTACCATAAAATTCTAAGAACTTGAGAGTCACAGGACCCCCAGAAGTTCAAAAGCATCTCTGGTGATATATAGTGAGTTACAGGGGAGCCTGGGATGCATGAGACCATGTCTTCCAAAAAACCAAAAACCAACCCACCACCACCAAAAAGTCATGGTGGTGCACGGCTTAAATCCCAGCACTCAGGAGGCAGAGGCAGGAGGAGCTCTATGAGTTCAAGGCCATCTTGGTCTACATGGCAAGTTTCAGGCCAGCAAGGGCTACATAGTGGGGGCCGGGGCAGACCCATGATGAATGATCAGTAGAATACTAAGTAATCAGTGGCCCAAAGCCATACCAGGTATCAGCCTAGCTTCTTGTGTGGGAAGACAGTGATTCCCATTTTTCTGTTGTTTGGGCACTGACCATTATTATTAGATCTCTCTCCTCCATATCTGGGGCAGCTGTTTCAAAAGGGAAGTTAGAGGTACAGTTTAGTGATATTGCACTTGCCTAGTGTGTGAGGCTCTGGACCTAAACCCCTCCCCCCTCCATTTCACAAAAGCAAGGAGCAACAGGAGAGATGACTCAGCCATGAAGAGCACTTGTCGCTCTTCCGGAGAACCTAAGTTCAGTTCCCAGCATTCACATTCACATTGGCTCGCAAATGACTCTAGCTCCAGCTCCATAGGACCGGAATCCTCTCCCGCCACACACACACACACACACACACACACAGCTTTACAATGGGCATGATTGGGATGAACGCTGGGCCTGTAATTTCAGCACCAAGGAAACTAAGGTAGGGCTGATGTCAAGGCCTGCTTGGGCTATGTAGCAAGGCCTAAGATAAAACTATCAGCTTACTCATGTCTTTGTTTTTGCTTTCGGGTGACAGAGGCAAGTAAGAGTACGGCGGTCACAGCTGAGAGGGATTTAGGGAAGGGGCAAAGGGTTAGTCCTGCTACTGACCAGCATCCAGTATCTGTAGATTCTGAAGGTGGGCCTGTGCTGAGGAATGCCTCATAAACCCACAGAAGGAAGATAACACAGGAAACATGTAGAGTCACTATCTGTGACTGTCTGGGACAGTGCATTCATGGCTGGCAACAGCCCATCTATCAATCTGAAAGGCAGACAAATGGATAACTGGGAATTTAGTGCCTCGCCATGGGGGTAACTTGCTATAACAGACTGAAAGCTGTCTGGAGATTAATTCAGGAAAGACCTAGATGCCCAAATGGTTGCCCCCTGTATCAACAAAACCCATAGCAATCAGAAGGGCTTGGTCTCCAGTTATCACAGGCTGAATGGAGAACAGCAGGAACCACAGCATTGGCATTCTTGCTATCCCCATCATGGCCAAGGATACAGTGCAGTCCTTAGGCTCTTTGATCGCAGCTCAGAACAGGATCTCTTGTGATGGGCACTGTTCCTGCATGGGCTTCCACTGCTCATTCTTCAAGGACAATACATCAGTGGACATCTTGAAACCCAATCATGATGCAGAGAGCTGCCTTTAAGGGCCAAGTGCCTTGACCTGGGCAGGCAGTTGGCTGGGCAGCGGGCATCTGAATCCACTAAATCCACAGCAGCACACCCCACCACACACAGAAGCTTTGTCTGTGATACAGGTAAGCTCTGGCTAGCCTGGCACTTGCTCACATTGTAGGTCCTGGCTCAGTCCTGGCTCAGTCCCCCAGCTCTGGGATAATGTACACATCACCATATCTAGCTGCTTAGGTTTCATTTGTTGGTTTGTAGGGTGGGGGTGGGTGGGACAACACATTGATTACATGATTCTATTTCTGTATGTTCATATTAAATAACCTTAACTGGAGTTTGGGGATGTCAGAAAACCTATCACACCTTTTAGAAACTTCTTGGTTTATTTGTACATCCCAATGTGTAAATTTTACCAATTAGATTCCCAGAAGGAAATCTTTATCCAATTTCATTTTTTCCTAAAAACTTTAGTATTGTCTTTAAAGTACGAATGAAGGAGCAAGGCCGGGAAGATAGCTCAGTGGATGAAGGCACTTGCTTGCCACAAGCCTGACCACTTGAATCCCATCCACGGGACCCTCCATAGAAAGAGAGAAGCAAATTCCAGACTGCCCTCTGACATACACACATGGGCAGTGGCATAGCCCTTCCACCAATAAATACATCTTCAAACATTATGAAGGAAAGAATGGAGGAAGCCAGAGAGCCAGGAGCTGTATCAGAGCTGAACACAGCTGAAAGGTTAAAACAAACAAACAAACAAAATCAAACAACGTTAAACTAGAGGACAGGGACATACATCAATTGGTAGAGAGCCTGCCTAGCATACTTAAAACCTTGGCTCAAGCCCCAGCACAGAATTAAGCTGGTTATGGGGGCATGCCTATACTCAGAGCACCCAGGAGGTAAGGCAAGAGGACCAAAAGTTCAAAGTCACCTTCAGCTACACAGTATTCGAGGCCAGCCTGGGCTACATGAGACCCTGCCTTGAAAAAAAAAAGTTTGTGTTTTTTATTTCCACTGTCCCCGGGGAATCAAGTGTTGCTGTCACCAATCTGGTACTGAAGTACGTCATACCTAGGATGATTTTTGAAAGCAAGCTGACCTTTTTATACCCCAGACAAGCAACAACCCCCTTTTTAGGGCTAGCAATGCAATTTAGTTGGATCCTCAACACACCGTAAACCAGGCCTGATAATGTACAGGCCTGCAATCCCAGTAATGACAGGTGGAACAAGGATGTCAGAAATCAGAGGTCATTTTGGATCTAAGTAAGACTCTTACCTTAAAAAAACAAATAAACAAGACCTTTACTATTGTGCTTTACCAATGGTTGACCAATGGTTCCACACATCAAGCAGCTTGGACACTGCTTCTCACTACTGCACTTTCCCTTTTTCATCTACCAAGGAAGGACAAAAACAACATGGAAACAATTAAAAGGATTTAAAAATTATTTATTTTTTATTACAATAAATATTTAGCAATAAAGAATTAAACAATCGAAAACGAAAACCTGCTGCTTTAACTTTTGGAGTCAAGAGCAGCAGACATGAACATAAATCCAGTTGAACAGTCAAGGCTTCTAGAATCCAGTGACAAGGAACAGTCAGGTCTTGGTTATATGGACTGGCAACAGGGAGTAGTAACACAGATAATGCAAAGATCACATTCAAACACCCCCAAGCATTCTACTATACATCAAATCACCAGACTTGGAACATTCCAGTAAAGTTGAGCAAGTATCTCTCCAATGGAGTCCACAGCACACTGCTCCCAACGCTGCCCACCGGCCCAAAAAGGGCCTGGCAGACCCAGAAACTTCAACCCTGAAGATAGTAGCCAGCATTCCTGAACCCAGTCTTTCTGGCTCACAAGGTCCCTGGTGAAGAGGAAGTGAAAAGTGATATGCTTTGAGGGCTTTCTCAAGGCCTGAGGTGACCTGGAGGGGAAAGGTCTCCAGGAAGGAAAGCAGCTTTAGATGTGGGCCATGGACACACATCTAAAGTCCACCCAAAGCAACAGTCTGACAAGGGTTACGACCTGGCTGATGGGAATCAAGGGTAAACTCCCACAGATACCGTATTATATATGTACACAGAAAACAGCTGTGCTACTAAGTGTGCGTATGTACACAGCCCATGAACTATTAACACAGCAAGTCCTCTACAGGTCAGCTACAGCGGGAAGCACTTGAAAGGGCAAAGATCTGATGACCAACACCCTCCACCGGCCCCTGTGGGAGTGGGTTGGGGGTTGAGTGCCTGGGAAGGAGTGGAACTGTGCTTGTGCTTCTGAGGACTGTCTAGAAAGCCCGCTCACAAAGGCACCAAATCAAATTCCCCACCGCAGTTCCTGCCACCTAGTCTTAGCGTTGAACAGGAAAGCTTACTCAAAAAAAGTAGTAATTTCTTTTTTTTTTTCAACAACTATCCATTTTGGTCATTGGAAGGTGGGAAGGGAAAGAAAAGATTTCTTCCTTAAAAGACCTTGCTCACTCTGCCCAAAGGGGGGGGGGGATTTTTTTTTCCTTTTTAAACTAGAATTCTGAGTTCTACACTGAATTTCTTGGGACATTTTGAAATGAACTAATCACTATACATAACTGAGTCTGTCTCTCAAATGTCTGCTCTGATGGGGACCTAAACCAAATAACTGACATCCAGATGTTACCATGGAAAGTAGAGTCAGCGAGTTGCTCTGATGCTCACGGCTATTGATGGGGTTAGCCCAATAGGTCAGCAATGCAGCCAAGTTAAAACAGGCCATGTCTGTAACCTGCTTAGCTACTCAAGTATGAAATAAACGCGCTCCAGGTCACGAGTTCTTCCTTCTGGATATAAAAATGTGCTTACCAAGAATATCACAATAGAGAATTCATGAAGGATTATTTCTGCTTATGAAAAGCCACAATTCAATTCTTACTTTGGTTGTTACCCAAAGAAACTGCTTACAAGATCTTAGCCAATGTGACAGAGAACACCCACAGTATTTAGTCATTCTCAGGACTCCATGCCATCTCTGATTTTGTTTTACTGCTGCTGAAAGGGCACTGGCTTCTCTTTCTATTTTAGACTCTCAGTGGCCATGCCCCAACTGCCATCAAAACTGCTGGACTCTGACTCGGCCCAGCTTTCTAAGAACGATTCTCTGAAACGGAAAACAACAGTCTAAAAGCCTACAGCAACCTTTCTGTTCCGCCCAAAGGTGTTCTCCTACAGAGCCAAGCCCTTGTCAAATACTCTACAATCGTTCCGTGTGTCGCTTTACATCCTGGGAACCCAGCCTTCCTCACTGAATGAACAAAACCTTCCTGCTCAGGCTGCCTGTGGGAGGGCTCCAAATAGCAAAACTCCTACTACCCTAAGTGTGAACTTACCAAACATCTATAAAAAGAATGTATCTCTGGGCTAGAGAGATGGCCCAGCAGTTAAGAGCACTGGCTGTTCTTCCAGAGGTCCTGAGTTCAATTTCCAGCAACCACATGGTGGCTTACAACCCTCTGTAATGGAATCTGATTCCCTCTTCTGCTGTGCATGGAAACAGTGTTCATGCACATAAAATAAATTAATAAATCTTTAAAAAAAGAAAAAAAAAAAAGAACATATCCCTGCTTCCAAGACAGGTGGACAAGAACCCACTGGTTCTATCACTTGAGCATCTGTTTATGAAAGAGCAAAGCACACTACTAACATGCAGGATAGAAAGCAAGTTACGTTTAGTTTGTCAAACACTAGACCTAAACCAGCCAGCAAGTCCAATTCCCATAGCTTGTGTGAGAAAGAAACACACAGGTCTCTGCTTTCTCTAGAGAAGTTAGACCGCCACGATTCATGGCACACCCTGAAGCCACGGCCTGTTGGGATGTCAGTCATTTGTACCACTGTCAGACATTATTTAAAAATGAAGCAAAACAAGCAACAAGCAAAACCCACCTAAAACATGCAAACCACGAGGGTTATACAACTAGCAAAGGCAAAGCAGAAGTTTACGCTACCTTTTTAAAATTCCTAGAGCATCACACATTCAATTTTCACAGTTATTAGCTAACACCATTTGACTGTCGGGACTGTCACTTTAAATGCACATCACAGAGCTTCGTGTGGCACACCAGGTAACAGCACTCTTTCTGGAAAGCTGGAATAGGGACAGCTAATTAGAACAGGATTACTCACCCACAGTTCATGTTCACGATAGGGCATGCTGCCTTCAAACATTTCATGGATCAAAGAAAATTCTGGTCTGACACCACAGATTTCCTAAAGAGGCCTTGACCAAGCCCAGAAGTAGGTGTTGCAGGATATTCGATCACAACGCAAACCCCGAGATTGTGTTGTTCACTGGAAACCCAGTTTCTAGTTGTGGTGTGGCTCAGCCCTAGCACACATATTTAATCCAAGAGCTTTCTGCTTGAATATTGTAAACAAGATTAACTAAAGTCAACCATTAGTCAAGAGGCACAGCAAGCAACCAACTGACAGGGAGTGAACGTAGGAAAGAACCATACAGAGTAAGAGGAAGTCAGGAGGTTGGATAGAGAGACACACAGGAAGTAGAAGGGAGGGACACTCAGTTTGAAGGAGCTCGTTCTTCTTTTTGAAGAGGCAGTCAGCTGGGAGCTTTCCCTACCTCTCTGAGCTAGCAGGTGTTTTACCCCAGCACCTGGATTCGCAGTCTTTATTGGTAAAATTGAACAATTGAGATTTTTGTTATATAAAACAACAAAGAAGTCAAGATAAGGCTACCCCAAACAACCAATCACAACCAATTCAATGTCTCCCTCTGTTTTTGGCTAGTTTAGAGACCCCAAATCAAAAGCTGCAAGCCCACAGGTTTCACTTTCTTCTCTGGGGTTGTCCAGTCTTTCACCAGCCATGAAATATAAGGCATTCACCATCTGAATGTTGCAACATCCAGCTGCCACCAAGCCAGGATGCAGTGAGCTGTTTCTGTCCTAGGTGTTGGCTAGCCGACAGGAAGAATTACAAGTAGGTTTCAAGTTAGAATTTAAAGGGAAAAAGTAGTCCTGGACTTAAAACACCTCCAAATTACCTTTTTATTCTTTATAGGTCATGGAGCTGAAGTGGCTTCAGGAAGCCTTCCATAACCCCTCTGACTACAACATAGTCCCTTAATGTTTAGGTTCCAAGCCATGGCCAACTCTTGGCATCTACTTAGCGTGTGCTAACCTCTCTTCTCAATGCCTCCTGAGAGAACAAATGGCGTATTAGCTGTGGAACTATAACACCTAAACCATGCTCACCATTTTCTTTTCAAAACTGGAATTAAAAGTATTTTAATCATGATACTGAAATGCCAAGAAAGAATGGTTATATTTTTACTTCAAAGTTACTCTAGTGTTCTAAAACCTATAGACTCTATTATTTTTGAATCGAAGACAGTGATTATGGAAATTTCAAACAGCGCACTGCAATAAGATCATAAACATTATTGAAAGATCACAAGCGGCAGGTTCTATCCAAATATTAGAAATGTTTTTCTATTCCACACCCTCTCAAATACTGGGAGATTATTTTCTGACAAGCCTGAAAGGGCTTTTTCATACCATAACCTGAAAAGGAACTTCTAATGGTGTCTGTAACGTGGTCCAGGAACATAACGAGGCAAACCCCGGGCTTGGGTAAGGACCTCTATCCAGCAAGCACAGAAGGCATATGATGCTGCTCCCCACACGATGCTGCTCCCCAAAAGGCAGCTCTTGTCACCTGGGAAAAGCTGTGGAGTCAAGTCACTTAAAACAGTACCTTTTACTCCACTTCCATTAGACTGTGTCAACAAAACTATTAACAGAATTCTTTGCCATCACAGAGACATGTTAAAAAAAAAAAAAAGGCACAAAACATTTTCAAATCCACTTGATGCAACAAAGAAGACAAACACATTTTGAAGAAGAAGAAAAAGAAAGAGCCCCCAAATTATAGGACATGATTCTTCAATCTACTGTACAAGGTGAAGAAAGCCTGCGGGCCAAATTCATTATTTTATAAATAATGAATTATCAGTTATATTCCTTTATACAAATGAATATTCTGTGTAAAAGGTCAAGAAAACTAAAATGATTAGCCAAAAACCCTTATGACAAAGTCACCCAATCCTGTTCTCCAGAGCACAGGTACAGAGCAGCTCTCCTCACACACCTGCCTCGTGTTCTGGCCTCCACGACGACACAGAATCACTACCCATTTCCCACATCAATGTCTCATCGATTTTTGCTTTCATTTTCTGTGTCACAGAATGTCCCCAAATACACGTAAGCCTTACAAACAATGAAAACTGAGCACAGAACTGTGAGTTAGATCCTGGACTCATTTTCAATAGCCCAGATGACAATGATTAGAATTTAAAAAGTGTTTACGTGAAGTATCAATTAGTTATTTTTTACAAAGCAGCAGAGAGATAATTCAAAAAAGGAATGAGCTACAATATTTAAGGATGGTCACATTCACAGATAAATAATAGTTATGAATTTAATTACATATCAACACAGTGGTGCCTATTTTATCCAAGTGCAACCTGTCCAAAAAAAAGGGTTTAAGACACACTCTTCATTTAAGCACAAACCTCATTCAGTGGAAAAATAAAATAAGCAAGTAAAATTCACCACCACCAAACTAAAGATAAAGCCCAAAGAAAGGTCCACATTTATAAAAAGGTACGATTTACAAAATAACCACAATACAGCTAAAGGGACTTTTTATGTTGTCAGTAAACCTCAAAAATTATTTTGAGTCATATTAAGGAAGTAAATAATCAGTAAGGCATATATATCAAAATTTTCTTCAAATTGAAAGGTGGGCAAGTTAGGAAGAGAGGCTCTCTCTTTTGTCCTATGTGACATCAAAAGCGTAGCTCCTCACCCCCAGGAGAGAACGGAAGCCAGCAAAGACTGACAGACAGACAGTGTCAGGGTGCTGACCATGGTCACGTCAAGTTCTGAGATTCCTAACTCCAGTTTAAGTTTCCTCTCACAAGGAAGTACCACAGACTGGGACTATCCCATGCATTCTTAAAAACCACTGCTCAAGCAATCCCAGCAACTCACAGCTGACAGGAGGAAATGCCACAGTCAAACAATGCCGTGCTACAATGGTAAGCTGTAATTACAACCCATTCTGTAAGAGTATCAACAGAACACTTCTCTTAAAAGAAAATTAAACCATTTATCAGGATTTAGCCATAGTAAGAGCCAGGATACTAGACAACCTCCCACAGCAGGTGGAAAAGGCAGTTCATTGAAGAGCAACCAGAATTTGGCAACTGCATTGTTCTGGAGTCACTGGCACCTCTGGTTGAAGTGGCTTTTGTTGACACCTCCATATTAGGTTTGGGCTGTCTCTTTCCCACAGCTAACAACCTATCATGAAGTATCAAATATTAAGACACTAGTGTCGTGTGTCGATTTGGGGACTTTAAACATAAATCATCTTCCACTCTGTATGAGTCAAAATTATCATGGACTCGTTCATGAAGCTAGGAACATTTAGCTGGTTTAATGTGCACTGTGCTTAACCAAATGTCTCATGGTTTCATAAAAAAAAAAATAATAATAATAATAATAAAGTTGGGAGTTAGAAAGTCCACAATTCCACAAGCTCAGATGATGCTTCATTCCTGCTGTCCACATACCACACACTGAGGTCCCACGTCTATCAAGCAGATCAGTTTAGTTCAATGGTGATGGATGAAGTATTTACAATCATCTATTTACAGTACTTCCTGAAGGTTACAGGCCAATGTTCTTTTCTTCCATTCCTAGTCAATCTGAGTTTGGTTTCCTCAATGAGAAAGGGTAAATCTGAAAATGGTTGCTCAGCTGCTTCACCTACAGAAAACCAAAACAAGACAATGACAAACACATTCCCGATTCTCCTGTGAACATACTCAGAGCCCACCCTCTGCAGACAGTACTTTACTGACACAGGAACACTCACCAGAAACAGGAAAGCGTCTGCTCAACCACATTCTAGTCTTTCCGTGAGCCTTCCACAGGCACTAGCGTAAATCCACGTGTTTTGGTGGATATTCATTCATTTTCTAAATAGAACACTGTAGCCAGGTGTAGTGACACACTTTTACTCCCAGCTCTTGGGAGACAGAGGCAGGTGAGGCAGAACTCTTTGAGTTCCAGAACAGCTAGAAGTACACTTGCATAATAAGATCTTGTGTTGAAATTACAAGACACTGGCAAGAGCATTCTGTGTCACTCATATGATCAATGAAAAAGCAAGATAATGCCCAAGAATGCTGGCAGAAAGCATATAATAAAAACATAGGAGTTGGAAAGATGGCTCAGCAGTTAAGAGCACCGGCTGCTCTTCCAGGAGACCCAGGTTCAATTCCTAGCACCCACATGGCAGATCACAACTGTCTGTGACTCCAGTTCCAGGGACCTGACGGCCTCACAGACATACATGCAGACAAAACACCATTGCACAGAAAGGTAAATAAATCATTAAGAAAAACATACTTGATGGCACACACGTTTAATCCCAGCACTCAGGGAGGCAGAGGCAGGAGGATCACCCTCAGTTCAAGGCTAGCCTGGTCTACAAATTGAGTCCAGGACTCAGGGCTACATGAGAAACCCTGTCTGGGGGAAAGAAAAAAAAGAGAGAAAGAAAGAAAGAAAGAGAGAGAGAGAGAGAGAGAGAGAGAAAGAAAGAAAGATAGAGAGAGGCAAAAGAAAGTATCTGGCTTCAGAGTTCGTCAGGTTCTCACAGTGATCTAAAAGTAGAAACGTTTTGTTTGTCAAAGCGACTCTCAGCAGGGTCCCTTTAAAAACAAACAGGTGCAGACACTAGGGCAGCAGTGTGGACACCCGGCATGCCATCCTATTCCTGCAGTTATAGTCTCAGTATGACACAGTCGAATTGTAAAAATTAAATCTAGGTAAATAAATAAATGGATTAGAACTAGTAAGCTGGGTAACTACTGGTGATCTCCCTGGTGGAAAACTATGGAGCAATGACTAAATATGTAAAACTAGAAAACCAGAAATGATATTGGAGTGAAAGGAAGAGGGCCCCACACGGTTCCCACACCACTGTATTTGTCATTTATCCTGAAATGACTCTTTCATTTCAGAAGAGAAAGCTGGGTGTGCAAAGCACTCGTTTATGTTAGTGGTTCTTGAGACAGTGTCTGGTCATGCAGTCCAAGTTACCAGCAAGCTATCGATCTTCCTGCTGCTTCTCCTTAGCGCTGAAATTACAGCCGTGCTTTAACCACACCCAGAAAAATATTTAACCATTTTATTCATTATTTGCTGATTAAGGTAAAGGCTCATGAGATAAGAACTGAAATAATGCAAATGACTTCCTCTACTCTAAAATTCTAATTTGCCTATGGTGGCCAGTTGTTTGTTTTGCTTGGTGTTTTAAACTTAAAACACCAGGTAAAGAGTTATCTGGGAAGATGAACCTCAACTGATGAAGCACCTTCATCAAATTGTGTTTTTTGTCATCTCAGGGCTTCTAATACACACTGTGGTTTTTCATCTATGGTATATTGCCGGTAGCACTTTTCTTCTCTTGAAATTAGCCTGTGGGCAAGCTTGGGTTCATTTTCTTGCTCCATGAATGATGTGGGAGGGTCCAGCCTATAGAGGGTGCTGAGACCCCTGGGCAGACAGTCATGGGTGCTATAAGAAACCAGACTGAACAAGCCATGGAGAGCACACTGGTGAACGGTGCTCCGCCATGTCCTGCTGTAGTCCCTGCCTCCAGGCTCCTGCCCTGACCTGCTTTGGTAACGGGCTACGACCCAGAACTGTGAGCTGAAGGAACCCTTTCCTTCCTGAGCTGCTTCTGCTTATGGTGCTTCTCACAGCAACAGACCCTCTAAGATGCTGCCTTAGTCCATCTCTCACACAATTAGGAACAGGCAGAGGAGAACTATCAATCAATGTTACTTGTTATCCCCACATTAAATTAGCAGGCAATAAAAATGTCCTAGGATTAAAGAGGCAAAGAAACTAATGGGATTAACTGGCCCCAAATAATGAAAAGAACAGAACAATGTTTTCTCAGTAGGAAAACTTTATATAATGATTTAGAATAAAAACTAATTCCCCATAATCACTCACTTAAAAACCATCTGTAGTTGCTATGACATAATCATTAGCAATCAGTACCTGAAGTCCACACCTCTAGAATTACACTAGCAACCCTCCTCCGCACTTTCCCACTGCATCTCTGTATTCCGAGAAGCAGACAGAATCAGCTCTGCTCCGCGCTTGACTGACCACTCACCACTTGTACTCCGTAGTGGATGTGAGCCAGAGTGAAGGCGGCTGTGAGCGTGTGGAGAAGAGCGCCCTCAACGTGGGGGGACACCGCGCCTACGACCACTGTTGCCACGATCACGAAGAGAGGAAGCAGCAGCCAGTTCAAAGTCGGGCACCGTGTGCTGCTCATTTGGCAAACAATTAGCTGACACTTGGGAGAAGCAAGAAGAGGGGAGGGAAAGAGGGAGTATTAATCAGCAAAGCACTTTCAGAACTAGCCACCTCTACATTTAAGAAGCTTTCGAGAATGTGTCTATCTTCAGAGATTCTCAATTGCTCATGGCCCCGACTGGCCCGTGCCCCATCCTTCGAGCCCAGATCTTGGGGCGCATCAGAAGAGACTAGGGCAATGCACTAAGGATGTCCTGCTGGTTGTCTCCACTGTCAAAAAGCACTGATTTAGAATCATCTCAGAAACACACCTCTGGGCGTGTCTGTGGAGGAGTTTCCAGAGAGGTTTAAATGAGGAGGGAGGACACACTCTGTATGTGGGGAGCACTATCCATGCACTGCAGTCCTGGACTGAATAAAAAGAAAGTGAGTTGAGCACTGCCCTCTCACTGCAGTGACAGACACGTGACCTGACACATGACACCCCCGCACACCCACTGATGAACTGTTTAAGCCCTACATAAGCTGCTTTGTCAGGGGCTTTGCCTTGAGGTGAGAAAGCACTAACACAGACACTCCAGAAGGTATTTTTTTCACAGTGTAGCAAAAGCTGAGATACAAGTATCTCCCAGTTTTAAAATTCTAAACTATGTGAAGAATAGTATCAAAACAACCTCCTGAGACCTGACATAACTATACTTCTTCATGGCAGTGAAGAGGAAGCACAAACTCTGACCTCCAACCTCCAATCGCAACAAACACCTTTGGAAGCTGCTTTGATTCCCTTTTGTTGCTATCTTTGTTTTCTGAGACAGGGTCTCATGTTGTCCAAGTTGGCCTTGAATTACAGGCATAAGCTACCACAAATAAAAAGTCTTAGCCAGTGTGGTGGCACACATCTTTGATCCCAACACTCGGGAAGCAGACGGAGGTGGATCTCTGTGAGCTCAAGACCAGCCTAGTCTACAGAGCGAGTCTAGGACAGCCAGGGCTACACAGAGAAACCCTGTCTCAAAACAAAACAAAACAACAAACAAAAAAGTCTTACTGTGATATTGGCAAAAGCTGTTCCAACCATGAAGTAGAATACTCTAGGGTGTATTTCTAAAATATCTGAAGGCGACTGTAGGATCCACACTGTAGACAAAGTGAAGAGCAAACACGGAGAGAAGAAGGGGACCATGGCTTCGTAAACGGAATTGTGTTTCAGGGTGTTGCTTTTATAACTTCTGAAAAGTCAATAAAGAACATCGTTATAGTTACAGGTAAGACACATGCCTAACATTTATTGTCTCCAGACTCCTTTCACATGTACTCTTACTGTATACAACCCTATGGCCCAGAGAACCATCATTCAAGGCAGCTCAGTATACAAGAAGGTTCCCCAATAATAGGACCAGGGACCATCTCTGACATGAACTCATGGGCTGGCTCTTTGATCACCTCCACCTGAGGGGTTGCAGCCTTACCAGTCCACAGAGGAAGACAAAGAAGCCAGTCCTGATGAGACCTGATAGACTAGGGTCAGATGGAAGGGGAGGAGGACCTCCCCTATCATTGGACTGAGGGAGGGGCATAGGAGAAGAAGAGGGAAGGAGGGTGGGATTTGGAGGGGTAGGGAAAGGGCTACAGCTGGGATACAAAGTGAATAAACTAAAAAAAAAAATAATAATAAAGGCTAAGTTAGGATGAAAGGCTCTAAGTTTGTAATTGCTACCAGGGCCATGACTACAACTGAAGTTCTAACTCCACCGATCCTCCCCTCTTCCGTTTGCTCCCCATTTCTTCCTCCCCTTCTCTATTTTTAGACAGGGTTTTACTATGTAGTCTTGGCTGACCTGAACTCACTATGTGGATCCATCTGCCTCTGTCTCCAGAGTGCTAGAATTAATGTCCTGTCGTGCCCTTTCTTACTTTTCAAACCAAATGGTCAACAGCTGTATTAAGAATGGAACGATGGGGCTGCAAAGATGGTTTAGAGCACCAGTTCTCAGCCTTCTGGGGGCTTGAACAACCCTTTCAAAGGAATCATATATCCTGCATATCAGATATTTACATTGCAATTCGTAACAGTAATGAAATCACAGTTATGAAGTAGCAACGATATAATTTTTTAAAGATTTTATTTATTATTTATACAACATTCTGCCTGTACGCCAGGTCTTACTATAGATGGTTATGAGCCACCATGTGGTTGCTGGGAATTGAACTCAGGACCTTTGGAATAACTGCCGGTGCTCTTAACCTCTGAGCCATGTCTCCAGCCCCAACGATTTAATTTTATGGTTGGGGGTCACCACAACATGAGGAACTATATGAAAGGGTCACAGCATCAGGGAGGCTGAGAACCACTGGCCTAGTGGTTAACATCCTGACTGCTCTTCCAGAGGACCCAGCTTTGGTTCCCAGCATCTACAGGCTCACAAACATCTGCAACTTCATTTCCAGAAGATCCAACACTATCTTTTAGTCTCTCTGGGCAACAGGCATGCATGTAGTACAAAGATACACAAGCAAAATATCCACCACATAGAATAATAAAATATTTAAAGTGATACCAAATTTAGATCTATGTCACACAACAGGCCCTGAAGAGAGCCTGCCAGTGCATCTTGGTGTCTAAACACCCTGGGAGTAATCAAACATGTTCGCTCATCTGAACAGGGCTCCAATTCTAGCCTTGGTTTTGTTATTGATCACATTGCTTTGGTCAGTAGGAAACCCAAGCAAATGACTCAAATGATCAGTACAGCTTGCAAACTTTAAATGCCATTACTTCTTTAATTTTTTTTTTTTTAATTTTAAAGACAGGATCTTACTGTGTACTCCCAGCAGACCTGGTACTCATTACACTGCCCAGGCTGGCTGGCCTCAGCCTCAGGCTCCAAAGTGCCTGGATTATGAGTATGCACTACACCTGGCTTAAAATGTATACTTCTACATATGGCCACCAGCCACAACAGAAGCTGTACAGAACTTGTCTGGACACAGGTTAACATTCTGTGAGACAGATCTGAGCGCTAAAGGAATGAGTAGGAAGAACAAATAACAGTGGCAGAAGAAACAGCCAGAGCAGAATTACTGAGACTTGAAAGAACAAAATATACTTTGACAAAACAAGACAAGTCAGTGTAGGCAGTAAGATAGGATGTGCACAAATCAGAACTGAGAACCCCCCTCTACCCCACCTCCGAAACCGTTCTGCAAGGCAGGAACATCTATCTACACAACCATAAACTTTGGTCCTTATCCGCCCAGAAGTGTTATGATCTCATTAACTAAACTTTAATCCTCTATTAAAAGAATGAACAAATCAATATTTAACAAGAAAGTACTCCCCCCACCATGAATAAATTTGCTCACAAAAGTGACAAACTTGAAGATTGCTGAGTCCAAAATCTTAACAAAAGAACTGAGCATTTTATAGCATAGTTAAATTGACTACATCAGCCAAAAGATAACCTCAATTATCATGTTCTCGCTCTAGATCTGAAATGCAGATTTTAAAACCTTTTTTAAATGTCCAGGTTTCAAAAAGTAAACCGTTCCTTAAATTCTGCTAGCTATACAACTGCCAGATTTTATCTCACCTCTGCAACTTAAAAAAAATTACTTACCTAAAAAAGTTTAATAAACTCATTGGAAGAGTCACACACAGTGCACAGCCTAAAAAGAAGAATATTTAAATTACTTTAATTAATTATTCAAGAGCTATTATTTTACAGTAACTGCATCCATGCAAAATACCCAGTGTTTTAGAGCCAGTAGTCTTCAGGTTCAAGTTTATTTCCATAGCAAAACTACTTTTCTAAACAGCTTTTGTAAGCAAAGAGTGAGTGGCAGGACAGCTGGATGAATCAGAACACAGGCTGAAACCTGCCTGGACTTCCATTTTGGTTTGCCATCAACTTATCACAGAACCAGCAATTCAACTTTCAGTGCCTCATTTTCTTTTGAAACAGAAAAATACCAGTTTCAACTACGTAGGGTTTGAAAACTGTACGGAGGGTTACATGTAAAGTCACCTGGAACAGCACCCAGAAGAGGAAATCTATGTGACCTACTACAAAGGAGGTGGGCCTGTTTATAGTAATCTTCCGTTTTTCTCCTCCCCACTGTATCCAGGCCATGTTTATTTTCCCACAAACCTAAAAATGATGCATGGACATGCTAAGAAACCCTACCCACTGATTCTGGGGGCCTACGGTCAGGTTTACCCTGTCACATGCCATCATTTGCTACATTTTAGTGCTTTCAGTTCTTAACATTCATCCGCTCATCCTGTCCCAAAAACCATAGTCTTGAAACCTACCAAGATTCCTACTGGTAAGTTCTGTGTCACTTCTGACTTTGAAGACGACTTGGTTGACTCCCGAGTGACTGTGACTCCTCCTGCCATCACTAGGTGGGCATCCCAGTCTTTATTTAACAATCAGCTCATATTCATAACCCAGTCTGCCAGCCACACGTAGACTCTTCTGTCTCAGGACCCCAGTACAGAATTAGAGGCTTCACTACCACACCCAGCTGAGGATCTCTCTCTTAGGGCTCAACCAGAGCTTCCGGATGGTGAGCAGTCACAGCCTGAACAAATCAGCACCTCTGAGCTGCAGGGCCCAGCTGAGTGTCAGTGGGTTGGATGAGGATAATTTTCCTAGTGTCTTTTTCTTGTTTTGTGGTTCTGGGGAAGGGAAAGCTCAGGGCACACACTAGCATGTGCTCCACCTGCTTTGGCTAAGACTGAACTAATTAGTGATACCTGTAGCCAACTCACTGGACTGGGCTAAGACAAACTTGCTATCATGAGCAAGGACAGAGACAGCATCTTGGTGGGGGGAGAGGACAGCTCTAAGCACAGTCAGCATATACATAGTCTGTGTTCTACATAAGTTACCAAAGGGAAAAACTGTCTTATTTATTCCAAGTGGAATTTATCCTACATTCTGTAAAGAACTGTTAAGGACTTATCTATTAAACAATAAATGTTAAGTGGACAATAGTGATGAAACCCATATATGTAGACCTGACTTTTGATACTGCCATAATTTACGGCCAGAATTTACAATACAGAAAATGGAATAGCTGTGATAGATAGAGAGATAGAGAGATAGAGAGAGAGAGAGATAAAAATCAGAGAACTCATTAAAAAAAGCATTATGTGAAGTGAGATACAATCTAAGGGTAATGTGACTACAAAAAAAAACCCCTATTTCTCACATTTCTAACTTATCACATACGAACTTCAATAAAAATCACCAAGATGGGAGACTGGAAAGATGGCTCAGCTGTTGGGAGCACTTTCTGCTCTTCCAGAGGACCTGGGTTCAGTTCTTAGCACCCATATGGTGGCTCATAACCATCTGTAACTCCAGTTCTAGGGGATCTGACACCATTTTTGGCCTCTGCGGTGCACAGACATATGTACAAGCAAACACTCATACACGTAGAATTAAAAAAATACAAAGAACAGGCCATCAACATGGGGCTGAAAGATGACTCAACAGTTAAGAGAACTAGCTACTCTTGTAGGGAACCCAGATTATGTTCCCAGCTCCCACATGTGGCTCACAACTATCTGAAACCCCATATGCAGGACCCAATGCCCTCTTTTAGCCTCAATAGGTCCAAGGTACACACATGGTACACGGACACATATGTAAGCAAAGCACCCATTAAAAATACAAATAAAAATAAACAAAAAACACCAAGTTAAAAAGTATCTTAAAGAGAAATTTAAGAAGACAAGTGAGCCACACATGGCAACACACACCTTTAATCCCAGCACTTGGAAGGCAGAGGCAGGCAGATCTCCGTGAGTTTGAGTTTGAGGCTAGCCTGGTCTACAAAAAGAGTTCCAGGACAGCCAGGGCTACACAGAGAAACCCTGTCTCGAAAACAAAACAAAAAAGACAAGTGAGAAAATTGTAATTAGTCAACTGAAAGGATTAATGTACCCAAAACACAAGCACCTCTAAAAGAAAGAAATGATCAACAATTCTATTGGGGAAAATGGGCTAGAGTATATAAATCACACAGAAAAGCAGACACAAATAGTTGTTAGGCCTAGAAAAGCTTACTCACGAGAAAGGCAGATTGGCCTATACAAGTATATTATTTCTTAGCCACCGGGGTAACAAATCTGACAATATACAACTGTAAAACTGAATAAACAAACATTTTTACAATAGCTCGCAGGCATGCAAAATCAGCACTATAGAGTGGAATATGTAAGTGTTCAACACACCACTGCACGAGTTGTCCCTCATTAAAAATGCTGCTTTTAGGAATCTCTTCCACACTCACCCAGAAAATAATATAAAAAGAAACATGCACAAGACTATTTACTATAGCAGTGTGTGCAACAGCAAAAGCATGGAGACAATCCAAATACTGTCCAAAACACTCAGCTTCCTGACAGACACAAAGTGTCAGGAAGCTGGAAGAAGAGACAAAGGAAACCCTTATATACTACCATGGATACACCAAGTGTGTGTGTGTATATGTAGGGAGTATAAACAAGGTGATAAAATGATGTATGTGCTTATTTATAATAAAGAAATAATGGAAGGCTAAGCCAAAAATTAAAAGCTAAGAATAGGGCTGGACAGATGGCTTAGTGGGTAAAGTCATTTTCCCATCAGCCTGACAACCTGAGCTTCCTCTGACCCCACATGGTCACACACACACACACACACACACACACGCACACACAAATAATAAACAAAAACTAAGAGTAGCTAACTGAAAAAAAGATAGGTAGAATAAAAGCTATACTTCTTTGACTATATTGCTTTATAGCTTTCACTTTTTAATCATTAGCATTTTCTACAACTATAAAAAATTTTTTTTAAAGAAAATCCAGTGCTTGTAAGTTGAGGTAAAACTTTGATGTATATTGCATCTGGAAATGGTGTCACAATACAAAATGATAACTTTGTTATCAGATTCCATTTGCAACTGTCATTTTGAATTTATGTGCTATTTTTAGTCCCCTACTATCTGCTGAATGAATGGCTAAACAAGGATCTTCAATGTCTCCAGTACTACTAGGTGAAGAGCATACACCAAGTTGAAGTGACATGCAATACCTGAGCCCTCTCATCACGACCTGTAGTAGAGACAACAAGGCATTGTGTGCTTCCTAATGTGGCCTGTTAACCCTGTTAACTTTATATCTACAGGACAGCTGACTGGGTTTAGGGAAACACCAGCGGTGTGCAAAGCAGTAAAAAGCAAAGCATTCTAGGTTATTATTTTGGGGGTCATAGGAAAATCACTAAAGATCTACTTTGAATAAAAGGCATACATGTAGGCTATTGATCTGTTGTTTTATCTGAACACAACTCTACCTATTCCTGCTGGTGAATCTTGTTAAACTAGAAACTAAAAGGCTTAGGAACGGAAGAACGCTGTAGTAGGTCCTTTCTGTGGTTCTGGGCCACATACTTTGTAAAAACCCCTCTATTTTATCTATCACATGTCTACCTGCATAGAGCAGTTTTGGTTTATGTTTTGTTTTTCTTTTTTAAACCTGAAACAGTTGCTTTTCCTCTCCTACCATTGGTGTGTCTCTCCATCAGGCAACCTGTCCTATGGAGTTTTGCTACGTTTTATATTTGTTAAGTTTAAAGAAGAAATATACACATATCTATTGTGTGAGATTTTTTTAATGTTAACCAGGTACTTTAATGGATATTCAAGTCAGATATGGGGACATACACCCCTTGGGAGGCAGAGGCAGGAGGATCAGAAATTCAAGGCCGTCTTGGTTATATAAAATCCTGCCTCAAAAAACAAAACAAAACAAAAACTGAGGAAAAAAAAAATTGGGGCTGAGGTGATGGCGAGACAAGGGGCTCCGTAAAAGGAGAGAAGGTAGAAGGTTGGAGATAGGTGGGTTGGCTTCTGTTTACCATGAAGGTTGCCTTCTTAGAGAGTAACAGACAGAACACAAAGATGGTTATCCAACCAACAATCTTCGGTGTTCAGTGACATAAGAGACAGATTATAAAAGTCTCCATAATTTATCCGTCTTATTCTTTCAAATTAACAAGTTTCAACTTGAAATAGGTATGAAATGTCCACTAACTGTACATCCTCCAATACAGTCAAGACTAAACCAGATAAACTTTACCAAGCTTGTGTGGTGATCACTTCGGTAATTACTTTGGTAATTCTCTCTGATTAGAAAGCTTGGTGCTCAACAACAAAAGCCACCTTATTTTTGTTAACAATCTGGTAGAAATCTTACAAGGTCATAGGGTTAGTCTGTTTGCTGGGGAACAAGGAAAGAGTGTTATCACTTGCTATGGTCAAACACTGGCTTTTGATAACAAGGTGACGGTTAAAACAGGCTTCGACATGGAGCTTCTTACCAATAATCATTGCAGTGAATAGGTCTCTATATAAGAAATTAAACAGGAAAGGTTCATACCAGGCCTCAACTCCCACAACCGCAGTCACTATGTAGACAAAAGAAATAGTCTGGAAAAAAAAACACAGACAGGACAGAGCGGCATTAAACCTCTGAAAACGCCTTTATTCATCATTAAGTCTAATCAAAGTAATTACTAAAAAAATGTGCTGAAATCTGCTATGTGGCAAATCTTCCTGCCTTTAAGACGTTTTCCCCCTCCAATATTGCCATCAAATAGCTACTATATAGGCAATGCAGACAACTAGTCACCATTTGGAGCCTTTCAAAGGCAGTTTGGAAACTGGTTAAGTCATAGGATAACTTGATTTGCCCAACCTCATTAGCAAACACACTCCAGCTTCTGAATTCTTTACTGGCGTCTCACGGCAAATGACAAGAAGCTGAGGCTCAAAGGCACAGAGAATGACACAGGTCTGTCCGATGAGACAAGGCTCTCTACTCACTGAAGTCCCCAAGGAAGAAAACAAAGGGCCAACAATTCCGCCATATGTCCAAAAACAGCATTCCAAATAAATCATATTTAATAGCATTAAGGAGTTATTAAATTTTAATGTTATAATGGTATTATAATACGTTTAAAGTTATCGCTTAGAGATACATGACAAAATACTTAAACATTTCCTGTAAAAGAATGAGGAAAACACAGACAACACACATGAAACTAGAGGCCATGTGCTGACAATTGCTAAAGCTAAGCGCTAGCTACATTAAGGGTTCACTGCCATGCTTAACTATAGCTATCTACCTATCTATCAACTGTCTGTCTGTCTGTCTAGTTTTTAAGGCAGGGTTTCTCTGTGTAACCCTGGCTGTCCTGGAACTCACTCTGTAGACCACAAAGATCTGCCTGCCTCTGCCCCCCGAGTGCTGGGATTAATTTGTGTGCCAGCACCAAGTGGCTTATGTGTGTTTTGCCTCCATGTATGTCTGTGTGTGCGCCACTGTGCCTGGTGCCCAGGGAGGCCAGAAGGAGGCATCAGCTCTCCTAGAAGCTACAGACAGTTGTAAGACGCCATGGAGGTGCTTGGAAGTGAACCCGAGGACTCTGAGAAAGAGCCAGTACCCTTAACTATTGAGCCACCTCTTCAGCCCTACAGATCAGTTCTAAGTAGAAGATACCTAGAAGCAGTGAAAAGGGGTAATAAAAATTTTAAAACAAGCTGACAATGCAGGGCAGAATGTATACTTACCACTTGGCTAATGTCATATCCCCATGGCAGGAAAAGAATGCCTGTGTTATACTTCTCCCAGTGAGACAGGATAAAAGAAAACAAAACTACCCATAGCAGGAGATAAAGAACAAAAACACTGACGCCAGTCGGTCCTCGACCAAAGATGGAGTACACCGTCACAACAAAGTAAACACAGGACCAACTATCCAGGCCATGATCAAATAGCTCCCCTAACGGGGTGCTGGAATTGGTTCTACGTGCTTGTTTTCCGTCTACTCCATCTGCAACAAAACACACATCACAGGAAGAGTCAATATCTGACCAGCATGGAGAAAGTCAATTTCAGGAAACTGGTGGAAAACAAGTCATAGAAATGTTCTGCTGCTACCAGCCAGTACACAATCTAATCTAATAATTAATTAATTTAATAATCTAATAATTCAAATCTATAATTAAAATATTTCAGAAATAAAATATCTAATCCCTTTAAGGGTTTATTTTTCATTTATTTATTTACTGGGTGTGTGTGTGTGTGTGTTGCATGTATGTGCAGAAAGCCAAGAGGGCACTGAATCCCAAGGAGCTGGATTACAGGCACATGTGAGCCACCAGCGATGGGTGCTGGGAACCAGACTAGTTCTCTGGAAGATCAACAGCACTCTTGACCACTGAGCCATCGCTCCTCTAGCCCTACAATCTCTTAAGGAAAAATCCAAAAACTCATGTCATACATTGAATGGTGTCATTTTTAGATCTAAGCATTCTATTTGGACTCCAAACTAGGCACAAATTCTCACGCTCTCTAACTAACTACTTGCTCCAGGAACCAAAAGTAGTTCAGTCACCACATTCATTTCATCCTCTGTGATATAAAGTCCTTTCTTCATAGATCTACTCTTTCTTTCATCTTAAGTGCTTTCAGAGTAAGCCCTCAAGTAAAATAGTTAGCAAATGCTATGATGAAATGTGTTGAACTTGTACAATGCACTCACCATGCTTGGTGCTATAATAGTGACAAAAGGGACAGGAGGGCAACTTAGCAGTTAGGAACACTAAGTCCTCTTCTAGGACTCAGGTTTGATTCCCAGCATCCATGTGGTGACTTTGAAGCATCTGTAATTCTAGTTCCAGGGGCTCTGGCAGCCTCTGCTGGCATCAGGCACACACATGGTACATACGCATAAACACAGGCAAAATACCCCAAATATGTATAACTAATGTAAATAAACAAAAAGTGCAAGAATCTTATGATTAACTGAGTTTGTGCCCTTGAAAAATTTACAATTGAGAGAGAGACATAAGACAATCATTAAAGCATGGTGTGTAACAACCATGAAAGAGCCCAAAAAAGGCAAGAGATCCCCTTCAGATAATCTGGACTGGCCTTTAGACCAGATGAAATATGAGTGGGAACATAAAGACTAACCTGGATTTTCAGTGGTTAAGAGATATAAGAATATGCCATTTCAAGAGAAGAAGAGTGCTACCAGAAATATACCATGAGATGAAAAACCACAGTGCGTATTAGAAGCCCTGAGATGTCAATAAGCACAATTTATGTTCAGAAGATGCAAGCAACAAATATAGCTTGATTAGAAGCCAGTACGTGAAGGCAATATCAAAAAGCTAAAAGAGGGGCTGGAGAGATAGTTTGACATTTGCTGGTCCTTCAGAGGACCCAGGTTCAGTTTCTAGCGGCCACATGGCAGTTCCCAACATCCTTAACTCTAGTTCTAGGAGATCTGACACCTGTATCCAGCCTCTTATGACACCTGATATGCACACAGCATATATACAGGTAAAACACTCAGACATTAAAAAAGAAAAAAAAAAAAAATCAAGGACCACACTTGGTTCTCTATTAAAAATAGAAACAAAAAAACTCTAAAAAAGAGAACTGAGCCACCTCAAAAGCTTAGGGTCTAGAAGGATCTACTAGAAGATTTCTGAACAGGGGGACAAGAGGAAAGCCACGCTTAGGAAGGTTCACTGCAACAGTGTGAATTACAGGTTGGAGACAGGGATTTAGCGTAAACAGAGACTGAGCACAACAGGAATGAAAAGCTGGTGGCAAGTAGGACATTAGCATTAGAAAGGAGGCAGAAGCAGAGGATCTCAAGTTGGAGGCTAACCTGAGCCACAAGTGAAACTGCACAAATTTCCAGCCTGGATAACGAAAAACAGCAGTGTTCCTACAAAGAGGGAAGGCAGCGGATCCGGAGTGGTGGGGTTTAGAAGGATCATAGTCTTTCCTGTTTCTATGTAACTGAAATATATACATACTTTTAAATCTTTCTCCTATTCACTAACAATTTTCCATTTTCTGTGCAACTCATATGCTTAAATCACCAAATCCACAAAACACATATTAATTAGATTTTGTGCATTTTTTCAGTGACCTCATCTATCTCCCTGCGTTGGGGTCTGAGTATGTTTCAGAATGTAATTTTTTTCTCAGAATGGTGACTTATAAGATATTCCATTATTCTGAAAGATATACTTACCCCTACAAAAATTACTATAGTGCCAAAGAAGTTAATGTCTTCGTAATACATACTGACACTTAATAAAGATTATAAACTGTCTCCTGCTAGTTCATGACTGCAACAAACTGTTTATGTTATATCAGGATCTTTGCAGAAAATGTGGACCTGAAGCAAATGGGGCATGGAACCTTATGCAGCTCCTCAGGGAATGCTGTGAAAGGCAAGAGCTCACAGGCCACCCCATTTCTCCCTAGTGCTCAGGGCAGCCCTTGACAACACACCGCAGCAGCAGCATTTCATATCCTGCTCACCTTTCCTGCCAAGTGCAGTTAGCGAGCCTCTATTTACATGTAGCCGTCAGCTAAGGTCTCCCTGGCTCTTGCTGACCTCATCCGTTCCCTCTTACAGCTCTCACCACCTGCCACATCAGCACCCGCGCACCACTGCTTCTGTGAGGCTAGACCATTTTTTTATTTGAAAAGACCGGAACAAGTTCACCTCTGCCCTTTTACACGTGTTTAAAAACCAAATACTAAACTGCTCCTATGTACCAGGCAATGTTCTAGAAACTTAGGGTGCACCCGTAAACAAGAGTAGCCGCTCCTGAAGAATTTAATATTTTAGTTAGAACAGCAGAGGGGAAGGAAAGACAAAGAATACAGGATGGGACAGACACTCCTGCTGCAAAGCATTCTTGGCAAAACAGAGCAGTACTGGCCTCACCTATATGGCCCTGACCCTTTACTGAATAAGAACAGCTCACCTCCTTATCTGTTTTCCCATTGTACTCGATCACTGCCTCTCTCAGCACCCATCAATCATTTTCTACGTCAGGATTCCTTGCCAAACTTAAAGCCAAAATAATGTCTTACTCCAAGAGCAGACAGAACTTATGATAAGGGCCAAACAATACATGTTTTAGGCTTTGTGGGGCATAGTCTTTGTGAGATTCTGTTGCAACTTCTTGACTGGATCTTTACTGCAGGAAGGCAGCCATAGACAACAAAAGGAAACGGGCACAGCCGTGTTCCAGTGACGCTGTGCTTCTGGCGAGTCAATTCTCTTCAGAGGTGTGGTCCCTGGTAGGCTGCCCACGCCAAGGGAAGGCCCTAGCTATCCCCATGCACATATGGCAGCACTAACTGGAAAAAGGAAAAGAGAAGAGGCATGAAGTTGGGAAGAGAATGTGGAAGGGCATCCAAAAGTGTCAAGGAAAAGCAGGGGGTTGATACAGTCTAAACATATGTATGTGTATAAAGCCACTACAGAATTCTTAAAATTTTCTTGAACAACAATAAAACACACACAAGAAAACATCAACAAAAGCCCTACTTCCAACACTAGACAGTTTTCAGATGAGGTTTGCTGGCAGTCAGTCACCTGACAATTCCCATTTTATTATGGATCCCTACAGTGACAGCATTCATTCTTCACAGATTCAAAAAGTTAAATTTATCATTTTGAACAAGACATTACATTAATAGACCCTATCTAAAATGAAGTAGGCATAGAAGAAGACGTTAACTTAATGAGTGCTGAATCTGCTGGTGTGCCAGGCAGCATCTGCAGGTCTCTTACCTAGAGTGTAGGCAACAAAGTTGAGGATGCCCACGACAATCCAGACCCAGTCAGGCACGTGCTTGTGACCCGGCGCTGAGAAGGAAAGTAACCACGGCTTTAATGCGGCCTAATTCCAATAGCGCTGACCACCCCACCTGCTGCCAGGTTAAGCGTATTCTGCATACAGAACTAAAATGTTAAAATTTAGCAATAAACTCCACCAAAACCAAAGCAGCTTCCTGGCATATTGTATTTTTATTGCAGTGCAAGATTGAGTGCTTATCTTTATTCCAAAACGACATAAAAGGCTGGGTGTGGTGGCACACACCTTTAGTCCTAGCACTCCAGAAGCAGAGGCAGGTGGTTCTCTCTGAGTTCAAGGCCAGCTTGGTCTTTAAAGCGAGTTCCAGGACAGCCTAAGCTAGAGAGAGCCTGTATCAAACAAAACAAATAAATATTTACTTATGGAATTAAAATAATAATATATGAGAGACTTAAAAATGAATTCACAGATGTGGCGGATGGAGAATTCCTGTGACCCACTGGGAGGCTGATGAAGAGGCTGGCAAGTTAAAGGGTAGAATACAGAGTTCCAGGGCCAGCCTGGTCTATGTAACAGGAGCCCATCTTAAATAACCTTAAGTGTAATCAGAGAAAATACATTCCTAGTTATAAAATAATAACCGTATAATGAAAATTTGATGTGTGTATTATATAGATATTACTCAGCTCTAAAGATGAAGTTAAAAAATTGGTAGGAAATGAGTGTATTTAGAATGTGTAATATTTAAGCAAGGTCAGACATTCTCAACAAGAAAAAAAAAACATGTTCTCTTTTATATACAGAATCTAACCAGTAATTTAGGTATATATGCAAACAAGTATACATGTTGAGTATAATATTCCATGAAGGGAAAATAAAGGCTAAATATTAGGGGATAAGAAAAAAACTGAAATCAGGCAATAGACATTACTAATGAAAAAGAATATAAACCCAATTGTTTTTCTAGTTCTAGCTCTGTCATGCATTTTTTGTTTTGTGTGGTAGACGGGTACGTAAATATATTTGACACCAAAAGTGCAAATTTTCACGTGTGATACGCCATAGCTTCCATTCCAAATGCCTATTCTTTGAGTTGTATAGACTTTGGGTCTGTTTAATTTGGATGTGTGAGGTTCACAAAATTAAAAAATAAAAATATGTGTTTGGGGCAAACTTGGGCAGATAGGTATATATAAAATAGGTGTATAAAACAGAAATTTACTGACAAATTATAAAGAGATTTTTTTTAAAACAACTTTGATTTAAAAGGATTTTACCTTTTACTAAAGACTAAAGTAGGGCTGAAGAGATGGCTAAGTGGTTACAAGCACTGGCTGCTCTTCCAGAGGACACGGGTTCAACCCACATGGCATCCCTAAACTATCTGTAACTTCCGTTCCAGGGGATCCAACACCGTCACACAGACACACATGTAAGCAAAACAGCAATGCATATAAAAAAAGAATAAATTATATTAAAGACTAAACTATGTTGTGGAAGTTTGAGTTTATGATATGTAAACATGTTTTTGCTTTGATCCCAGGTGTGGGATATGGGACTGTTTCAGACTGTTCACAGCAGCTGACTATTTGCCTGGTGCAGGCTCTGAGAGGGGCTCTTTGCCAGCTGCAGATAGTTTAAATCTGAGGACTCTAAGAGGGAATAAATCCAGAGCCCAGAGAGATAAAGTGGGCTCCAGGGAAGAATGTTCCTGGTGCTCACCCTTCTACTCCTGGTTGCTATTGAGAAGTCACCTGATATCCTGAAACTAAGACTGGACTTGCCCCAAGGAGCTCCATCCCTAACCTGCAGGAAGTAGCTAAGGAGAACTCTGGCCCCTTGCCCCTCTAACCTTTTCTCTCCTACCTGGTATTAGGACGTTGGAAGGGATTGGGGTAGAGAAGAGAGAAAGATAAAAGAAACAAAAATAAAAATAGTTTTAAAAAGTAACAACAATAACAAAAGTAAAATGCATGTTAATGAAATGCATGTGCTTGTTTTTCTTTACATAAAGAATTGAAGCCAAATATTTGATATTGTAGAGGGCATAGAACATCTTCAACATTCTTTTCCTTTGGTTTTTCAAGAGAGGGTTTCTCTGTGTAGCCTTGGCTGTCCTGGACTCACTTTGCAGACCAGGCTGGCCTCAAACTCAAGAGATTCACCTGCCTCTGCCTCCCTGAGTGCTGGGATTACAGGCATGGGCCACTGGAACCAGCTCTGAGTTTTAATTTTAGAACTGTCAATGCTGAGATTATTTTACATAAATGTGTAGTACAAAATACATGAAGTTCTGAAGCCACTTCAGAAATTGTTGGAATTCTGTCCCACTCCTAAGACAAAACTCATTTTAGCATTTTTAAATGAGACTCAAACCAGCCATTCAAACAGCAACTTTTAAAGATTTATTTTGTTTAATTATGTGTATGAATGACTGGATTTATGAACGTGAATGCAGGTGCCTAATAAGGCCAGAGAGGCCTGACTCCCTAGAGCTGGACATACAGGCCACTGAGAGCTACCTAGCTTGGGATCTGGGACCAAACTCAAGTCCTCAGCAAGAACTGTACACTCTGAACCACTGTGCCATCTCTCCCGCTTAGAAAGGGTCACAGTTTTTTATTTTTATTTTAGTTCCTTGATGAAGAGTCTCATGTAGCCCATCCTGAGATTGAACTCAGTATGTTGCAAAGACTGACCCTCCTATTTCCACCTTCGGAGAGCTGGGATTACAGGCAAACGCCACCGCACCCACTTTATTCTGTACTGTGCTGGGGACTAGATCTAGGGCTTTGTGTGTGCTAGACATGAACTCTATCAACAGCTATGTCCCCAGGCCCTAACTGTTATTTTTTTTTTTTTTTAAGAGAGGCTCTCTTTGCATAGTTCTGGCTAGCCTTGAATTGAGAGATCCACCTGCCTCTTGCCTCTGCCTCCCAAACATTAGGATTAAAGGCTTGTAATACCACGTCCAGTCCTAAACATCAATTTTAAATCAAACATTCTAACACAATACGATCCAAAGACATGCTGATTTCATAATTACATGTTGAAGATGCATAGGAAATGATTACATCTGTTTCTATTTAAGAGCAGAACGTCTCATACATTCAGTAGAATGATAACACTTCATAACCTAAGCATCTGACCGCAGAGCTGAGTGTGGGGGCAGTGTTGTTGAGAGGGCTGCAGGTCACAACACAACAATGGTGGGTGGGCCACAGACAGTACGGACTTGTTCACTATTTGTTCCATTTTGGATTTGGTTTTGGTGGTGATTGAGTGCTCACAAATATTTTACTGCTGCCAAATCTTTTGTGATGGGACCCCATATGAGTTCCCAATTCAATTTTAATAATCCATGTTCTAGACCAATATAAAAAATATTTTAGGGAAAGGCTGGTTGTAGGACTCAGGCCTGGAGTTCCAGCCTCTCAGGAGGCTAAGGTAGAAGGATCCAAGTTTGAGGTCAGTCTGGGTGACTTAATAAGACCCTGTCTCAAAATAAAACCTGGAAGATGGGCTAGGTTTAAAGCTCAGTGGTACAGCACATGCCTAGCATGTTTAATCCCTACTACAAAAGAAGAAAAAAAACAAACAAGGCCCCAAAAGAACCATTTTCAGAGGAAGCTAGGGAAGCTAAAGAAAAGAAGTGAAGAGAAGGAAGGCCAAACTGTGTTCCCTTTGGAAGAAATGCAGGTTTCCTTTTAGAACCGGAAATGGGGAGGGTCATTCCCGGCATTATAGGCGTGGTGGGTCCTACTCAGTACTGAGTTTCAGATAGTTTCAAATCCTTAACTGCTATCTACATGTAAATCTTTTTTTTTCTTGTATGTTTGTGAACTTATAATATATGCTAAGGCCAGTCCTGAAATCCTGAATCTCCTGCTTCAAGAATGCAAAAAGCTGGGACTACAAGCATGTACCACCACACCCGGCTTCTAATTATTCATTATTTGCCAAAGCCTCAGAGCTCTTTAGAAGGCATATCTAAATTTAATAGGTAAATTGCAAATTTATTTCTAAAACTTAACAGAAACATGTAACATTATAAAAACAACTTTATATACAATTCCAAAAACTTATATAAAATTTAACATTAAAAACTTTCAGAAACACAAGCATCTTAGAGTCAGAAATTAACCTTATTTTTTGCTACCCAAAACATTTTAAATTATCCATTAAGATAATAAAATTCTTACCTGAAGCATAAAAGTCAGGATCGAAGTATGTCAGAAGTAGAAAGTTGAATACAACCAGCATAAAACCAGAAAAGGTTATAAGATTGGGAGCCAGCCAAGTAGGAAATACCTGTTGTTGTTTTTTCCAAAATAGTTGTAAATTAAAGAGAGCTCTTTATAATCACAATAAACATCACAACATACAAATTTAGGTTATAAAAAGCCATTAGTTTGAAGGATCATATGCAGGAGTATGCATGTTAAAATGTAAACAGCTGGTAAATGAACATTTCTTTTTTTCTTCCTATCCCCGATCTTTAAATGATTGTTTAATACACATGCTTTTATAATGTTAGCATTCAGTTAATTTTAGAAGGTTTCAAAAAGCCTTTTTATTAAGATGATCTATTACAGCGTATACATTTAGATTTCAACAGGAAGATACCCCGAAAGGGAGGGTTGATTGGGGAGGGGGTAAGAAAGGGGCACCTCTGATACAGCTTATGAAAAGCACAAGCCTGCAAGCACAAGCCTGTAATCTGTTACTCAGGACGATGAGGCAGGAGGATTCCAAGCCCAAGGCAATTCAGTGAGTCCCTGTTTTAAAAAGTAAAAGAGGGATAGAAAGTTGGCTCAGTGGTTAAGAGCACTTGTTCTTTCGAGTTCAATTCCCAGGACTGCACGGTGGCTCACAGCCATTTCTAACTCCAGTTCCAGTTCACCAGATGCCCTCTGCTGGCCTCCAAGGACACTAGGCACACACATGATACTGACATGCATGGAGGCTAAAAGTTCATACTCATAATAAACAAATCTAAAAACAAATTTTTCAAAAAGAAGGCTGAGGGTGTGGTGTGGCTCAACTGGGCGACAGGCATGGGTACCTAGCCTCGATGACTAGAGCAGCAGAAATAAACAGAGTGGCAGCAGTGAGGCTCCGTAAGATGGGCTAAAACACTAAAAATCTGCTCAAACGAAAAGAAACGCCATTAATAATCTTACCTTCACTATAGTGTTCCAAAATGGATGCATGATATACAGAGAGAGCGGGTTGGTATCCAAAGCACTGTACTGTTAAGAAACAAAACATTTCAAAGTTAACCCTCAATTAGTAACAAATATAATAGCATTTCTTAATGAAAACAACAGCGTGAAATAACCCTGGAGGAACATCTATTTATATGCTATCCTCTTCTCGAAGACAAGACTAGAGTAGCAACATAAAAGACTTCCAACCAGTCAGATATTACTTTACAGCAAGAGGGAAGGGCCACAGGGGAAGCAAACAGCTCAGGCCAAAGCATGGAGTCAATCCTGCCTGGTGGCTGTTTCATTTGCATACACTCAGAGTCCAAACTGGCAGGATCATCACTGACTCATCCTTCCCCCCAAGTCAACTTCATAACGCTGCAGTGTCTCAGTAAAGACATTCCACCATGGACTGGGGATGCAGCTGAGGGTTAGCTCATTGGCACTCTAGGCATTGGCACTGGGGGAAAACGTTTAAGAGAAAAGAAAAGGAAACGTGAACACATTTTCAGTTGTTACAGTTATTATACGGGATATAACTGTGCACATTAAACAAAGACCAGACACTTTTCTCCTACATCCTTCTTTTACTGTTGTTGGTTGGTTTTTTGGTTTATCATGACAGGGTTTCTCTGTGTACCCCTGGCTGTCCTAGAGCTCACTCTGTAGAAGGCTGGCCTTGAACTCAAAGATCTGCCTGCCTCTGCCTCCCGAGTGCTAAGATTAAAGGCGTGCACCACCACCTCACAACTTTGCTACATCCCTCTTAATGTACAGGATAAAGTCTAGTTATTCCTCCCCAACACACACTGTTATTAAAACTCTTACTGGACAACTTGGAGACCTTTCTGTCTCATTCACCTGTGAACTGAATGTGACAGCCCTTATCTCACAACGACTTGGAAGTTAATAATATATGCAAAAAACCCAGAATAGTACATTGTAACTGCAATCTAAGAATTGGTTATTATTACTACAGGTGCTAAGCAGCAAAGGAATGACACCCTCAAAGTAAATTGTACAAACAAATGAGTTGTAATATTATACTCCAATACCAACTGAAATGTTTAGTAAGAACTGGTGGGGGAAAGACTTGCAAAGAAATTTTAGCAGATAAATTATATGTAAACATGCAAATCTGTATAAGTTATACTAATAACACACGCACACACAAAATGCAGGGTGTCCTTTACTAGGTAAAGGGAATAAGAGATAAAAAAGTAGAAAGAGCCAGATAAAGGGATGCAAGCCTTAATCTCCTTACTGATACTGAATGAGATGACAAGTTCCAGGTCAGCCTGGCTACACAGTGAGACTAGGCCTCAAAAGAACCCAAAACGCCAACAAGACGGCTCAGCTGGAAGAGGCACCTGCAGCCAAGCCCGACAGCCCAGGGACCACACGGCGGAAGAAGAGAGAGCTGCTCCTCTGACTTCCATACATGTGCCATCACATGAAATAAATAAAAAGTTTAAAACAGCCTCAAACTACAAACTAGATAAATACAGACATGCATAGCAGAACCGCTGAAAAAACATTTCCATGCTCAAGAAGTTGATGGTATTATCCGGGATAGTAGTATGTAATTCATCTACCTGACACTTAAATATTTGACTAGCCAATGTTTGGGAATTGTTGCCTATACTTTATATATTTATGTTTAGCATGTACATACAATTGTAAACAGTTGTAGCTAATATTTTAATAGTTATATAATTAATATCTTATTAATTCACATGATTAATTCATTAATATCAAGGTCAAATTGTAGCTAAAATTTGGTTGGTTGGTCGGTTTCTAGTCAGGGTTTCCCTGTGGAGCTCTGGCTATCCTGGAGCCTACTCTGTGGAAGAGGCTGGCCTCGAACTCAGAGAACCACCTGCCTTTGACTCCTGAGCACTGGGAGTGTGCCACCACTGCCAAGCTCTAATTTTTTTTTTTTAACAAGAGTTAAGGTCAAGAATGTTTTACGAGTATACAGCCAATATTTTCAATGCTTTAAGAACTAAAATATGAACAAAACAGAAACTGAAAATGATTAAAATACTGTTAGCACAGAATCAATCAGTACTCAACAGTACTATGTCGGTAACTATTTAGTCAACAGGCTCTGTATAGGTGTGACATTCTTTCACTTCTCTAACCCATTATGACTGAAAAGGAATAACTATCTGGGACGAAAGCCTTGGCCCGGGGAAGAAAACGATGATGGACATGAGGTTTGCGCACTGACGTGCACTCCCGGGCTCTCTCCAGACTCTCAGCAGGCCTCCATAAGTCGTGTTAAGATGACTTTCGGCAAACTGTGCTGTTACAAGGCTTTCTCCTTCACCATCACAGTACACAGCAGACATCACCACAGGAGAGCAGGCACCTGCCCGGACAGCTCATCTGAAGCCTCCAGACCTGAGCACCTGAAACTCTATGCAGAAGAGGGAGTGTCCTGGTCTCTGGTTACCACGTGATGGAGCTCAGCGTCCTGAAAAACTGGAAAAGCTCCCATTTCGAGCCCCCACCCCACCCCTATATGAAGTACAAAAGCTGTAAGTCCAGGTGAGGCAGAGACAGCTACAGTGCAGCATGAGCATCTAAGGGGCCGTGTCCAAACCCCATCTGCTCAAACAGCCTTGCTCAACAGCTCCCGTAATTTTGAATTAGAGCCCAAAGAGAGTCTTTACTGGATGATATTTCAATGTGAAAACGCTCTTTTTATAGTCTGACACTTTAAACCTCTACTCTAGAAGCCCGGAAAAAGTAAGATAATAACATAAAATAAATAAAAAAGGGACATTTTATCCTCTTGGATTCTAATGTGACATTCAATAGTGACCAATGAGCAAGTATATTATAGCAAGAGAAGATTAGTGTGTGATTCCAAGACAGCAAACAGCAACCCTAAACAATAAACAGTGCTCTCAACTCACACCCACACTTCTTAAAGCAACATACCATTTAAACACAGTCTTAACAGCCCTGAGTCTAGAAGGGGGGAAGAATGACAAAACTTCCTCTTGAGGGGAAAGCAATATAAACCATAAAGGTGCTACACTAGATACGGGTGTTTGCCCACGTTTGTAAACACACTGCCTTTGCACTGGGATATTTTGGTACACCCCAGAGAATGTGAATCTGGTGACTAGCCCAGGTAACATCCACCACAGCTTACTCTGCCTCCACAGTCTATAAGGTCTGAAAAAGTACTCAAGACTACAGCCCTGAACTGAGTGACTTTTCCAAGGGAACTATCCAAAGGTGACCTAAGTCCACAGCACGTCTGATCCACAGCTAGAGCAGTCTCAGTGACCTGGCTTTTTAAGTGCTTCCGGTTGCTGCTTCCAGAGAGAAAACAATCCAAGGTTAACAGCTCCATGCACTAATAAATCCCTGCAACCCTAGCCCCTCAACCCTGGGTTTCATTTTCTCTACAAGGAGAGTCTGAAAAACAGACCTTTAATAGCTGGCAACTGCACTCCCTGTCACAGCCACTCCTCCCTCTACGTTCCTGTTCATTTGCCTTCTGTGGCTCCTCTTCCAACATTTTCATCGTTTGCCACGTGCTTGGAGTTCACTAGACCAACGGTTGGAGAGCTTTAGTTAAGGGTCAAATAATAAACACCTTAGGCTTTGCACAATGAATGGTCTCTGCAACAAATATGTCACCCTGCCATTTAGAGAGAAGTAGCCACTCAAAATACAGTTGTTAATAAAAAAAAAAACAAAACACATGGCCTTGTTCTAATAAAATTTCATTCACAAAAGCAGGTGGCTAGGAGACTCAGAAACCCCAAAACAGACAACCCAATATGCTGTTAATCCAACACAGAGCTGGACTGAGAGCCAAAGGAAACTATAATGGTAATGAGTGAGAAGGAACCAGCCTGGAAGCTTCCAGATCTCAACAAGGCAGGCTCCTCAAGACAGACTATATCCTCTGGCAACAAACGCACACCACAGGCTTCAGAAACCTTCAGTGACCTGGTCCCTCAGAACTGTCCCATATGGGCCACTGGGCCATCCTGCTGTATACTAACATGAGGCTAGCTGTAGTAAGCCAAGCCTAAGACTACACTAGCCCTTTTAACACTTCATCTTGCTAGAGTCCACTTATTTTCTACACTTCCCAGACAGGATTTCTTTTTTTAATTCAGAAGGTAAGTGCCTCTAAACCCCTCAGCATGTAAATCTAGTCATGCTATTAACACCATTCCTTAGGCCTCATAAAAATGCCAATTAAGGTAGAACTTGCAAGCCACTCCCTCAGGATGGCTATTGCATGATTACATCTCATCATTTTTATTTGCACATGGAACTCTGCAATGTCATCTAAAGCAATTATGCCTACCTTACAGTAAGACTTTCATAGTCCAAGTAACTGAAATCCACAATTACTCTAAGTAATGCTTTGCCAAATAGCCAAAATCAAAAGCTTTTTAAAGTTTTTGTTTATTTGTTTGTTTTTCCAGACAGGATTTCTCTGTGTAGCCTTGACTGTCTTAGACTCACTTTGTAGACCAGGCTGGTCTCACAGGGACCTGCCTGCTTCTCCCTCCCTAAATTCTGGGATTACAGGTATGCACCACCACACCCAGCTGCTTTTTAAAACTTTCAATCTGAGTTGGGAAACAAAGCAGAATTCCCTCTTCCCTCACCTGTAGGCTACGGTATTCATAAATACGGGCACTTTTCTTCTGGCAGAGGGTGTGCTGGACTACTGCAGCAGAGCGATAAACCAGTGTTCCCAGAGCTCATCCAGTCTGTAGTCTAGTTAGGCCAAAGGAAGAACACAAGCACATGCCACGAGGAAGGTAAGACAAGCCACGAATGACATAAGCCACGCTGTGGAAGAAGAGGGAGGCAGAGCAGACAGAAAGGAGGCCCTCTGGGGAGAAACCCAAGGAAATGCTGCCACACACCAGGAAATACCAAGAGCCACCAGATGCTGAGGCAGACGGATTTTCCCCTAGCATTTTTAGAGAAGTGGCCCTGCCAGGACATTGGTAACCTAGGCTCCAGAACTGCGAGAAAGTAAATGTCTGTTGTTTAAGGCCACCTACTGCACACCAATTCTATGGCATCCCTAGGAGACCAATGAAGCCGCAACTACCCCACTACCTAGCCAGGGTGGTCAGACTGTATCCTAGAAGATGAGAAGGGGGTCAACGTATACGACACAGCATCAAGGAAGACAAGCAAGACCTGAAGGAGAATATATTTCTACAGGATCCACAAAGTGGATGAAGCTCAAAAAAGCAGCCATGAGCTAGAGAAATGGCTCAGTGGTTAAGAGCATGTACTAAAGTTACAGAGGACCAGAGTTTGTGTCCCAACACCCTTGTCGTGTGGCTCACTACCAACTTGAGTTCCAGGGGGGTCCAGTGCCTCTGGTCTCTGTGGGTACTTAAGCTCATTCACATTTAGGCATACTCATATATACACACATAATTAAAATTAATCTTTTAAATAAGAAGTCATAATAGTAGTTCCGTGAGAGGAACTAAACTGCTGGAGATAATTCTAAATCACTGTTTAATACTCATGAACGTGCACAGTGAAGATCTGTGTGTTCTTATATGTAACTCATATCCTAGAAGGAAAAAGAGACCCTCAGCAGGCTAAGGCATTTGCCACCAAGCCTGACTACAGGTTTGATACCTGGAACCCCCATGGTAAAATAGAGAGGGGAAAGAGGAGACGGGGGTGGGGGGTGGGAAGAACCAAGTAAATAACAAACAAATGTCCAGCATCTCCAAGATGCCCTCTGACCTCTACTTGTGAATTATCTTACTATGAATTACACTTAACAAAAGGCTTGCGCTTACCTAGCTGGCATTGGCATATATAACTCATGTTTTAAAACACATCTAAAGCTGGGTATAGTGATTCACACCTGCAATCCCAGTTCTTGGGAGAGCAAGGTAGGAGGATCACAAGCCCAGGCCAACCTGGGCTACACGGTGAGAGACCCTGCCTCAAAAATAAAACAAAATATATACTAGCTAATTGTGGAAATCCATAAAATGTGACTTAAGTATAAATTAATGGTGGCTCATGAACTGTACTTATTGCTAATTACCATTTTAGATGTAATCAAACTCAAAATCACATTTCTGATTTTTGTTAATCATTTCCAGAATTCCTGAATTCAAAACTTCCCATGGCTGTTTTTTAAGGGGTAAAAAGCAAGACAGTTCATAATTAGATTCTCTGTATAAATTAAAATCATCATTTCTATCACTTAAGCACAGCAAAGAACTCAAAAGGTCCCAATTGCTAAAAATTATTATTCTTAAAAAAAAAGCCCAAAGAGTTGCCTTTCATATACACATGTAAATAGAATAGAAAGAAAAGGGTTGACAGCATAGAAATTTCCTAATCTGATCCTTTTATACTTCCAGCACAAAGCAGGATTTCAGTAAACACATGTAAATGTCTTCACATAGGAACGAGTATATGTATATTCCCTGGGAGAACAGCACATCAGCCTGTCAGCTAATGTTACAGAGTAGATATAACAGTGTTATTCGCCATTTGACAGAACCTGGAGTCACCTGGGAGATGGACCTCTGAGCATGTGGGGATTATGTTAACTGTGGCCGTTCCTGGGCAGAGGATCCTGGACTCTATGTAGAGTGGAGAAGCCAGCTGAGCAGCAGCAAGCAGCACAGCACTCCTCCCTCTGCTCTTGCTGGTTGTGGATCTGCTCTGAGCAACTACTTCACCCCCTGTGGCCCTGACTTCCCTGCCATGGACTGTGAGCAAAAGTAAATCCTTTCTCCTCTAAGTTGCCTTTGTCAGAACATTATATCCTAGCAACAGGAAAACAAACTAAGGTAAGGATTATCTGTCCCCATCTTACAGATAAAGGCTATAAAATTCAGATTAGCACAGCTAATAAATGGGAAGGTCTACGGTACACATCCTGAGTCCAATACGATTAAGTCATCTTAGTGAAACTGGTCACTTTGCTGTAAGACAGACTGTGCTGTCTTGACACAACCATTAACTCAGAGGTCAGCAATTCTTGACTTGTGAGTCTGACCTCTTTGGGGGTGAACAACCCTTTCACCGGGGTCGCATACCAGATAGCCTGCATATCTGATATTTACATTACAATTCGTAAATGTAACAAAATTACTGTTATAAAGCAGCAATAAAAATAATTTTGTCTGGGGTCACCACAACAGGAAGAACTGTATGTACTAAAAAGTCGCAGCATTAGGAAGGCTGTGCATCACTGTACTATGCACTGAAATTACAAGCTCTCCCAAAGTATGGTACACATATCTCAAGGTGATTTACACCAATGAGGTACACCCTTGTATCTCCTTGATGGTTCATTCCGCTTCCCTGAGGGTAGAACCTGTGACTGGCTTCTAACCAACATTAATACAGCAAGGATGATAGATATTGGTTTCTTCTAAAATGTATCAAAAAGTAGAAGTGTGAAGGTCAGAGGTCAACCTGCAGTGCTAAGCCTCAGGAGCCATCTACCTTTGTTGTTTTGGGACAAGAGTCTACAGGAACCTGGCTCACTGCGTAGGCTAAGACAGCCTGCTAGCAAGCCCCAGGGACCCATCTCTCTCTGCCTCTTCAATCCTGGCGTACAAGCATGTACTGCCATACCTCGCTTTCTTATTTGTGTGCTGGGAATCTGAACTCAGGTCTTCATGTACTTCCTCAACTACCTTCCCAGCTCAAGAACAGACGTGCGTGCTGAAGCCTGGTGGCACATTGTTGGTACTTAGGAGGCAGAGGCAGATTAGCACAACTAATAAATGGGAAGGTCTACGTTACAAATCCTCTAGTAAGAAGCCAGTCTGGGCTACAAAGCAAGACCCTACCTCAAAAAAAAAAAAAACCCAAAATCTAGGGATATAGCTCAGCAGTAGAGCACTTGCTCAGTACGGAAAAGTCTCTGGATTTGACTTCAGCACTACAAAAGAAAAGGAAAAACCACAGCTACCTGATGTTGGAGAGCTAACGTATGCATATTACAATAAGATAACTTCTCTTTCACATCCATTTCTTGTAATTGAGTATTTCTTTCATGCACGGTTGTTCTCAAAGTGTGGGTCTCAAACTGGACACAAAGTATTGGCCTCAGGATCACAGATCCACAGCATCAAGGCCTCCAGAGTGGGAAAGGACTAAAGGTGTGAACCACCACACCTAGCCACAATCTGCCTTTTAAACACTCCAAAGTGAAAGTAAGTGCAAATTTGATTCCTAAGCGGAAGGATTAAGTCACTATCAAGAGCTTAAAAGCCAACAGACACCTGGGGAGGGGTGTGTGTGTGTGTGCTCCAAACAGTACATTTTGAGCAGAAGGCAAAGTATAATAAACATCATTAAGTACCCATTAAAGCCTAATAAATGCAAGAAAGCACAGTGCCACAACGAAGACTCAAAAACACTAACTCTAAACTTTAAATGCATTTAAGGAGGGAAAGGGTATTAACCCTGAACAGAAACGAAGTGTCTTATATTCTGACTATGTGGCTTTAAAACCACACCCATAGATATGACTCAAAAGGTCTGATTTCGGGGCTGGAGGGATGGCTCAGAGGTTAAGAGCACTGCTTGCTCTTCCAGAGGTCCTGAGTTCAATTCCCAGCAACCACATGGTGGCTCACAACCATCTATAATGAAATAGGGTGCCCTCTTCTGGCGTGCAGGTGTACATGCAGGCAGAACACTATATAATAAAATAAATAAATCTTTAAAAAAAAAGGTCTGATTTCAGTGAGTATTGCCATTTATTATCTGCTAACAAGTCTGGAGAATCACAGTCAGGAGAGCCACACAAGCCATGATGACAAACAGGTCCACCTCAGGAAGGCACAGAAATCCTTGTTGAAGAGTCTGGATATCAAACATATGATAAAAGCATACGGTTCCATGTGGATTCTTACACAGTAGATTTATATTTGAAAACAATTACTTATCTGCTTGTTCTGTTATATATCAGGAAGAAATTGCGTGCCAATTTTTCTTGGACTGTCAGCTCCCAGATAACAACACAAAGACCTTTTATTTCTGTGAAAGCTTGGCCTTACCTTAGGCTTGTTCCCACCTAGCTCTTGTAACTTAAATAACCCCTTTACACTAATCTACGTTCTGCACATGGCTCTCAGTCTCTTACCCCAGCACATCTGGCTGGCAAATCTTACGCTGAATTCTTTTCCAGAGTTCCTCTCTCTGCCTGGTATTACTGCCTAGCCTCTCCTGCTTCACTATAGACTGCTCCGCTCTTTATTAAACCAATCAGGTGTAGGAAAAAGTGTACACAAAATATGATGCAGCCGTAAGAATAACAACACAAAGTCTGGTCTGTACTTAGTGCTCTGCTGGTACAGACACCAACATCTGAATAATACAAAGACAACTTTACACAGTGCACAAGAAATTATTCCAACAGACTGCAGAACCAGAGGATGCTCTGACACACGCCTAAATTCCCAGCACTTGGAAGATGGGCATATCCATCATTAATCAAAAAAATGCCCTAGAAAGATTCGTCCTCAGGCCAGTTGGATGGAATCATTTTTCCAACTGAGGATCCCTCTTCCTACATGTCTCTAGTTTTGTGTCAAGTTGATAAAAATCAGCACAAAGAGGTTTGTATGTAGCTTGGGACCTAAGGACCCAAAGCTGAGTTTTTCAAAGAAGGTATCTTGTTACTAAGGTATCTCTTACTGAGATCCTCCTGTCTCTGCCTCCCAAGTGATAAAACTAAAGGAATGTGCTACCGAGCTTCAATATATCTGTCCTGGAGTTAGAAGGACACTTCAGTTTATAAGTGCACAAGGACCTGAGCTAGATTTCCAGGACCAATAAAGCTAGGCGTGGCGGTACATAAATGTTATTTGGCATAACCTCAGGATGGGATGAGTGGGGTGTGTTTGTATATTATATGCTACTTAATGTTACAAGCAGGGGAACCTGAAGAGCAGGTTTTCTTTGTCTCTTAACACTGAGCACTATATACCGGGCACTTGGCAAATATTAACGCATTCAACTTTAAAAATGATCCTGTGATGTAAAAGCTCTCAAACTCACAGATGAGAACGGCTGGAGATCAGACTGCTAAAAAGCACAGACAGCAGAATGTACTTTTTACTTAAGTATTAGCCTCCAAACTATTTAATAAAAACACTTTCATGTTCAGAGCTAACTGTGAATGAAATGTCCCTTTTATCCACGGCTTTACTTTCTGTGTCTTCAGTGAATTGTAGGAAATATTAAAAGGAAAATTCAAGAAATAAACAATTCAAGGAGGACCCTGGGTAAGATGCTCAATCCTCATTCAGAAAGGCAAATGGGATAGATATCGGAAGGTGAAAATAAGTAACAAGACAGAAGCCTACCACAGAGGGCCTCTGAAAGACTCTACCCAGCAGGGTACCAAAACAGATGCTGAGACTCATAGTCAAACTTTGGGCAGAGTGCAGGGAATCTTATGAAAGAAGGAGGAGATAGAAAGACCCAGAGGGGACTGGAGCTTTACAAGGAGAGCAACAGAACCAAAAAATCTGGGCCTAGGAGTCTTTTCTGACTGATACTCCAACCAAGGACCATGCATGGCAATAACCTAGAACTCCTGCATAGATGTAGCCCATGGCAGCTTAGTCTCCAGGTGAGTTCCCTAGCAATGGGGACAGGGACTGTCTCTGACATGAACTCAGGGGCTAGCTCTTTGATCACCTCCCCCTGAGGGGGAAGGGGACAGCCTTACCAGGCCACAGAGTAAGACAATGCAGAAAGTCCTGATGAGACCTGATAAGCTAGGGTCAGATGGAAGGGGAGGAGGACCTCCCCTATCAGTGGACTGGGGAAGGGACATGGGAGAGGAGGGAGGGAGGGCGGGATTGGGAGGGGAAGAGGCAGGGGACTACAGCTGGGATACAAAGTGAATAAATTGTAATAAACAAAGAAAATTTTATAAAAGAAACAATTCATAAGTTTTAAATTTTAACGCTGTTCAGAGTATCAGTGAAATCTTGTCCCACTGTTCAGCACATCCATGCCATACAGACTACCATCCATTAGTCATTCAGTAGGGGCCAAGGTTTAGGAATCAATTATTGTGGGAACCACAATGTTTACGTTCAAAATCATACTCCCCAATGTCTAGTCACTTGCCTCACTTGGCTCACCACTAGGCACTGTGTGTCATGTGATCACAAGAAGGCTATAGTGAGAATTTTGACAGAGATCAAGAGAGACCATGTTAATGGAACTTTTATTAGAATATACTGTTATGTTATTAATCTGTTGCTGTCCCTGTTACAAATTAAACTTTATCATAGGTTTGCTTGTATCTGTAGCGAAATTATATAACATACAAAGTTCTTTGTTCTATCAGGATTTCAGGTATCCACTAAGTGTTCTGGAATATATCCCATGTATATAAGGGGATTACAAGATTCAACTAATTGCATAACCAGCAATATAAGCCCACTTATACCATGGCGTTCTGGTTTCCACTGTCCATCTTCTCAGCTGCAAAACATTACTACACATCTCAGTCCACGACACTGTAAGCAGCGGGCCTTGGGTGCTTCGTCCACATGGTGCCTGAAGACAAAGTAACTTTCTCCCTCTCCTAATGAACCTCTCCGCTGCATCAGGCAGAACTTCCCCATCCACCCTCCTTTTGTTCTTTTTTGAAAGACTCCTTTCCCTCCTAACTTCAGGATATAATTCTTCAAAAGACATCTGAAAGGGAAAAGAGGAAGGAGGGAGTGAGGAAGGAAGGGAAAGGCAATGAGTGAACTGGAAACGTTGCCTGATGGCTTTAATTCCAGCCTCCGCCTCCGGAGCGCTGAAATTACATGCGCGTATCATCACACCTGGCAACTGCGCATCTTACCTAAAACCCCCAGAGTATTTCCAAGGCTTATTAATGAACTTACTAGGAATAATCTCATCAAGGCAACTAAAGTACCATGATGACGGGTTATTCTTGAGTAACAGCTGACATCTAGGCATGGTCACATTTATATGTAAGATTATACTTGAGGCAGTTTGCAGTCACAAAACAAAAGTCATTAACTTACTCTATTTTTTCTGAGGCTCAGGAAGCATCCTAGTCTTTGAAATTACAGAGACTGTCTCTAACAGAGGACGACTCATTCATAAGCAACAGTTGGTGTTTTGTTTTGTTTTTCTGAGCCGGAGTCTTGCTATGTAGCCTAGGCTGGCCTCAAATTCTTGCTAAGCCTCCTGTCTATGCCTTTGGAGTGTTGAGAGTTTTGGCATGTGCTGCAATGCCCAGCTTGAGAATTCCTTAGAACAAGAAGTTTGTTTTAATTCTAAATCCACAAACTATCCTTTCATGCGTCCCCATCGAACAAGAATATGGCCTAGTGAAAAGATTACTGTAAAGTTAGTGGGCCTGTCACCACAGCTTTTAGGAGGGACAGGCAGAAGGACCAGGCATTCCAAGGCATCCTCAGCTACCCACGACTTTGAAACCAGACTGGTCTCCAAGAGACCAGGAAAATAATAAGACGTAGAAAAATAATAAGGCATTTTTTAAAAAAGAACTTTAAAATGTCACAATCTAGTACTTCACAAAACCCTGTCTCACATGACAGCTACTTCCTTCCTTCCACCTAGTCCTCCTACCAGATCCTGAGTCATCCCTGGGTTCTCCTTAGCTTTTATGTGACCCAACCCCAGAACCACCCCCAGCTCTTCAGTCACCATGTTCTGTCAATGAGGGATGGAGAAGATCAAATGAGCAAAGACCTATATGAGATACATGAACACCAGTAGGGAAATAGCAAACTGGAGAGCACACACTGTGTTTATTTATTTATGATTTTTAGAGGTTTTCCACTGTTGTTTGAGGCTAAGTTTCAGTGTCCAGGATGTCCTGAAACTTGCTATGTATCTGAAGCTGCCCCTGATCTTACTGCTGCCACCTTGAAAATGTCAGGATAACAGAAGGATGTGCCACCTTACCTGGCAATATATTCTTTTTTTTTAAGATATTTTCACTATGCATCCATGGGTTTGCCTGGAAATCACTATGTAGATCAGGCTGGCCTCTAACTCACAGAAATCCACCTGCCTCTGTCCCTCTGGTGCTGGGATTACAGGTGTGTGCAAATACACCCAACCATATATCTTTTTAAAAGAAGTTAAGCATGACTGAGCCTGAACTATAAGAGGAACTTCAAGGACATGTTGCCCAATATTTGGACTTTTCAAGAGCACCCAGAAAGTTGGACTTTCATGGGAAAGATTAATTTTTAAAACAAAATAAGGGCTAAATTTAAATGTACCTGCTGGATAAATTCAGTATGAACTTTCCAGTTGTGACCTCTATTTTCAGAATCTCCTCTCCCTTGCTAGGTATGGTGGCTCATGCTTAGGCAAAGGCAGGAAGAGCAGAAGTTGGAGGTTAGTCAGGCTATAGATCAAGACTCTCAATGAGAAAAAAAAAAAAAAAAAACAACGAGGAAAGGAAGGAGGACCTCTGCTCCCTTGGGGGACATGACGGAGCCAGGCCTCTCATCTCAGCACTCTGGAGACAGAGGCAAGAGATCCGGAGCTGGAGGCACACTAAGACAGATACACACACACACATAATCTCTAATCCCTTTTTTCTGTTCCCACTGCCATAATATTTAGGTCTTCAACATTTCGTGGGTAGGGGTTGGTTGGTTGGTTTGTAAATAAATTTTAATTCAGAACATGGCTGTTCTGGCAAGAGATCACATCCAAAGACCTTCTATGTGATCTGGCTGGCAAGAGATCATACCCAAAGATCTAGGTCTGTGTGATCCAGCTCGAATACAAACATGTCTTTAATCCAGGAGACAGAGGCACACAGATCTGAGTTCAAGGCCAGCCTGGTATAGAGCAAGTTTCAGGTAAAGAAAAGCACAGGTCCGGGCGTGGTGGTAGGTACATGCCTTTAATCCCAAAAGGTAAAGTTAGTTTGTAGAAGGAAGCACCCATGTTTGATCTCTAATTGAGTGGCATAAAAGGTGACAAAAGTTGAGAGAATAGAAAACACCCAACTTTCCAGAGAAAAAGAGAGGAAAGGGAAGCTACTTAATGGGCAATGCAAAGAGGAGGAGGCAGTTTTACTGGGACAGTAATAGAGAGAGAGGCTGCAGAGAGAGAGAGAACTCAGGTGAAGATTGAATGAGCCAGAGAATGACAAGGAGGCAGATTAGAGTAGATTGCTTAAATTAGTTTGAGGCCACACAGAGCAATTCAGAAGCCAAGAGAAGCAAGATTGAATAAGTTGCCTGAAATAGGAGTTTGAACCAGAACAGCCGAGTTGAACCAAGCAGTCCAAAACTCAGAGAAAACGAGAATGGGTGAGATTATTAAGCAGTAAGTCTCAGAGGCCGAAAACATTCTACGCCTAGATTAGATCACATGGAGGTTAGAAGTTTCCAGGTCTAGGCTTAAGTTAGCAGAAAGCTTCGAGACAACAATTGAACCATGTAAAATGTAATTGGCATCAGAATCACTTGGTGGCGGAAAATCATCCCCTCCCCGACCAATAATTCTGACTGTGATGCCAATAAACATGGGCCACAGACACTAACCCACGGGACAAAATTACTCCCACTCTGCTAGGCGCCTGCCTTCCTCTCCAGTTTCAACTGCCACGCCACCATTATATTCACACCTTATTTTGTGGTTCTCAGAAAAGCTCTCAGGTCCACTTCTGTACCTCAAGGCTCTCAAATAACAGGGTGCCTTTCCCCTCCCTCCCTCTCTCTAGACTGGAGACTGGCCTGGCCTTCCCCTCGGTCACCTTCATCCTCAGCTGAGACGTCTACTCTCAGCCCGTCAGTGTGTGCTGCCTCCTGGCCTTTCCCACAGCACTCAGAACTTACAATCTGCACTCACTAATTATAAAGGTTTGTTGACATGTCCCTACGCCACCAAACTGGGCTCTTTGAAGTCAGGAATTTCACCTCGCTTTAATTTTGCAACCCCACTGCTGTGCCCAAGCAGCTCTTCCAGAAATGCTGAATAAATAAAATTACACAGTATGACCTCAGGCCAGTTTGGATTCTGGTTTATCTGGCATTGCTATCAAGATGCAAATACAGTGTCTCTTTAAAATTTAACTGTAATACTAATAAATTCACATTAACTACAACCCCTGAATCAGATTGTTGTCATCGGCCACATTAGTTAGCTACCCAATAGAAGAAACCACCAATTCCTGAATTCTGCTCTTGAAACCAAACAAGCCATTTCCCTCTTTTCCCCTCTAAAGCAAAAGACCACAATGTGACCCTGGCGGCAACAGTATAAATCACAGATGTTCCTTGCTTAGGTCTGACTAAGCACAGCACAGCAGTTTAGCCCGTCCAGGTATGGAGTCCTTCAGCAGAATCTGTCCAGTATGAACCAGAGGAAAAAGGGAGAGGGAGAAGCAGTGAGGAGAGGAGAAGAATGGCAAGCCTCATGATGGTAGTGGAATCTTTCTTCAACACAACTGCCCGAGCTTGTCATGAAGCAACAGAGCAGAACCGTGCTTCTAAACTGGCATGTCATCTTCGAAGTGAAAATTCAAAAGATGCCTTCCAACTCCCACACATACAGCTCCTTTTACCATGCTTAAAATGCCTTCTCTTCTTTTCCGTGTTCGTTCCTTCAGTATTTCCTGGGCATTGCTCTGGCTCAGGATGCTGTGGAGACCATGTTGAACATGACAATTATCAGCTCTGCCCACCCAGAGCTCATTTTCTAGCAGAAGGCGGGCATATGACCAATCGTTAAACTAACACTTCACCAGAAGAGACAGTATTAAGGAGTACAGAAAACTGAACCCACTCCAGGCTTCCTTCTGCACTGGAAGTCAGGCCTTTCTCACTAAAGAAACTCTGTAGGCACACCCCTCTCGAGGTCACTCTGTACACTGCCAGGTTCCCACATGTAGCTCTCAAATGTACCTCTAGGGAAGATAAAGAATTGAACTGGTTCAAAAGTAATTTTTTCCACCAGCTGCTATAGGAGTATCCTTTTCCCCCTCTGTAACTTTTTGCTCTATTATAAAAGTTCACACCAGAGAATAAAACCTCTCGACGCATGTTTGGGGGTGGTGTTTAAATTCATGAAGTTATAAAGCATGTATTGTCTGAAGACCACACAATGAGAAGGCAACAAGAAAAAGATCTCTGTGTGCAATTCACATGCCAGCAAAACTAGCCACACAGATTTTTCCCCCTCTGGATGTCTCTGATTCGTTCTTTTAATATGAATGTGGCATGGTATAGAGGAAAGAGCCTTCTTCTACTAGACTGTTAAGCCACATGTTTGTATTTGATTTTGGTTGCCCTTCCCCCTCTAAAAGCCTCAGTGTAACTAGAATAACATCAACAAACTACTTTGGTTAGCCCTGGGGCACTTGCTAAAGTGACCTTTGTTTTCCAGGGTGGAAAACTGCTGTCAAACACAGGAACTGAATCAGCTAAGGGAGGAAGGGATAGCCACCGCACAGCACACCGAAATGTCTGATAAAGTAGCTGTCTAGCTGAAGATATAAAACTTGAGAAGACTGTGGGAAAAAACAAGGCTCACTAAATAAAACTGTTATTTGATCTATTTGATTAAAAGCTTGCTCTAAAACTCAGACTCTAGTTAGCTTCCAATCTTTACAGCGCAGCACAGCTCACTAAGACTGATGGCACAACAGGAGGTATCTGGGTTAACAGCCTTCTGAAACGTGAGTTGTTCAGCCTTGACCCAAGTTACTAAGAAAGCTCTGGAACCTCTTCCCAGTTACAGTTTTAAGACAAGTCGCCACCTTAATTCCGAATGGTATGGCCCAGCATTGCTGCAGAAATATCCTAGGGCCTTCTAAAGCCCCTAGTTTTTTTTTTTTCCATTCTAGTTTTTAAAACATTTACAATTTTTTCCCAAATATTCCTTCACCGCACAAACGTTTGCCGGATTCCTACTGCGCAGTGTGTTCATCATTTGGACATTCTATTCTATTTGATATGCACGCTAATTTCATAAAGGAACGGCCTGCCCTCAGGAAAGGCTTAGCAAAGACGAGACACTAAAGCCCATTATTCCTTGCTAAGATGACTGGATGGCCAGTAGTTCCCTGCAGGGAGTACTAAGTCTGGGGGAAAACAACTAGCATTTCCTGTGGGCTCATTCCGTGCCAGACTCTTTTCAACCCCTTACAACCTACGAAGCACAGCAGACACTCACACTTAGGCTTAGAGCCTAAAAGGGAGGCTGAGTGGGGTTTCAACAACTCGCCCAAAGCCAAACAGAGAAACTAGACTTTGGCATCGGGTTTCTATGTACTCGAAAAGCCCGCGCGCTCTTTGCACTACATAGTTCCTTCTGGTGCACAATGTCTCAACTAGCAGCGCCGGAGCTACGAACCACAGCGAAAGCCTCTTTCCCGGAGCAGGGCGGAGCGCATCTGCATCAAGGCCTGGAGGGAGAAGTCACTTCCCCTCCCTCAGCATCCGCCAAAGGACCAGCCCGATCTCTGAAGTTGTAAGCACTAAGAGGCAAATGGGAAGTTCATTCAAACGAGGACCAGTCGAAGGGCACGGAAGGAAAAAGACACCCTCTCTGGGGGAAAGGCTGAAAACGAGCAGCGGTGACAAGTAACAAGGAAAAGGAGAGAAAGGAATTCCCTCGCCCCACTCTCTCCGGGCGCTCGAAGGAAAAGGCAGTCTTCCCTGCGGGGTGCCGAGACCCGGGCGGCGGGCCTAGGATGCTCCCACGCTCCCGGACCGCGAGGCCCCCCCAGGGGTCCCCAAAACAACGCCCGGCGGCGCGCCACGCGGCGGGCACAAGGTGACACGGAGCGCGCCGGCCCCTCAGCCGCCAGGGCGCGGCCGGAGCGAGGGGGAAAGGGGCGACCGGCCGGCGCTCCGCTCTACCTTGTACTTGTCAAAGCCCGCCAGCTGCTCCGGGCTCACGTATTCGTAGCCAGCCATGACGACCCGAAAGCCGAACGCCCACGCCGCAGCGGTAGCGACTCTGCGCGACGGGGCAGTGAGACGCGAGCAGCACACGGCGATGTGCAGGGCTGGGAGAGCCTGGGCTGGGAAAGGAGGGAGAGGCGCGCTCCGCCCAGCGCGCACGCGCGGTCCGCCCAGCGCGCACGCGCAGCCCCCGCGGCTCCCGCGGGGCGGGACGCCGCCCCCCGCACGGCCCGCCCCCCGGCACCACCTTCGCCCAATCGGCACGGCTTGGCCGACGCCGAGTGCCGCCCTCCCGCTGTCCCCGTCTCTTCATTCGCTAGAGTCAAAATAGGTGAACTGAAGCAAGAGGAGAGGTGAAAGGTCAACCTCCCAGCAGCCTTTGCTCCAGGCTGTGGTGCCGGAGCCCCGGCTGACTGCGTGGGATTCGCTCCTGAGCTTGTGCTCGGGGTGAGTGAGTGCGCGGGGGTTCGGGAGGAAAGGCGGAGCCAGGCGCGTGCCCCGGCGGCCTTTGAGCGCCTGGAGCCCCGGGATCCAGCATTGATGATGCTGGCCGAACGGGAGACTGGGAACGGTCCGATAAAGGGACTTGGAAAGCCCTCGGAGTCCGTCCCCTCCCGTCGGTGTTGTGTGTGAACCTTGGACTGCCTCGTCAAATTCCACTGATTCAATCCGGTGCGAATTCCAATTGCTTAAGTCTCCTCGAGTCCTCGCTAAACCATTGATCTCTCAGTCTCGACGGGCCCTTAACTGTGGTTGCAAGGAGTGTTTTTACAACTACAGCCCAATGCATTGCAGAAAGAACACGTCACCAGTGGTTAATATGTATCTAATAATAGGAAGTGTTTAATAATAACTGCTACTTTTTATTGAGTGCCTTCCGTGCGGAGATCTTTGCATGCGTTATCACCAACCGTTAGCATTTTTGAGATGAAGTATTTTCCCCCTAGCACAAAGCCCCTAGTTGTATATTCCCCAAAATCGGTGAGAAGAAATTCAGATTACATTAACTGTCCAGAGACACTTACTTGGCTGGAAATGGTCAACCCAATTAAAAATATAGTCCTGTTAAAATCACTACATCAGGGCTGGAGAGATGGCTCAGAGGGTAAGAGCACTGGCTGCTCTTCCAGAGGTCCTGAGTTTAATTCCGAACAACCGAATGGTGGCCCATAATCATCTACAATGAGGTCTAGTGCCCTCGTCTGGTGTGCAGGCATAACACTGTATACATAATAGAAAAATCTTAAAAAATGATTTTGCCAATGAGTCCACCAGTCTACCTGGTTCCCTAGAATAAGGGCGATCGAAATCTTCTTTTATGTTCCTTGGCCTTATTCACTTAACAAGTATTTATTAGGACCTAAGATATGTCAAGCATTATTTCTGGCTTCGGGTGCAAGTGGAGAGGGTTGTCATTTTTTGTTTGTTTGTTTGAGACACGGTCTCATACTGTATGCAGTCCCAGCTAGCCTAAAACTCACTGTACCAGCCCAGACTAACCTCAAATTCATGACAATATTATCAGTACATGAACAATATTATCACTACATAAACTGCACTTGTTAATCACTTCATAAAGAAGCAAGCTCAATGTGACTTTTTTTAATGTAAAAAATAATTCCACCCCCTCCCCTGAGCTGAGTGTGGTCGTACACACTTAGTGTCCCAGCTTTAAATTGAGACAGGAGAATCACTGTAGTCAAGATTAACCTTAAACTTATGACCCTGCTGCCTCAAAGGCAATTCAGTAAATATTCTTCAAAGAACAATTTTGAATTTTTTGGGAGGGAGGGGGGTGTTTTGAGACAGGGGTTTTCTGTGTAGCTTTGGGTGTCCTGGACTCACTATGTAGACCAGGCTGACCTCAAACTCACAAGCGATCCGTCTGCCTCTGCCTCCCTGAGTGCTGTAATTAAAGGTGTGAGCCACCACACCCTGCCAATTTTGAATTTTTGAAGACTTTATTATCTTTAATTATGTATGTGTATATGAGTATAGGTACCTGAGGAGGCTGGAGGCATCCATTCCCCCAGGAGCTGGAGCTCCAGGCAGTTGTGATCTTCAGGACATGGGTGCTGAGAAGAAATACCTGGTCCTCTGCAGGCAGTAAGTGCTCTTTAACTACTGAGCTATGCAGCTGCTCCATAGCTTTTCATTTTGTAAAGGCAAGTAGTTGTGGTCTGCTGCCTTTCCTAGGTTACAACTTAGAATCGGTGGTAAAGCCTGAGAAATTCTTAAACAGAAGCATTATAGAACTTTGTCAGCACTTGGTCATCTTATAAAGGTTATCGGAGGGATCTTCAACCATTCATTTTTACTTTGCCCCAGTTCTGTATTTTATTTTTTTAATGATGTATGTCTTTTTTAAGGGGAATGAGCAGAGGTAGGTCAGAGCGTAGCTTTCCACGGTTGAGTTTTCTCCCACCTCTCGTGGCTCCTGGGGATCTAACTTAGGTTGTCTGGCTTCGAGGGAAGTGCCTTTACCCTCTGAGCCATCTTGCCAGACCTTGCTAAAATCTTATTCATCTCTGAAATCCAATAAACTCTCATTTAACTTCTCAGATGAAATCACCTCATCCGGAAGAGACGCCTTACCTTCGGTTACTACACAGATCAAGTGAAATGACGGGGCTTGAGGTGGTTAAAATTGAAACCAGGCAAGCTTAAAGTATGACTTCCAGAGTCCTATGAATCATAGGGTTGGGTCAGCTTCCTGCGTACTTAGAAGATGCCTAGAAAGAGAAGCAAAATAAACCACTCTCCTGTCTCCTCTCTTCCGAATCCCATTCAAAGGGCCCTCTATGCCCACAGCAGCCCAGAGCAACCGGCTTGTCGTATGTTGGCCTGTGTGTTCCTCCCTGTATCTCCCCAGTAACCGGTGGTGAGTGTGGTTTATTGTTGCTCTGCTTCCCTTGTCTGCTACCCCATCCGTAAACGTGACCTCTTCTGCCTTCCTACCTGCGTGTGTCTCTCTTACCCCATCCTCCTCAACCAGTATGGAGGCTGAACCTAGGGCCTTGCTCATGCTAGGCCAACATCTGCAACTCATACCTTTATATTCAAACATTCTACCCTCCATAATGGTAATCATAGAAAATATCGATTCACGCTAAATGTAACCTGAAAAGAATTTAATTCTTGTAGTTTTATGTAGTCAGAAAGAAAAGAATATGTCAGATAAGTGAAAATAGCCAGTAAGTTAAGGAACCAATATAGTTAATAACGCCAATAAAAGTTATTGAAGTCATAAAAATGAATAAAATCTTTCCATGAAAGTTTTTGAAAGATTTAGTGGCTTTATTCCCATTTTTAAATAAAAATAAGGCTAGATGTGATGACGCATGCCTTCGATCCCAGCATTTGGAAAACTGAACAGAAGAATTTTGGTAAGTTTGACACTAGCCTGAGCCACAATGTGAGCCCTTGTTATTTTTTGTTTTTTGTTTTTAAATAAATAAATGAGATAAAAAAAATAAGGTCTAAAGTCAGTGGTAGAGTGTGAGTGTATGGTATGTATAAAGCCCTGGGTTTAATATTAACCCCAGCACCAAAGTAATGCTATCATAATAAAAAATAATATCTCGAAAGTGTTACAGTCCTTGGCTGGGGTACAGTAGTTGGCCTCAAAGGCAAGAGGTTCCAGGTTCAAGCCCCAGAACCCTAACACACACCGCCAGCACCAATTTAGAGCAATCGGGCATCACTTCAACCCTGAACCAGGGTGCAGAGGACTGTTGTAGTTGTACAGAGTAGAAGAGAGAAGCCATGAATTGCCTCCTAATCACTCAGTTTGTCTGCACTAAAACTTATGCTTTAGGCTAGATAATTTTTCCACGGGCTGGATCATACAAGTTATCATGATAAGGTGTTAGAAAACATAATACATCTAGTTGTTTGGAGGTGCTAGATATCAAATCTAGGGCCTCATACTTATTAGGCAAGCACCCTTACCACTGAGAACCACTGTCAAACCCTGTAAACCAGCTTCTAATCAAGGCTAAGGCATGTGAGGGAGGGGACCAGGAAAGAATTGAACAGACATTAAGGTCTTATTGTCCCTGAAAAATGAAATTTCTCAGCTGTAATAAACCTCCAGGAAGATTTTGCCCACTTGTTTTCCCCCACCTCTTTACCTTTGTATTTTTCAATAATCTTCCTACGTAAGAATGGAAAGGAAACTCCGAATAGGTGGTCACGCCTACATGTGTGAAGTCTGCTGAGGCGGCATCAACCAGCACCTGCTACTTTCCGTGTTGGTGGCAACTGCTGTTCTGTTCCCACCAGCTGCCGTGGCCACCAGCTCCGCAATGGTATTAGGGCCAGTTTTGCTGTCCCCAGACACTGAACACTAAACCAGTGCTGTGGGTAATCATTCAAATCAAAGACAAGCGGTTTGACTGTTCAGAGGGAGGCAGAGGCCCAGGTTGATTTTATTAACAATCAGCTGGTTGGGTGCCCTTTACTCCACCCAGATGGGAATCCCGGGCAGATGAGGAGAAACACCTGTGCAGTTCAATCTTGGCACTTTTCCTGATCCGTTGCAGCGGTGAGCCGCAGTAGATAGCTGCAGGCAGGTAATATTCTTTGTTCACTGCTTTTGTGCAGGGAACTTCGGTGCTGTGACCTTTAGCCTTACAGTGACAACATTAAGCTTTGGTACAAGTCTAAAAGGTTTGGATTCCTAGACATTAATGGTACCTTTTTAACAGCTTTCAGGCTTAAGGTGTTGAGATTCCCCAGCCCTGAACAATGTTGAGTATTACAGCTTTGGGGGACTCAATAGTTCTTTAGCCTTTAATCTCTGATAGCTCTCTAGCGTGTGTGTGTGGTGTGGTCTCAGGCCAGCATCTGTGTGTGTAAGATGGGGGACCAGGTCATGGGGAGTGTTACCACGTAGCTTGGGGCTCAGGCTAGTCTGGGTCTGTTTGGCTGTGTGGTCACAGTACTGCCTCAGACTCCTAAGTGTGCCCTACCCAACCAGCGAAGCTTTCTATCTTTCTCAGCTTGCCACACTCAAGCCTTTTTACTTCAGTTACTGCCATGTTGTCAGCTGTTTCTTGTTATGTTTTTATTTATTTATTTATTATTTGTTTGGTGACAAGCTTTCTCTGTGGAGCCCAGGCTGTTCTAGATTCGCCCTATGGACCAGGCTGGCCTCGAACTCACAGTGATCCTTCTGCCTCTGCCTCCCTGAGTGCTGGGATCAAAGCAGTTCGCCACCACACCGGGCTGTTGCCAGCTGTTTCTAACCTAACTGTTGTCTAAAGCTCTTCAGCTTCCTCTCGTAGCCATTGCCACGGACACTTCTGCCACTGTCTCTGTGGCCACTGCCTCAGCTACCACCACTGCTGCTGCCTCCTCGGCCAGCCCACTCTACTACTGGCAAAGCTCAGAAGCAGGTCAGAAAAGGCAACTTGAGAGCAGCCTGCTATTGGGCCTCCTGTTGCAACAACAGGGTATAGCACAGGGAGAGGATGCCCAGGCAGTTCCCACAGAGAACCAGACAGCTTGCCTGAGTAGCCGGAAGATCCTATAGATTCGAGCTCAAAAACAAACCAGCGCAGTGTCCTTCACTTTATCCTTGTATCTCAGGCCGCACGTTTGGGTGCCAATTCTGCCGGAGCCCGCCAGCAGAACAGAACGGGGTTCTGAGTCGGGAATGAGGATTGAAATTAATAATGTACACTACACATATTATGTTCCGAGAGGCTTCTGGCCGCTTGCTCGTGGCTCCAATTAGCCCTATTGCGTCAATACGCTCTGCATCCGAAAAAGCCACGAGACCAGCCAGCCTTGTTTATTTATAACGAACAGCTTACACAAGGGGTTAATTTTTACAAGGAAGTGAGGCAGAGTTGAGATTTCTAACAAGCTCTCCCACCTGCTGTCACTAAACAAAAGGCGAATGGACTTGCAAATCCTTCCCTGTCTCCAAGGGAAGGCCTGGAAAAAACCTGTCTTCCTGTGCTGAGATTAGCATTACAAACAGCCGCCAAAGCAGCTATGACCCGGCTCACCACAGTGTTTGTGTCAGTGCAGCACACATCCATGTAAATGGAGGACTGTGCTCACACTAACCATGGCATTGTCCTGGCACCAGTCACAGAAGTCCCTCTGCTGTACCCCAAGGGGAAATGCTCTCCTCTTGGCCTGGGTGCTGGTTGCAGGATTATCTAGATTTCGACAAGACTTAGGAAGACAGGAAGTCCTAACTTGTTTGAAATAGTTGTGCCCCCCAGGAGGCACAGGGAAGGCAAAGCTGCACTTTACAGCAAGCACATTGCTGTGTGGCTTCCCCAAGTGCTACTCTGAGGACAGTCAGCTGCTTAGCTGATGGTCCTTTCCTGAAGCATCTAGGGTACCAGGCAAGTATCTAATAGCTGTAAGTTAGGAGATCAAGCTGTCCTATCTCTAAAATTCTAAAATTATTTATAATTTTATCTATAACTCTGAAATTATTTTCAGGGAAATTAAACACTGGGGTGCTTATAGTAAGGGTGCTTTAGCCAGGCTCAATGGCACACACCTGTAATCCCAGCACTCGGGAGGCAGAGGCAGGCAGATCTGAGTTCGAGGCCAGCCTGGTCATCAAAAAGAGTCCAGGACAACCAAGGCTACACAGAAAAACCCTGTCTTGGAAAATAATAATAATAAAGATATTTTAACATTGATAGTGATTTGCTAGTTTTTAACAGTGCTTAACACCTGCCCTGAGCCCCGGGAGGGGGTGGTTCCCCCAAATCAGTCTCAGTAGGAAAGCCACAAATACAGGAATTTATTTAGACACGCATACTTAGCCATTCTTGTTTGAAAGATGAGTGATTGTTTCTTACGATCAGATCATGACTGACGAGGATGGCTATTAAATAAAAGGAGCGTTCAGACTGATCTCGGTCAGGGAGATAGCTCAGCTGGTAAAAGCATTTACCGTGCGAGCCTGATGACTCGAACCCCCATGGAATTTTAACAACTGATTTCACCTAAAGTTGCACACAGGGCAGTTTGGTTTTGGAGCTTTGGACAGCTTTTTGGAAGCACTGAGAATGACCGAGCGTGTTCCGATGAAGGAAGTGACACCTGTCCCCCACTCTTCCTCCCCATTGCACCCAACTGGAGTCAGAGCACAGAGCATCCCGATAAGGAGGCGTGGTGCCGTGCATCCCATCAGCCCTGCGGTGCCTTCTTTTTCTGATTCCAAACCCCAGTCCTGCCTAACAGCAGTCTGCAGAGAGAGCCACATGTAACCACTGTCGTTCGCCTTGCTCCTCTGTATCCGTTCTTATCCTCATGAGCCTTCGGATGGTTCGCTCAAGTAGTCCTTCGGTTTGGGTGGGAGTCAAGGGCACGGTAAAGACAAAACAGGAGAGCAGGGAATTTTGCCATGGGCCGCTTTCCTCTAGGATTCCTGAAAAAGCCAGGCAGTAACTGAAGCCACAAGATTGCCGACACAACTAGCTACTAAATAAGGCTCTGAAATAGCTCTCTTTAGGCCAGAGGCTGTGCAGCTTGCTTAACCAGAACGCAAGCTTCCACTGGCTTTACGCTTAGGAATATGGAACAGTGTGTACAAGCAAGCACTTCACAATTCCTTCATGTATCTTCCTCAGTCATAACCATGTGCTAGCTACAGAAAGCACCAGAGCCTGGAGAGATACAGAGAAAAGTGATACCTGGGCCCAGCAGTAAGTAACCACTGCGTCCTGTGAAGAGCCAGCACCATTCTGCATCGCGGAGTCTCCCCTGCATCCTAACCCTCTGCTCTCCCTCTCAAAGCGTGAGGTAGACTCTCTTGGCCCGAGACCTACCTTGAAGATAGGAGTTGGGACCATAATTTGAAAAGATTTTAAGTCAATACTCCCAAGGTCCTCCAGGTTTTAGCTTTAATATTTTGATGAGTAATCTAAAATGTGAGACACAGAGATAACTTTAAATTATAAATGAAGGCTGGAGAGATGGATCAGTGACTAAGAGCTCATACGGCTTTTGCAGTAATTACCTAAGTTCAATTACCAGCACCTACTTCAGATGGCTCACAACCTCCTGGGACCCCAGTTCAGGGGATCTGATACCTCTAGCCTCTGCAGGTGTGTACTCACACACACACACACAAACACATATGATTAAAAAGAAAATTTTTAACTAGAATTTATAAATGTATTAATGATCCTTAGCCCTTCATTTTGCCAAGATAACAAACTACAAGAAAATACAGTTTAAGTCTGGTGTAATAGTACATAACTGTAATTCTAACAGTCCGTGAGGCAGAAGGATTACAAGTTCAAGATCAGCCAGAGCTACATAGAATGACCCTGTCTCCAAAAGGAAAAAAAAAAAAGCCCTCACTTCGAAAAATTTGCAAATGACAGCTGAGCATGGTGGCTGACTCCTGCACTGAGAAGCTAAGGCAGGGGGATGTTAAACCATAAGTTAGAGATCATCCTGAGCTACATAGTTTCAGGCTAAGCCAGGCTACAGTGTGACACTCAAGGGGCGGGGGGGGGGGGGGTTAAAAACATTATAACAAATTACTCAGAACTTAATAACCTAAAATCCCTCTTAAATACCCCTGGCACCTATTAAGTTTTCTCATAAGCCTGTGGGTCAGCCATTCGAGATGGACCTGGTGGAGTGTCTTCTTCTGGTCTTAGTTGATAAATCATGATCATTTCAAAAGGATGTGTTTGTGTTGCACACCTTTAACATACACCATTTTATCTGCCATAATCTAGAGTCATACCTCTTGTTTTTGTGAGCCTTTCCTTCCAGCACACACATACGCACCACATACTGAACACACACATACTGTATAGGAACACAGCGCACACTCACACTGCACACACAAGCCCTGGATTACCCAATAGTCCAGACAACTCTCACTGTGTACAACATACTTGTTTGCTTATGCCGGTAACTCGGTCCGAACCTTCAAGATTTACCTTGCTCATTTTCTTCCACAAACCTTTTTGTTCTGTTCTTGTGGTTCAAGACAGGGTTTCTCTGTCTCGCTTTGACTGTCCTGGCACTGTCTTTACTCCCTCTGTGGACCAGACTGCCCTCAAACTCAGAGATCCACCTGCCTCTGCCTCCTGAGTTGCTGGGATTAAAGGTGTGTGCAGCCACCCTAGGCCCAAACTTGAACACACATGGTTTCACTTAGAGCCCTGACTAAACCTCAAACTTTCAGCCATCCCACCATTTCTCAAGAACTCCAAGAAAACTTTTTGTATCTCAGTTTCCAGCCCACACACCTAGACATGTCCCTGTGCCTTCCCTCAGGGTCTCACACATGCCGATTTCGCCCTTCTTATCTGTGGGAAAAGCCACATCATAGGATACACCTGCACCCTGCACAGTGTCTAGTAATTAAGAGGCCCTCAGTAAGCGTTCACTGAGATAAGATGAGTCACAAGGGAGTAAAGAAATATGTGTTGCTGACATCAGCAAGTGCTGAAGCAGTATTCATACTCATTCCTACTCCCTTTGAAATGATACAACATTGGGAAATAACCCAAGAGGGGGGAAAATTGTAAGAAATGCAAGGGACTCTGTGACATTGTGAAATGTATGTCAGATACCCTGACTGGAAGACTAGTAGCTGAAGAACCCCGGATAGCATCAGGATAAGGGCTGGTCACCAGAGGATTAAGTCACGGTAGAGAGGTGAGGCTTTCAGCCTGTGCCCTCACCCTCCAGGGAGGGGAGGAGGTACAGTCCATCACTGATGGCCAGTGGTTCGATCAATCACGTCTGCATAACGCAACTTCCTTTCAAACCCCAAAGGGCTGGGTTTGGGAAGCTTCTAGATTGCTAAACTTGTGGATGTTCCTGAAGTTGGTATACCCAAAGAGAAGAGGGGCACTCCTGTGCCTTCTTCCCACATCACTTGTCTCCTGCATCTCTTCATTTGCAAACTGCTTAATAAATGGATAAAAGGAATACAAGTGCTTCTCTGAGTTGTATGAACAGCTCCGGCTAGCCAATCCAAAGAAGGTGCCATGGGAATCTTGGATAGCCAGTTGGTCAAAAGTGTGAGCAAAAACACCTGGACCCTGAGATTGGCATCAGGAATGGGCAGCCTTGTAGGGTAAGCCCTGAGGGTTTGAAGTTTCTTCAGGCAAATAGGGTCAGAAGTGAATAGATTGGAAAGACACCCCACCCGTGTCTGCTGCAGAATCTGTGAATGCTTCCTTGATATAGGGGGAGAACACCCAGCCCACCTGATGTCAGACGTGTAGATTGTTGTGAGGGTAGGAAAAATGATTCATAGCATGACAAAGAGCCATGTTTATAACTGCAGAACACAGAAGCAATCAAATGCCCAGTTAAATCCCAACCTTTAGTGAGTAAATAAATTAGGGGCAGGGACAGTTAATACACATAAACAGTTTTGTGTATTTCCTGAGGAAATGTCTGCCTTCAAATTGGGGTGATACCTCCAAAAACCCAAAAAATGACATATACAGGTCTAGTGTGAAGAGAAGAAAGATTTTAGTAAGGGTTGCCTACAGAGTGGCAGACAACTACCCATTTACCAGGAATCCACACCTCCCACCCACCAAATTTCTATTTTTGTGGTTCCAAGGCTACAGCAAAATTGGTACAAACCTGGGCTTGGAGCGCCACCTAGAGTTAGAACAGCAGACATGACTGCACGCGCCATGCACTAAAACAAAACCAGACTCTGGGAAATGTTTGTGTCTTCTCTGCCCTCTCTGCCCTCTTTTGTTATAGTTATCACACTGTGTGTGTGTGTGTGTGTGTGTGTGTGTGTGTGTGTGTGTGTGTGTGTGTGTGTGTGTGTGTGTGTGTGTGTGTGTGTGTGTGTGTGTGTGTGTGGATTTCCATATGACCCCTCAGTTGCACTCCTAGCTGCACAGCCCAGAACACAGCACAAATGCTGTGGGAACTCACAAAACAGTTGCCCCGAGCCTGGTGCCCTGAAATCTGAAGCTTCCTGAGACATCCCTCAGAACTCAGGTTCCCCATTTCCCCTTGCACCTCCCATCCCAGTGCTGAATGAGGCTTTCTGCAAAGTCCCCTACCTGCCTGATGTCTAGACCCACCCAAGAAGAAGCGGCCACCTCCATCCTTTCTTGACCTTCTGTTAACTCACATCCAAAGAAGACTTTGCCAGCACACCTGGAGAACCTGAGGTCCAGTTGCCTCCTCTGTTCTGGTCTCAGAATTGTCCACTCTGCAGACCAAACAGACTTTGTCTCAGGCTGTTGTGTGTTCTCCAAGGCCTATGTTGTGACATTCTCTACCCCTCCTCCCTATAAAAAGACAGGCACGTAAACTCATGAGTGCTTTGGCCCAGAAGCTAAATCACACACCTGGAATTTTCCTCATTCAGTAATATTTTTTGCAAATTATAAATCTGTTTGTTTTTTTTTTTACTAGGGTCTCTCTGCATAGCTCTGGCTGCCCTTAAACTCACCGCGTAGACCATGCAGGCCTCTAACTCACAGAGGTCCACCTGTTTTTGCTTCCCTCTCCTCCAGTGCTGGGATAAGAGGTGTGTGCTGCCATGCCTGGATAGATTATAAATCTGAATGTCTTGTGTCCTGCATAATCTTTGTCGGTTTATCCCGAGGAGCCTTCAGAAGGTGGAGGGAAGCCAGCTGCGGTGCATTCCTGTAATCCCAGTATTTGGGCAGATGAAATCAGAGGACTGATCACAAGATCAAGGTCAGCCTGGGCTACAGATTGAGCTCCCGTCCCCAAAGCAAACAAAACAGAAAGCAAGCAAAGAAATAAACAAAGCCACAGGGAGAACCAAGCCCAGATTCTTGAGGTGGATTTCTAAACTGTCCTCTTCCAGGCTCAGCCCTTTAAAATCTGTGTCCTGGCAGGAAAGACTTTTCGGTTGGGAAGTCAAGCCTGGGAGTGTGTTGGGAATAACATTCTGGTTGTTTTTTAAACAAGGCATTTGAAGCCAGGGCCTCCTATAGCTACCACCACTTTCCTGTCTCTGGGATGCTCTTGGCCCAAAAGGAATTGCTCCCTGTGACACACACAGACACGCACACACACACACAGAGATGCATGCACACATGCAAGAGCACGCTACACGGTTTATTGCCTTATTGGTATCCACCCAGGTTCCTGGCACAGAGCTCCTAAGACCCTAGGAATCTGCATAGTGGTGCATGTTTTTATGCTATTGAGATGGCAGGAAGAGCTCCTGGGTAGACCCGGTGTGACTGTGACAGGCTGGTTACCAGAAGAACCAGCTCTGCAATCAGAAGCTTGGAAATGTCAACCCTGCTCCTTGCCCAACAGGGAGAGCGGAGATGAGCTGGAGGCTTGGTGAAATACAATCAGGCATGCCTACATGGTGAGGTCACCATACGTATCCCACCCCGTGCTGTGGGAACTCATGGAGTTCCAGAGTGCTTCTGGACTGGTGTACATGTGGAGGTAGAGGGCGTGTGACATGCCTAGAGAAGGCACTGAAACAAGCCCATGCTCACGTGCCTCTTGCCAGGCATGTGTCCTTCTGGCTGTTCTTCAGTTATATGTAACCTTATATAATAAACAAATAATACAGGAACTAAGCCATTTTCCTAAGCTCTGTGAGGTGGTTTAGCAAACTACCAAAACTGAAGAGGGAGCTGTGGAACTGAGTTTAAAATTTAGGACCCAAGTGGGGGGGTCTATCAAAATGAAGAAAATTGCTTGTTTTGTGGCAGAGGATCACATATTTGGTGACTACAGTTCCTGTGGGTATAACTAAAGAAATAGGGTTTTCCTTGTTCATTCCCCAGGGGAGACTCCAGGAACCAAAGAGACAGAAGACGACAGCAGGTGCTGGTTGAGGCCCCGTGGGGAAGGCTGTAGCATTTCTCAAGGATGCTTCCAGGGAGAGTGTCATCAATGAAAAAACCCACTTTGGGGCTTTGTTTTGAGGCACCATCTTACTGTGTAACCCAGGCTGGTCTCAAACTTGGGGTCCTCCTGCCTTGGACTTTAAAGATGTACGCTGTTGCCCCCAGACTAAGAGCCACTTCTGACCTTTCCTCCTCCTCATGGCTCAGGCTGGAGGTACAACCGGTGGTAGAGCACTCACGTGCGAGGTCCTGAGACTGCCCTTCAGCCCTGGAGGAAAATCCACTTTAAAAAAAAAAAAAAGGTTTAGAAATCAGACCACTTCTTTAATGGCCCTGGGTCTTTCTGTTTGAGGTTGTAAATGGAGCAACAGCAAATGCTTCTAAGACCTAACAGGGCTCTTGGGAAGGGTGGAAAAAGTAGATTATTAGTGCTTTGCATGAGAGTCAGTCTCGTTGGAGAGAATCTAAAATTCAGTATTGTTTGAACTGCCGATTGTGTGGGCTATGGAGAGTTTGTTTTACACTTGATTTAGCTACACTTCATGAGATAAAGTCTCCCTTTTCTGTCTCTCACCTAAAGCTAGGCGTCCTGTGCTGTCTGTTGTAAGCCTCCTACTTTCCGTTCCTTCCAATTGCTTGCATTTTGTCTGTCTGTGCCTCACATGGTCAAGGCTGGCCTTGAACTTCTGATCCCCCTGCCCTTCCCAGTCCTCTCTGGGATGACAGGTATGCAGCACCACGCCTGGCTTTCCACCTCATTCTCCTGCCAGAGTGAATAATACAAAGCGCTGCTCCAAGCTCTGGCCGCTCTGCCCACTTCCCTAATCTGTCCATCACTACCCCACTGAAGGGTAGGCGCTGATGTCCGTGTGAGGGACTGGTCCCCAGAACTTAGGAACCAAACTAGGTCTCCTAGGAGCAGATGTTTGGGAAGGACATACACACGCTAGCTATGGCGTAGAGCAGCCACTTTGAAGTCACCCTGTGTTTCGGTGAGGACAGGGCATCCTCAGCCCTTTTATCGCAGCTGAAGGCCGTAGCACCCGCAGCAGCAAAAATTTCCTCTGTGCATTTGGGCTGTTGGAGATTAAAGTCAGTGTGGCACATGTATGTGCATGCTGTGTGCATATGTGTGTGCCAGTGCGCATGCCCGTACACACGCATGTGGAGGTCAGGGGTTGACATTAGGTAGGTGCCTTCCTCTATTGATCTCCCCCTCAGTTTTTAAGACAGGATCTGTGTGCTGGTTATTTTTTTTAACTTGACATAAGCTACACTCACCTGCAAAAAAGAAAACCTCAATTGAGAAAATACCTCTGTCAACTGGCCTGTAAGTTTATAGGACTGTTGCTGTGTGTGGTGTTGTTGTTAATAATTGGTGTGGGAGGGCCCTAGCCCAGCATGGGTGGTGCCACACTAGGCAGGTCGTATAAAAAAGGGAGAGCTGGACAAGCCATTAGGGGCAAGATGGTAAGCACCATACACACACACACACCATCCCTACCCCCCAGATGGCCTCTGCTTCAGTTCCTGCCTCCAGGGCCCTATCCTGCTTGAGTGCTTGCCATGGTGTCCCTCAATGATGGGCTGTGGTGGGAAGTGTGGGCCTTTCCTCCCCACTTTGTTTTTGGTCATGGCATTTATCACAGCTTTAGAAACCCGACACACTCTTCTACCTATTGGCTAGACTAACTGGCCAGTGAGGCCCAGGATTCTCCTATCTCTGTCTCCCCACATTGGGCTTACAGATACACGCTGCCTTGCCTGGCTTCTTACAAGGGCTCTGAGGAGCCAGAATGAAGTCGTCATGCTGTGCAGCAAGACTTTACACATGGTACCAGCTCTCTAGCCCTGAAATTTTGTTTTTAACTAGTAACATGAGACAGCAATACAGCTCAGGGGGTGGGGGGTGCTTGTTTGTCACTCTGAGCTTGGCAACCTGAATTCGATCCCCAGAACCCATGTAAAGGTAAAAAGGAGAGGCTGGGTGTTGAAACCAGCTTTTGCTGCTTTGTGGGGTCCTCATTCTCTCCCACCCTTCCAAACCCCAACACTATGTCAGAGAAGAAGACGGATAGATGGGAAAGGAAGCATCAATATCATTACACTACTTCCTGCTGATTAGGGGCATCTGAGCTCCTTGGGGTGAGTTTGACTCTCCTTGTCAGGATCTTTCCAACCAGCAACCAACAGCAGCAGCAGCAGCTACTGCAACAACCACCAACTCCCTTGGGGCTCTGGCACTTACATACCCTCTGAAGAGTCCCTGGCATTCCAAACATATACTGTCTGCAGCTGGTAAAACTCACTCCCCTGCTATACAAAGCAAATCACAGCAGCTGTGGGCAACCTGAAGCAGCGCCATCTCTCACACCTGAGATTAAAACACAAATACATTACCGTAACAGTTTTATACGTTAAAGAAACAAAAGATTTTCACTACAGGGTGTGGTGGCGCGTGCCTTTAATCCCAGTGGCGCGTGCCTTTAATCCCAGTACTCAGGAAGCAGAGGAAGGAGGATCTCTGTGAATTTGAAGCCAGCCTGCTCTGCTGACTGAGTTCCAGGACAGCCAGGGCTACTCTGATCTATACTCATTCCTACAATAATACTGAATATTCTTTAAATAAAAAAAACATATTTCTATTTTACCAATTGAAACAAAAGGAGCAGACCTCTATATCTTTAAAGATCTGTGCATATCAAGGGCTGGGAAGAAAGGGGGCTGGAGTTCATATCCCCAGAACCTCTGTAAGTGCCAGGTTGGCATAACAACTTGTCTGTAATGCCAGCCCTGGGAGACACAGATAGGATCCCCAGAGCAAGCTGACTTATCAGCAAATTCTGGGTTTGATTAGAGATCCTGCCTCAAAAGAAGGAAATGGAAGAATAATCAAGGAGGATTTCCAACATCAACTTTGGGCTTCCACATGCTACACACATGTGGAGACATTCACACTCACATACACACACGTGAAAAGAAAACTATTGGCTTCATTAGCCCATTGATGGGTTGTTTTTTTTTTTTTGTTTGGTGTTTAATTTTTAGAGTTCTTTCCTTGATCTTGCTGGGTAGCCCTAGTTAGGCTGGAACTCACTGGTAAACCAAACTGGTCTCGACCTCATGGTAACCCTCTGGTCTCTGCCTCCCAAGTGCTGAGGCCAGCTGGAATTCCTCACAGATTCTGGACATTAGCCTCCCCTCTCGTGTCTGGCTGGCGACTGTTCCCTCTACCCTCAAGGCTGTCGCTTCACCTTGCTTGTCCCTTTTCATTACAAAAGCTTTTCAAGTTCCTGTGATATGATGGCTCCTAACCTGTGGCTCACGACCCCTTTGGGGAATCAAATGACCCTTTCACAGAAGTTGCCTAAGACCACCCAAAAACACAGAGATTTACATTATGATTCATAACAGCAGCAAAATGACAGCTGTGAGGTAGCAATGACATGATCTTATGATCGGGGTCACAGCGTTAGGAAGGTTGAGAACCACTGCCCTAATGCCGACTGTCGTTGGTGTGGGTATTATGGAAATCAGTACGGAGATGCCGCAAAAGGCTGACCCGCTTGGGAAACTTGAATGCCTGTGTTTATTGTTGCACTCTTCACGGTAGCTGAAAAGTGGAACCAGCTTACAATCCATCTAAGGTAAATAAAATGTGGTACGTGTGCCGAGTGAAATCATGACATTCTTAGAGAAGTGGATGGAACTGGAGGTCACTCTGCGAAATAAGCCAGACTCAGATTGTCAAACACGGTATGTTTTCTCTCATGCAGAATCTAGATTTGTGAGTGTGTGTGTGTATGTGTGTGTGTGACAAGAAATTAAAAAGAGGATATGAAAGAGGAAGAAGAGACCTTTAGAAAGGAAGGACAGGAAGAGAGGATGATAGAACCACATGTGTCATGCTGGGTGTGGTGTAGTCCTTTAATCTCTTACTCAGGAGGCAGGAGCCGACTATCTCCATGAGCTCAAGAGTGGCCTGATCTACGTAGGGAGTTCTAGGCTAGCCAGGCTATACAGTGAGAACCTGTCTCCCAAAAAAAAAAAAAAAAAACCCAGAATATATATGACATGAGATCGTAAGGGGGACTATTTGTGAGAAAGAAGGTGACCAGCAAGAGGGTGAGGGGTGGGGCAGCAGGGAATAGGGATAGATAGGAACAAAACACCAGGATAAGTGTGTATGAAAATGCCATGACGAAGCCGGCCACAGCAGCACACGCCTTTAATCCCAGCACTTGGGAGGCAGAGGCAGGTGGATCTCCATGAGTTCCAGGACAGCCTGGTCTACAAAGCAAGTCCAGGACAGCCAGGGCTACACAGAGAAACCCTGTCTCATGATGAACCCCATTACTGTCTCTATATCGCACACACACACTAATCCAAACTATGACTTGAAAGGCTCCTCGACCTCCCCCCTGCTTTGTCATGTGTGACACGCAGAGACACTCAGCACCCGTATACCCAGCTCCAGGAGTTAGTGGGTGTCAACTGTTTGCCACATGCAATCCAGAGCTTTCAGTTTGTTTATCACATCTCCTCACCATCTCTTTCCCTTCTGTCCCCAGGGCTGGTCTCTATTGTGACGTTGCTAATGAGTCAGCAGGTGTTTTGGGGGTATGGGAACACTGCTTCCGCAGGTAACTCTAGGACGGACTTTGGTGCATCCTATAGCTAGCAGGAATTATAAGTACTTTCAATTTCTAAATTACACATTTCTCAAATGTTTTAATGTTTAAAGTTTTCTTCTCTCTTCATTTTTCATCTTATGTGTGTTATACGTTTTGCCAGCATGCATTTGTCTGTGCTCTGTATACATGTAGTTCCTAAAAGTGCCAGAAGAAGGTGTCAGATTCTCTGGGACTGGAGTTAACAGATGCCCTGTGCGTGCTGGGTCCTGGGAGCCTCTAAAAGAACAGCAAGCAATCCTAACCACAGAGCACTTCTCCAGCCCCAAATGTTTTGATTTTTTTTTTTTTTTTTTTTGGTCAACAGCCTTTAATCACAGCACCTGGAGACAGAAGCTGGCAGATCTCTATGAGTCAAAAGCCAGCATGGTCTTTAAGTTCAAGGCTAGCCTGGTCTTGTAAGTGCTAGGACAGCCTGGGCAAGCTACATATTAAGACCCTATTTCAAAAAGAAAAGAGTTTGGCCCTCTGGCTTTCTGGCCTCTCGCGATGCCCTTTCATCAAATCATGCTCCTGCCATGTGTAAAGGCCTTCAAAACATGCAGCCCCTCAGTCTTGGACTGCCCAAGACACAAAACAGTAAGCCAAATACATTTCTATTTGTTACAAAACCTGGCCTGCCAGGTGGGGGTGGTGCTCGCCAGCACTGGGGGAGGCAGAGACAAGCAGATCTCTGAGTTCAAGGTCTACAGAATCGAGTTCCAGGAAAGCCAGGGCTACACAGAGAAACCCTGTCTTAAAAAACAAAACAAAGGGCTGGAGAGATGGCTCAGTGGTTAAGAGCACTGGCTGTTCTTCCAGAGGTCCTGAGTTCAATTCCAGCAACCACATAACAATCCATAGTGAGATCTGGTGCCCTCTTCAGGCGTGTAGTTGTCCATGCAGGCAGAGCACTGTATACATAATAAACAAATACATCTTTAGTAAAGTGGATAAATTATTAAAAATACATTTAAGTTAAAAAAAACAAAACAAAATTTACCCAGCCTGAGGTGTTCCGACAGAGGGAACCAGGGGCAGAGGCAGGATGTTTGCTGGAATGAGTTGGTTTTCTCCTTCTGCCGTGTGGGTTCCAGGGACCAGTTCAGGTTGTCGAGCTTGGCACCAGCACCAGCTTTACCAGCAATCGCACTGCTGGAGTCCTTGGTCAGAGCCCAGGGGAGTCCAGGCACACTCCTTTCACAGAGTCATTCGGGGTCCAGGTGGCCCAGTGCCCCGGAAGCACGTTTGCCTAATCACAGGCTGTAGCGCTTGCTCTGTAAACTCACTTCTGTGCCAGCCCAACCAGCTCTGGAAGAAAACATTTGCATCATGGAACAGCTGGAGGCTTTGGGGACTGCTGCACCAAGCCATGTCCTCTCTAGCTCTCTCCCAGCTGCTCCTGGCCACGACTCTTCCCCTCCTGGAGCTGGAGTCCACATTTGTCCCCACAGCCCACTCAGTAAGTAGTGAGGACCCTGGGGAGAGCTGCAGAGACCACAACCAAAGCCTCAGGTTGTGAGGGAGCACAGGGTATGGGGCGAAAGAACAGCTGGAGGGAAGGAGCCAGCTTGCAAGACCCCCCCCCCAAGCCAGTCTTCCTGCCCAGGGTAAGGGGACACGTCCATGTCTTTCCCTGAGTCCCCAGGAAGCCCTGTGGCTCCTGCTGCCCTGGGGAATAAAGGCTCTTCTGGTCATGCTAGCAATTTTAAAATGAAACGAAAAGAAAATGTTTGCAGATGTGGAAGTTTACTGGCCTAGAGGGTGGCGAGAGTCTGAGGAGAAGCGGTAGAGCCTAGGCTTATGTTTTATAATGTTTTCTCCCGTCTCCAAATCTATTGCAATTCCCAGATCTAAATCCATATATGCCGCATTCTCTATGTCTCCTCTATATCCTATCCTTGTCTGTATCTGTTTATGGTATATCTATATCTACATGTCCACCTAGTTTTATTTACTCTCTTGTTTTTATTTTTTTGTGTGGATCTGCTGTGTTGCCGGGGCTGGTCTTGAACTCTTACACTTAAGAGATGTTACTGCCTCATAATCTTAAGTGCTGGTGTTATAGGCATGAGCTGCATGCCTGCTTTCTTTCTGGTTTTATTATTTCTATTTTGGGGGTGATTGTTGTTGTTTGTTTTTGTGTTTGTTTTCTGAGGTAAAGGTTCACCCTGTAGCCCAGGCTGGCCTGGAATACACTGTGTAGCCCAGGCTGACACTGAACTTGCTGCAATCCCCCTGCTTCAGCCTCCTGGGTGCTAGGATTGCAAGTGTGCGCTGCCACCTGGTTTTAGAGACAGACGCACGTGAGATTCTGAGAGGAAAGAGTGGGTTAGTTTGCGGGACCCTTACCTCCTGTTGGAGCTCTGGACTCAGCCATTTCAAGTAGCCTAGAGGCCCAGGGACAGGTAAATACAGGAAGAAGGTAAGCAAAGCATGTTGACTCCTGGGGTGTGTGCCTGGTTCCTGGTTTCAGGAGAGATTGCTGGGCCTGGCAGTGTCCCTGGAATTGTGCCCTTGTCCCTCCTCTTCTGAATGCTTCCCACCCCTCCAGATATTTACATTTGACCTCTGGCCTAAAGAAGAGCTTCCAAGAGACCAAGTTACACCAGAATAGCCAGGCTGCCCTAGTGCCGTGGGAGGAACTTGGACCAGTCTCTCTCCTCAAAGGTCTCTCTTCTGTCTCTTTCCAGGAACCCAAACCATCTGGAGGGAAACCTGGGCAGCAACTGAACCAAAACAGTGAAGGGGGTGAGTGGAAGGACTGATGGGGCAGGGGACAAGGGCAGTAAGCTAGGGGTGTGGAGGCCATGGGAGATGACCAGAAATGGCCAGCTGAGAACGTAAGGGGACGAGCCCGGGGCCTCACTGCCTCTCCTCTGATGCTGTCTTTGCTTCTGTAGAATCAGTGCTGGTCTCCAGCTATGTACATCTGGAATTTTCAAACAGGACCAGGCCACAGAAACTCTTGAAGAACTTGACCCTTCCTGCTGTCTGGGCATCCCTTTCCCCAAGAATGCTTACAGGCCTTGGCCTTACAACAGGTAGCAGTTGGATGGTAAAGAGGCCCCATGTGAACAGCACACAGCTCCCCAACTCTCTAGCTAGCCAGCTTGCTCTGGAGATGCAGTGAGCTCTCCCTAGTTCCTGAAGACTACAGCAGGGTTCATTCTCCCAGGCTCCTCCCCTTCCTCTTCTCCTTATCCAAAAGACCCCTCCCTTCCTGCTCATGCCCCAGTGTACTGACTTGAGCAGGGAATTCAAGGTGCAGGTAGAGCGTAAGGAACTTAGCCCTTGCCCATCGCAGCCTGCTGCTCGGGATCTAGCTTGCAAAGGAAGTCCCCTTGGGTGGGTGAGCCCAATCAGCTGGGACTTGAAGTTTGGTGTCAGCCAGCCCTGAGACCTCATTTTCTCAGCCTGCCTGCCTCTGTCCCTCACAGAGTGTCGTGTCGACCACAAGGACACTAAGTTCTGCTCTTGCCAGCCTGGCTACCAATGGAACGCCACACTTTGTTCCCTTTACCCAACCTGCCGTGGCTGCCGGTCAGAAACAGATTCCTGCATGTGTCGAAGCTTCCACGGTCCTGTTCCTGGCTACTGCCAGTTGCTGCCAGCTGGTAAGGATGGTTGGGAACTTGGATACTAGTATCCCCAAGTGAAAGGATAGTTTCTGGATAGTTGCATTCTTTTTGTTTTGTTTTTGGCTGTTGCTTTGGACCTGTGTTTCTGGCTGCTCCAAGCCCGGCTGCTCCTCTGGCTAGGGGAAAACATTAAAAAAAAATAATAAAAATAAATAAATCCAACTTGTCACAGCAAGACACTGGACCTGAGCTTGGGACTTGAAAAGTAAGACTAATAAAAGCAGCTCTGGAGGCACATGGGCAAGGGGAGGACCGTCCCTGAAGCAGCTTCAGCAGCCCCAAGTCTCTTGAAACATTCAGATAACCACGTACGGCCAGAAAGGAAGTTCTGCACGGAGGGCGTGGAGAGGCAGGCTTCAGAAAGAGAGGAAAAGGAGTTGCTAGCTAAGGCCCTTCTCTAGCCCCTGTCTCTTACCTCCCTGTAGTTCCCGCAAAGCTGACCCTGAACTCCCAGCTGCAAAGGCATGGGGACACCCTGAACCTCACTCTTCTCAAAAAAGAGGAGGCTACAAACCTGAGATGGTTCTTGAAACACTCAGAGGGACGCCAGTCCATCTTCTTATGGCCAGGGACAAATGTGTGCCAGAAATCCAGTGAGGACCAGGTTGGCCTCAGCGTCACCCGCATGTCCCGTCACTGGTCAGGTAATCCTCAGCTGTTTCTTCTCTCTCCTTTTCTCCCACAAGTTTTTTGAGACAGAGTCTCACTCTGTGGTCCAGGCTGGTCTCAAACTTACTCTTTATCTCAGGTTAGCCTCAAACTCACAGCAATTCTCCTGCCTCGGCCTACCAAAATGCTGAGATTACAGGCATGAATTACTCAGTTCTTTCTCTGCTTCTCTTCACCTCTTCCTCTCATTCCTTCTTTCCCTTTCTTCCTTTTTTTTCCTATTCACCCCTTCCTAATCTTTTCCATCTTTCCATTTGCTGAAAAAGCAAAAGCAAAGAGATTCATAGTGTAGAAACTTATGTAGACCAGCCAGCTGTTGGCACTGTAATCTGGAGATTTCCAAAATCCTTTTGGAGCGTCACAAAAACTCAGTGTTGTCCTGACACATGAAGATGTCAAACCAAAAAGAAACAACAAAAGGAGGGTGATGCAATTATGATGTCACCTGCCTCTCTCTCTCTTTCTCTCTCTCTATCTGATGTGCAGTGACATCTAGTACCACTGAGGCACTGCAGGGAGCAAACGTAGAGCAGCTGGCCTTCTCTTGTATATTGACGTGACTGTGCCCAGGCTGCCTATGCAGTTCTGGTTAATAGAGTGCTTGCCCAGCAGGCATGAGGTTGTGGGCTCCCAACACCCCATAAACCAGGCGGGTGGTACACACCTATAATCTCAGCGTTCAGGAGGTGAAAGCAGGAAGATGAGAGCTTTGCGTTCAGTCTCCATTACTAGTGGCTTCCAGGCAACACGAACCCTCCTACCAACTGAAAAACAAAAGAACAAGAGCCCAAAAGATGCAGCACCAAACAACAAAGACCCTGCCTCAGGCAAGCTCTCACACGTGAGAGTGTCCTGTGACCTCCCTCACCTCCCTCTACACATGCCGTGAGTGGCACATACCCACCCACACAGCAGACATGCTTGTGCATGTATGTGCATGCACACAAACACAGACACACAAGTACGAAAGTGGCAATCTTAGCTGGGTGCTGGGGCATGTGCCTGTAATCCCAGAATTCGGGAGGCAGAAGCAGGTGGATCTCTGCTACACAGAGAAACCTTGTCTTGGAGAACCAAAAAAAAAAAAAAAAAGTCAATCTTTGATTGTTACTATTTCTTTAGAAAAAAAATATTCCTGCTAAAAATTCATAATATGGAAGATGTTAAAACCCACTCGGTTACAGCTGAGAAAAGACTGTTATTTGTCTAGATCAGTGGTTCTCAACCTTCCTAGTGCTGCGACCCTTTAATACAGTTCTTCATGTGGTGACCCCCACGCCCTAAAATTATCTCATTGCTACTTTATAACTGTAGCTTTGCTACTATAATGAATCATGATGTAAATATCTGTGTTTTCTGATGGCCTTAAATGACCCCTTGTGAGAGGGTTGTTTGAGCCACAGAGGGGTCCCGACCCACAGGTTGAGGACCATTGGTCTAGATACTAAGTAACAGGGTGGCACTGTAGGGGAGGGGCCTCACCTCAGAGTCCATCAGCCATGGCTAGGACAGATGGGCCAGGAGCCTTTTTCCAGATCTTTCTCCTTGGGGCAGGGGATGGTTTCTAAAAGGGCTGTCTTGGGACCTTCCGGCTGGGAACAAGGCCCCCGGCACCGAGCTGGGGAGGGAAGCTGGTGGGCCTGGGCTGTGACTTAGAAGGCAGCAGGGAGCTGGCCCGCCACAGAGCCGGGGTGGCCACCAGGCACAGCAGGCATCTCTCTGCAGGCAAGTACACGAGCATCTTCGAGGCCCAGGGCTTCAGGTGGAAGCTGCAGCAGGTGGTGAAGCTGCCCTTGGAGGAGAGAGAAGTGACCGTGCTTCCGGACAAGCTGTCTGTCTCTTGTGCTGCCTCTGCTGGCTTCCAGCTGAGCTGTTGCATCCCACTCACAAACTTGATCTACACTGCTACCTGGAGTCCCGGGCAGGGTGGCCAAGGTAGGTGATGTACAAGATGAATGACGTGGCCGCTCCCTCAAGGCAGCACAGGCTGTCAGTGGGAGTTGGCCATCCATGCCTGTCCAGCAGTCCCTGCTCTGTTTACAGAGCCCTTCCACTGCACATTCCCACTTAACTCTTGCAGTAAACTCCATGAGGCTAGCTTAATAATATCCTGTCTTTAAAGAGGAGGAAGCTAAGCCAGGCCCAGTGGCTCACGGCTTTAATCCCAGCGCTCAGGGAGGCAGAGGCAGGTAGATCTCTGTGAATTTGAGGCCAGCCTGGTCTACAAAATGAGTCCAGGACAGCCAAGGCTACAAAGAGAAACCCTGTCTCAAAAAAACAAAGCAAAACAGAGAGGAGGAAAACTAGGGGAGTGGAGAGATGGCTAGGCGGTTAAGAGTACTTGGCTGCCCTTCCAGAGGTCCTGAGTTCAATTCCCGGAGACCACATGGTGGCTCACAACCATCTGCGATGTGATCTAATTTCCTCTTCTGGTGTGCATAAAGACAGAGCACTTGTATACATAAAATACATAAATCCTTTTTTTTAAGGAGGAACTTGGGGCTAGAGAGATGGCTTATCAGTAAAAAGCACTGGCTGCTCTTCCTGAAGGCACAAAATCAGTTCCCAGCACCCATGCCAGGTGGTTCACCACCAGTTCCTCCAGCCCAGAGATCTGAAGCTTCTGAACTCTGTGGGCACCTGTACTCACATGCACATATCCCCACAGAGATCCATATATATGCACAGTCCCAGGTCTAGAGACCCAGTAGGATGCACTTCAGTAAAACCCCAGTGAGAGGGCGCTGATGGACCATTCAGCTTGTCCTCCTTGCTTCATCTCTGAAGACCGCTCTGAAGTGGCATTTTAGGACCTGCTTTGGCCTCAGCTGCCTCAGTCAAGCGATGGTTCACTTTTCTCCTCTCTCCGTCCCTCAGCCTCCTTGCACACTATGTCAGCCTCCCAGTGCTTTGTGCTGGCTGTTCAACAATGCCCACCAGCCAATACCACATACACTTGTACTCTTCAGAGTCAGGACCTGGCTCCCCTCACGGCTCCCGTCTACATCACCATCATCCAGGGTATGTGGGCCTCGGGTCCAGTAGGCCGACCTGTAAGTTGCTTGTCCTTGGAACAGGGCATTTCCTCTTTGTTTTCCCTCTGCCTTGAGTTGCCAGGGATCAAGGCCTGCATAGGTTTTTGGCTGAAACCAAAGCTCTGGCTATATCGTGGCTGCTGCGGCCTCACTAATCTTTCTTCAGATGGGGACACTACCTGCCCTGAGGACTTCATGGTGGTTGCCTGGAACGTCACCAAGGCTGGCTTCGTGGCACAGGCCCCATGTCCTGTGAATAAGAGAGGTGTGATAAAGAGGTTCTGTGGGTCTGATGGCATCTGGGGACCCGTCCAGAACAGCTGCACAGAGGCCAAGATCCTAACCTTGTGTCTTGAAGCCACGGTAAAGCTGCTACCTCCATGACTCTCCCAGCAGACCATATGTGCCTGCCTGCCTGCCTGCCTGCCTGCCCACCCTGCCTGCTTGCCCTGCCTCCATGCCTCTCCTTCTCCTTCCCTCAGGATTTAGATCCAGGAACCTTTCCTGATGCCAGCTTACCTGTTACTCAGCCTCTTTCACCTGGACTCCTTGCAGACCTAGGAAAGAGGAGTGGGTCCTCCAGGGATAGGGGTGGGGGGCGTCAGTTTGTCTCAAACCACAGTCCGAACAAGTAGTGTCTGTCCTCTTTAACTTCAGCATCCATTCCTTCCACCTGCCCATGTACTCACTCCTCTCTTCTTCCTGCTCCTCTGAGGGATATGGAGCAGAGGGGCAAGAGGCTGAGTCAGGGGAAGATGTGACCCCATCCAAGTAAGTATTTCAGTGTCACCCGTATCCCACTGTCTTTCTGTTAGCTGCTGCTGGAAGGCCAGGGAAAGCCTAACCAGGAGGTGCCACGCATCTTGAGTGAGCTGCAAGGGCAGGTGGGGGTGGCCAGTACCCCCTCTGACTTACAGGAAATGCTGCACACCGTGATTTTACTGGCCAAGGTGGTAGCAGAGACAAGCACAGAGCTTACAGACAGTGCCCTGAAGGTAAAGTCTCAGAGCCACATTGGGAGCCACCTGGGTGGGAGCAGGTGGACGCTCTTTGGTTATGAATACCTTTGCCCTTCTGACATCATATATGAAGCCCAACAGGGAACTTTTTAGAGTCCAGGTGTTGGCTCCTGCTTCCTCTGTCCTTAAACACCAGTCTCCAAATCCATGGAGAATAAAAAAAGCCTGGTGCTGGGAGGCAGGAAGGGGTGGGAAGGCATGAGTTTCAGAGACAGCATGGGACATAGCATGAGAACATCGCTCTCTCTCTCTCTCTCTCTCTCTCTCTCTCTCACACACACACACACACACACACACACACACACACACACACACACTATATGTGATAACCCAATAACCACAGAGACACTCAAACACACTTGGCAATCCTGTACCCACATGAATCAAGAATAACAAGAGGCAGCAATGCCACATACCTTTCCTGCCACATATTAAACTGCAGAGGCAGCCAAGAGGACCCATGTATGCTCTGCAGTATGCTCTCTGCCACTGCCCTGGGTCTTGCCATAGGGGATGGGGTGGGGTCTGTAGGTCCCAGCACACCTATAGACTCTGGCAAATCACGCCCCTCCTACTGTTGGTCTCCGCAGGACCTCCTGACAACCACAGACAGGATTCTAGATGTGAACGTCAGCTCTCTGTGGACTCTGGCCCAGGCCCGGGAACCGTCGATGGGCTCAGACTTCCTGAAGGCTGTAGAGACCCTGGTCCGCAGCTTGAGCCCGCAGCAACATCCTTTCTCCTTCAGCTCATCTAACGTGTTCCTGCAGAGCCAGCTCCTCACACACACCTCTCCTCCTGGCTACCAAATGTCCTTCTCTGCCCGGCCCCTCCAGCAGGCACAGATTCCATGGCATTCACTGGCCCCTTTGGTCCATAATGGAACTAACATCAGTATTGCTAGCCTAGTACTGCAAAAACTGGACCGTCGCCTGCCCTCCAGCTATACACAAGGGCCGTGGAACACCCCATATACCACTCCTGGGCTGATCCTTGTGGTCTCCATCACAGCAGATGGCCAGGCCTTTACACAGGCAGAGGTTATCATGGACTTTGAAGACATGAATGGAACCCTGCACTGTGTCTTCTGGGACCATGGTGTCTCCCAGGGTCAGGGAGGCTGGTCAGATAAAGGGTGCCAGGTACATGCAGCCAATGCCAGCATCACTCGGTGCATTTGCCAGCATCTCACTGCCTTTTCCATCCTCATGTCCCAACATGTCCCAGAAAACCCCATCCTGGACCTGCTGAGCCAGGTGGGTATTGGGGCTTCCATCCTGGCACTGCTCACGTGCCTGGCTATTTACAGGCTGGTATGGAGAGTGGTGGTTCGGAACAAAGTCGCCTTCTTCCGCCACACTGCCCTGTTCAACGTGGTGATCTGCTTGCTGGTTGCAGACACATGCTTCCTGGGAAGCCCATTCCTTCCTGCCGGGCACCACAGCCTGCTCTGCCTGGCCGCTGCTTTCCTGTGCCACTTTTTCTACCTGGCCACCTTCTTCTGGATGCTGGCCCAGGCCCTGGTGCTGGCCCACCAGCTGCTTTTTGTCTTCCATCGGCTGTCCAAGCATCTAGTTGTCTCACTCATGGTGAGCCTGGGCTACCTGTGCCCGCTGGGCCTTGCCGGGGTCACCCTGGGCCTCTACCTGCCTCAAAGGAAATATCTGTGGGAGGGGAAATGCTTCCTGAATGGAGAGGGAGTCATGCTGCACACCTTCAGCGAGCCGGTGCTGGCCATCGTTGGTGTAAACGGCCTGGTCCTGGTGATAGCTGTGCTGAAGCTGCTGAGACCTTCGCTGTCAGAGGGGCCCCCGGTGGAAAAGCGCCAAGCTCTCCTGGGCGTGCTTAAAGCCCTGCTTATTCTCACACCCATCTTTGGCCTCACTTGGGGACTGGGCGTGACTTTTCTGTTTGATCAAGACTCCCTAGTGTCTCACTACATTTTCACCGTTCTCAACAGCCTGCAGGTAGGTGGCAAGGGTGGGGTGGCTGCACCAGTCAGTCTTTTAGATGAGCTAAGTCACTGTCAGTTGCCAGGCTCATGAATCTTAGGATTGAACATAGATCCCAGTTCCTTCACTGCCTCACTGGATAGCCCTGGGCAAATTACATAACCTCTCTGAGCTTGGTTTTCTTATGATTACGTCAAAGTCTGGAGATCATCAGTGCCCACTATTAACTGAGTCTAAGAAAAGCAGGTACAGGTGCCTTTTGCAAATCTGAGTTGGTCCCTGGACTCCAGGTGTGGAAGCACAGAACTGACTCCCTGACATTGTCCTCTGACCTCCGCATGCACACTGTAGCACGTTCGCAGGCACATTCACGCACACCTGCACAGACAATACAATGCTACCAATGTGTGTAGAATCTGAGGAGGTAGCTTGGACATGTGTTAGAGAAAAGATCTGAGAAGGAAGATGAGGAGAGGGAGCAAGAAGTGAGCTTTCCCTGACAGTCTCCCCATCCCTATCTCCTCAGGGTGTCTTCATCTTAGTTTTCGGCTGCCTCACAGACAAGAAGGTGAGTGCCCAGCTAGTTCCCACATGTCTGACTTAGAGGCCTACGTGTGCTCAACACAGCAGGCTCTTTCCCTTTCCTTTAGGTACTAGAGGCCTTGCACAGACGCTTCCAAGGTACCCAGTCCTCCAGCTCTGCCATCTCCCTGGTGAGTTACTTCAGCCTCAGCTGTCTGTGAGATTTGGCCGGCTGTTCTCCAGCCAGCCCACCCCCTTCCCCTAGAGAGATGGGCTTGGCAAGGAGAGGGGAGCAAGGGGTCCTTTTTACAGCAAGCAGGTTTCAGGCTCAGGTTTCCCTGTCATGGAGGGTAGGGGTACCAGCCTGCACAGTCAGAATGGGGTTTGGGGGGTCCTGATGACCACATGGATGTCTGATAACACTCTTCTTCATGCATCTAATACTCTGCCCCATGTTAACACTTGGAGGGAAAAGACAGAGTGGGGCCCTGTGGGACCTATGTAGCTGATACCAAAGCTCCCAGAAGGGCAAGTGAGAAGGTTAAAATGGACATGCCCTTTTCACAGGTGGGTGGGCTATGATGATCACCCCAGCTGGGCCTTCTTACCTCTCCCTAGGCCACAAATGAAACCTTCACCTCAGAACACTGCAGAGAAAGAAGGGAACACGCCAGGTGAGCAGCAGCTTTCTCAGGAGTGGCGTGAGCAGTGGAGGTGAAAGAGGCTGTGGCAAGGGCCTCCAGACCAAGCTCCACCCCCCAGCAATGTTGGGGGTGAAATCCAGAAGCTGTTATATCCTGATGCCCAGTCCCTAACTTTTTGAGAAAGACTCCCTTGCTAGGTTACCAAGGCTGGCCTTGAACTCACTCTAATTAACATGCCATGAACTCCCTGCCTCAGGCTCCAAGTGCTTGGATTACAGGCATTCAACATACCTTGCTCTGGCCAATGTCTTGCCAAGCAGCTCACCAGCAAAGCCGTACCCCTGTGGGTGTGGCCAACCCTGAGTGAGTGGCAGTGTAGAGGCAAAGCATCACCAAATCAGGATATAGTTCACTCCAGGGATTCCCTTTCCATGATACCAACTTTTAAATGATCTGGAAAGACCCTTGCCTCAGCCAGGTGTGGAGTGTCTGGTTATAAGCCCAGGTTTTGGGAATCTGAGGCAGGAGGGTCAAGAGTTCAACCCCAATCTAGGTACATAGTGAGAGCTTGTCCGAACAAAAACAAAACAACACACACACACACACACTCAAGGGAGATGTTCTTAATGTCACTCCTGAGTGATTTCTTTTTGCTGTTTCTTTTTTATAGTTATGAAGAAAGAATGACTAATTGACTGGAACCTGTTTCTTCCAGACATTAAAGATGAACGGCAGAATTTTTGTTTCTTTGGGGGCAGTATTTAGTTACAAAGTTCTTACTAATATACACTGCTTTTAAAATACAGCAAAAGAGGTCATTTACTAATCTATGAAGTGGCACATGCATGGCATAGAAAAAAATCTGTAGTGAATTCAACTATTAACAGGTGACTAAAAATTAAGCAAGAGTGAAACTTTTGACAGTACTCTCTTAGACAGGTAAAATAAAAATACATTTGTTCAGGCTGACAAGGGAGGAACCTGATCATCTCATACTACTAACTATAAAAGTACTGTTGTAAAAGGTCAGACTTTGGGAATTTTACATTTTACGTTTACTTATATGCCCATACTAAAAAGACACACGGGGGCTGGAGAGATCTCAGAGGTTAACAGCACTGGCTGCTCTTCCAAAGGTGAGTTCAATTCCCAGAAACCACATGGTGGCTTACAACCATATATAATGAGATGTGGTGCCTTTATATATCTTAAAAATAAAAAGTAGACCACACATGGACCTGTGTGTTTCACTACACAGTAGTGTGTTCACAGTCAAAAGGACGGCAACTTTAGAACTACCACTTAGAGAATATGAACAACCAGTTTTCTTGTGGTCTTATCCAAGATTTGCGAGTGGCCAAAATGTCTCCGACTTAGCTCTAAGTTTATACGAGAAAGCAACAGTGTCCATCACCAGGCATGGTGGTATGAGTTTTTAATCCCAGAAGCAGGCAGATCTCCCAGTTTGAGGCCAGCTTGGACTAGAAAGCAAGCTCCAAGACAGCCAAGGCAAACAAAAACAATGTTCTGTAATTTCTGTCCTTGTTCTTTTTTTCATTTTCTCTGTTATGGGTGTTTTGTCTACATGTATGTCTGTGCATCAAATATATGCAGTGCCTAGGAGGCCAGAAGAGGGTGTTAAGATACCGGAACTGGAGTTACCAATGGTTTTGAGCCACCATGGGAGGGCGAGGAATCAAACCTAGATCCCTGGAAGAACAGCCAGAGCGTCTTCTCCAGCTCATTGTTTGCATCTTCTTAAGGTTTAGGAAAAGCTGAAGTTCTTCTTTCTCTAAGTTACAAAAATCAATACAAAACATGTTTCAAGGAAATATGTATGGAAACAGGCATATCTGAATGGCATCTGAAAGTGACAGGGTTAAGCTAAAGCAAGACAGGTTAGGTGTGAGAAGGCACAGCAATAAGACATCTGGCCAAATTAATAGTGAAGGGACTGACTGGCTTTTGAGAAAACATTATATAAAATAAATGAAAAATTTCTGTTAAGTCAGTATTTCTAATTTACAAGATCTATGGTTATTTTTATAAAATGGGTTAGAACCATTTCCTGTCAAAATAAAACTGGAGGGCCAGTGAGATGGCGCTGCAAATTAAACTGTTTGCTATGCAAGCCTGACAACCCGAGTTTGATCATCAGAACCCACAAATGGTGGAAGGAGAAAACTGGCTCCCAAAAGTTGCTCTCTGACCTTCATCTGAGCGTCATGGCATGCACATGCCCACACCCACATACACACAAATAAATGTAACAAAAATTCAGAGATGGAAATTCCACTGTACACTTTCCCTTTAGATACCGAGGAGACTCCCTTCTTGAGTGTGCTTTGGTCAACAGGGGATTTCCTTTTCCTTGCCAAGGAATCACACATACTCAATGCATGCTCTGCTGGGGCGGGGGGGGGGGGAGGGAGTCCCTAAGAGAAGTCTCCAGAAACAAATAAAACACATTTCAGAGCAGCTCCATTTCTAAGATGGCTTAAAAAGTAAGTGGGCAAGTGAGCAGATAAAAGTCCAAAGGCCACACTCCAGTGTCAATACACACACCTCCTCAAAGTGGCATCTGGTAAGAGCAGTTAGGGTAGGTCCATATCCAGGGCTACAGAGCTAAGCAAGCAAAGAGTTCAAAGGCAGCATCACACTATGTGATTTTGGATTGAACAAATAAACCCTAAAAAATAGAAAGATCAAACAATGGCTCCAAGGTACTCGTCACTTTGTTTTTATTTTTATTGTTGGTTTTTTTGAAGGAGGGAGTCATTATGTAGCCTTGGCTGATCTGGAATTCACTGTCACTAGTTTATGTGGGACTTTCTGTTTTGTTTTGGTTTTTGGTTTGTTGTTGGTTTTGTTTTTGCGACATGGTTTCTCTGTGTAACCCTGGCGTCTGCCTCCCAAGTGCTGGGATTAAAGGCGTGCACCACCACTGCCCGGCTAGGCACTTTTCAATAAAGAGGAGTCGCTGGTTGGAGGGACCCGGGGAATGCTGGAATGGCTGACAGGAACGTGTCTGCTGGCAGTGATGCTGTCCTCAAAGGGAATGCACTGTGTAAGAGAAGAGGTTCTCAGACTTGTTGGCAATATCTAGAGCTGCACTGGACTCCACTGAATTTTTCTTCCCTTTTGCATAGAGAACTGTCAGGTCACTACCAAAGCAGAATTCCAAATGACAATTTAACACTTCCTTAGATGACATCTTAGTACTCAGAAAGATGAGGCAGGGTTTCTCTGTAGCCTTGGCTGTCCTGGAACTCACACTGGCCTCAAAGTTGTAGAGATCTGGCTGCTTCTGCCTCCTGAGTACTGGGACTAAAGGCATGCAGCATCCCCTCCCCCCAGCTGAATTCTTTATTCTACATATCCCTTAGAAGATATAGGATCTGCAACTGTCTCCATTCTAGTCTTCCGTTTACTATTGTGACCCAGAGAAACCCCAACAAATTTTTCTTGTTGCTCATACTTTAGTATCATATCCAAGAAGTCATCACTAAATCCAATACCATGCGACCCTATCTATGCAGGGTTTATTTTTGGTCACCTCTTTCTTGCCTAGCTCAGAACCTAACCCAGGGATACAGGCATAAGAGGCAAGCACTCTTCCAGTAAACTTTAGCCCAGATTTTTGTTGTTGTTGTTTTCTAGAACAGGGTTTCTCTGTGTAGCCCTGGCTGTCCTGGAATTCACTTTATAGACCAGGCTGTCCTTGAACTCAGAGATCCACCTGCCTCTGCCTCCCAAGTGCTGGGATTTAAAGGCATGTGGTACCTCACCCAGATGTGGATATTTTATTTCTTAAAGTAGAGTCTATGTAACTATGGCTAGCCTGGACCAGGTTGGCCTTGGACTCAAGAGTTGTGCCAGTCTCTGCCTCCTCAGTGCTAAGATTAAAGGGTATGCCACAAGGCCCAGCATGGGTTTGTTGTTGTTGTTGTTGTTGTTTTGGTTTTTTAAGACAGGGTTTCTCTGTGTAGCCATGCCTGTCCTAGAACTTGCTCTGCAGACCAGGCTGGCCTCAAACTCACAGAGATCTGCCTGATTCTACCTGTAAGTGCTGGGACTAAAGGCATACACCACCACCACTCAGCTATGTTTTCTTTTCTTGTTGACCAAAGACTAAGTGATAAGGATTCTATCATTTTTGCAAATAAATTGAAAACATTGCCTTTGGGGGAAAAGTTCACTAAATACTAAAACACGAAGTCTGAACTTAGAAGAAACTTAAAATACAAATACATACCATTCATGTTATGGGCTGGAGATGAAGTTCATCTTCATAGTAGAGCACTTGCCTAGTATTCATTAGGCTCTGACTTTAATTCCCAGCAGCACACAGAAAAATCCCATATACACATGTTTGGATTTACCAAGAAAACTATGGGAAATGACAGTGTGACTCTTAAATCTTTTTCAGAGGTAAAAGTGCCCGATTCACCTAGGGTATTCCTGACAGCAACTTCCATGCATTTGAGCAACATTCAATCAAATATCTGTATCTGAAGCTATGACCTTTTTAGAACAGCATAAATATGTACAGCATAGTTGTCAAAACTTCGAAAAGGTTTATAACAGCCAAAATAAAATGTTTTTACATGTTACATCAACCCTGACAAACAAGAATGTCTCCAATAAAACCAATTTGCTTCAATTAAACAATGGGGAAAGCACACTATCATCAGGCAGGGTCTTAATTACATTCCTGGTGGTTTCACAACTGACTGAAATAGTTACAAGTTCTAAATGAGTAAAGGCAAAAGCTGCCCTTCTCCCACTATTAAAAGGCTACAACAGTCTTCTAATACATTTCTACTTTATTAAGGTCAACCAACATGATATATGTCTCTAAGCATTTCAATTTTCAGAGATGTTTAGATTATTATTTTTTCCATAGTAAGTTAATTTAGGCACATCGGTTTGTATGTTAGAAAAAATAATTATCTCTGTGACACAGACAGGAACAAGGAGAATCTGCAAATGTTACAATGATGATTCTAAACTCAGCTAACCTCTCTCCAAGCTGCTCCAGCCATTAGTCTTTGTGACAAGAGATAACAAGAACCACATACACATCTGTGAGAGTCTGGACCCTAGAGCAGAAGCTGTGATTATCGAAAAGCTCCAACACTGGCAAGGCTTGATCAAAAAACATTTAAGAAGGCCACAAATATTTCCTAAGAAGAGCTAGGAGCCGCAGGTGTCACTTGGCAGTGCATCGAAATGGCATTGCCCAGTGTGGGTACTGCACAGGATCAGCCGCCTCCTCTGGAGAGGTCATTTGGGGTAAGCTTCCACGATCATAGCGTGACCCTGTGAAGACAAAGTTCAGTCAGAGTAATGATTTCATAAATGTTAAGCCAGAGAGAACACATTATACAGACATACATGTACTTATACACATACAACTAGCTACACACACACACACAGATATACGTGTACACTAGACTCAGTTTAATATAGAGCATGAGTCCAAGGAAATGCAATTAATGGTTGTCGTTACTTTAGCTTCTGAGGTGCTGGAGAGTGAACTCAGGGCCACAGCCATGCTAGGAAAGCACTCTACCACTGGGCCACATCTTCAACCCAAATAGTATTTGAAAGGTTAAGTGATTCAGTCAAATCACAAAGCTATTATTAAGACCAGATTTGAAAACAGGTGTAACAATTCTGAGGCCTGAGCTTGCCTCTTCACTATTCTCTGAAAGATGAACTCAACGTGATGTCACGTGCCTGGTCTTATTGTAGCTTATGTTATGCCGTGTTTGGTCGATGTCCCCAGGAGGCCTATGCTTTTCTAAGGGGAGGCAGAGGGGAATGAATCAGGGGAAGAGGGAAGGTGTAGGGAGAAACAGGGGGAAGGGAAAGGAGGGGAAACTGCAGTTGGGATGTATATGTGAAAAAAAAAACATCAAAAGCTACAATAAAAAAAAAAAGAGATGAACTGAGCGTATATAAGGGTAGAAGAACAATATCCCTTATCCAACACCAGGCACAGCTCTGGGTACTAGTTTTGACTCAAGTTTAAGCCTTACATAAACATTTAGGATTTTTCTAGGGTCTAAATCCTATCTGATAAACACAGTCATCCTAACTGCTGGACTGCCGTCAAACCTGAACACTGCCTAGTAAAATGTCCAGCTTCTAGGTTCAATTCAATCCCACAAATATGTATTAAGAAACTATTATTTGGGGCTGGAGAGACGGCTCAGAGGTTAGGAGCACTGGCTGCTCTTCTAAAGGTCCTGAATTCAATTCCCAGCACCCACATGGTGGCTTATAACCATCTCTAATGAGATCTGGTGCCCTCTTCTGGCATGCAGGCAGAATACTGTATATATATTAAAATATATATATTAAATAAAAAGGAAACTTATTTATAACGCACCAAGTTTAATACTATGTAAATTTAAAGTTCTGATACAAGATCTTCATCTAGAACCTAGCATATGCATACATTAGTTCAAAATAATCAGCTAATTTTGATAATGGTAAGGTCTGACTGACCCGAGTGTTATCTAAAGGACCCACTTTAGATGGAGACAGAACACTCCTCCACTCCTCCAGCTTTACTTAAAATGCATTATTTTCATGTTCCAACAAGATCTCAGCTTGGGAAACGCCTCCCATTCTCTCCAGAAGACATCTGGTAATATCTGGACATATTTCTATTTGTTTCAACTGTGTGCATACATACAGGCCAGGGTAGGGTTGGGGAAGAATTTGTTACTGTTGGAATCTCTGTGGGTGGAGGCTATGTTAAAACATCCTACAGTACACAGCCCAAAGAATTAATTGGTCCAAAACATTTAACAATACCAAAGATGAAACATACTGCTCCAGGGCTAAAAGATGGCTCAGCAGCTAAGAGCACTGGATGCTCTTTTAGAGGACCTGGTTCAGTTCCCAGCACACACATGGCAACTCATACCTTCTGTAACTCCAGTTCCAGGGTTTCTGACACCCTCACATAGACATACATGCAAGCAAAACACCAATGCATATAATAAAAATAAATTAGAAAAAAAGAAAACACCGCTCTAGATCCACCGTAATTTTTGCTCTAATTTCCTAACTGGTGTCACCCAACTGGCTCAATGAGCAAATTAAGTGGAAAGTTGCAAACTTCTGAAAGAAGCCGGGCGCAGTGGCGCACGCCTGTAATCCCAGCATTCAGGGAGGCAGAGGCAGGCAGATCACCAAGTTCAAGGCCAAGACAGCCAAGGCTACACAGAGAAATCCTGTCTCAAAAAACAAACAGAAAACTTCTGAACATTCTTCATTCACCCACAAACTCATCTAATTTTATCTACACTCTACACAACAGAGATAGCAATTGCACCTGAATGAAAGGGAATCTGTGTGGACCACTGCTGCACAGTCATCTCCCTTGAGGGAGCAGATAAGAAACAGGCTCTCACCTAAATACGGAGGCTTTCAACAGGAGAGTCACACAAATGAGAGGACCTTCTCAGTAGGAGGACTGTATCCCCAGCAGATATATTTTCTGCTACTATGTGTGGAGCCCTGAGTTTAATCCTAGTACAATCAAAGTTTCAGACCATGGAGCAACAATGTTTCAACTTATAAATAAGATAAATTCTTTATTCAAAGTCTTTAAAGAAAAGCTGTATATCACTTATACTTTGAGAGATCAAGTATATTTAGGATGGTATGGCTATAGACAGGATTTTATGCTTTTTATAGCTTATTTGTCTTGGTTAGTAATGGTGTCTATAATATGCAAGAAAATAAAATCTGTTTATATCAGATTAAAAAAAACTGTATGGTGGTGCATGTGGTGGCCTTTAATCCCAGCACCCAGGAGGCAGACACAGGTGGATCTCTGCAAGCCAACCTGGTCAACAAAGCAAGTTCCAGGATAGCCAGGGCTAACAGAGAAAAATCTGCCTCAAAAAAAGCCTACAGTTAATCTTCTGTTTGGAGTTTATTCCCAGTGAAATGTATGTAGAATGATGAGTCTGTAATGTGAGTGAGGCAGACGGGAAATTATTTATCAGAGTAACAAATTCCCTAGGCGAACAGCAGCCACATGTCTACAGGTAAGTTAGCTTTCTACAGAGCAAGTCCTTGTGGTGCTGAGGACTGGACCCAGGACTTCAAACACTGAGACAAGCACTTTATCAGTGAGCTAACACCTGCAGAGACTATTTACCTTAAGACTTCATAGATAAGGTGTCCTGATTATTAGTTAAAAGAACAAATGTTTATCATTAAAAAAGAAACTACATTGAGATGCTTCTAGTGCTGGTACCTGACAAAGTTATGATATTTTCTATGTATTTTTTATATTTTACAGTTTCCAAAATGAACATATATTAATTCTGTAAACAAGAAATGTAATTTTTCAAAAGAATAACAGCTTGGATTTAAAGAGCATTTTGCTTTCAATGAACTATCAGGATTAGAATCAAAGGTCTTCCCATCTCCCAAAAGAAAACTGCTTTCTGTTGTCTGGCATCAGAAGGCATCAGAAAGCATCAGTGCTTCACGAGCACTTTAAACTAAACGCTCTCGGCCACGGGCGCCCTGCTGCTGTGACATACCTGTCCTCCAGCTGCGCAGGCAGCCACTAACGCATACTGGCCTCCGTTCTTCCTCAGTCTGTTGGCAGCTGCCATGACCAACCGACAGCCAGTGGCTCCAAAAGGGTGTCCCAGTGACAGTGATCCGCCCCAGATATTAAACTTCTCCAGAGGAGGTGATCCAACCTGTCTCCCACAAAAACAAAGACCAATTTAAAGATGATTTTACTTAAGAACTATCAAGTCAGGCTATTGCAGGATATTTTATCCCATTGTGAACCCTGAGATTGTGAACTGTAAAAAGCTGTCTTTTGTTTGGTGTGGTTCAGCCCTAGCACACACCTTTAATCCTAGAGCTTTCTGTACACAGGATTTAACAAAGTTAACCCTAGGTCAAGAGGCAGCTAACAGAGATTAAGTACAAAGGAGGGACTTTGAGTCCAAGGGTCTTTAAGACAAGTATAAAATAAGAAAAAAAGGAGGAAGCTATGGTAGGTGGCGATTAATATTTACTATTAATTATCTTTTAGTAAGGCTGCTGTTAGTCCTAAGCAGCTGTACCTACAACAAATGGCGCCCAATTAACCTAAGTATCCACACCCTTTAAATCATACTTTTTCATAATTTGGTAGGGGGGAATAATCTCCTAGTGATAAAACCCAAACTTAAAAACTAAAAACTCCCAGATCAGTTACTGTCTCTTTAAGAGAGGCTCTTAAACCAGCCTAGGAGCAAAAGACAGCCTCCTGTGGGCAGACCTGAGACTTAACCAAACTGGCTGCTGCTGCAGTTTAACTGAGGGGTAAACAAGCATGGCTCCTTTATACTGTGGCTGGCTCAACTGGCTCACCTCCACAGCCATGGCAGGAAAGAAAGGAACTGAAAGCCGACAAACCTCTAGACAGAGTTTGGCCTAAACTATATCTAATATAAAAAAAATTGCCATGGCAGAAGGTGTTTTAATCTCTTCTGACTTCATTTTGGCTGTCATAGTCATGGATCTGGTTGCAATATGTTTAATGGTGTTGGTTCTTCTCCATGCCTTCACCAAGAAAGTTCAAGAAGAAAATGGGGGAAAAGCCAAGGATTGGGGTACTAAGTTAGACAAGAAAAAGGGTACTCTTCCTAATAATTAGATTAATGGCTGAAATTCAAAGCTCTCTGGCTGCAAGATATTTGTCAGCTCTTTCTAATAAGGGTCCACCAATTTACTAAAACATCAACTACTTTCCAAAAAATAGAGCTAGGAGAAGGCAGAGCTGGGAGAGAGATCTTGGAACTACGTGGAGATGGACTGGACCTAATATATCACAAAAAGCAAGTACAATGTGGGAAATCTAAATGTTAGGAAACTGTGAGGGCTTGGAAGTTTAGGAGGGAGTAACTATTGCCCAGCATTGTGTTCTAGGTTAACTAAATAAACCCAGTCTCTGTGTGGTGATTTGATTATAAAGCTGCTTAGGACTAACAGCAGCTTTACTAAAAGATAATTAATAGTAAATATTAATTATCATGACAACAAATGGTGCCCAACAGGAAGCGGAGAAGGAGGAAAAAGAAGAAACTAATACTAAATACCTTACAAATCAATGACATCTAAATATAATGAACAGAAGACACATACGGATTACTGAACATATAAAGGGTTTTCACTGAACAATTTCCTGGAATCATTTTTAAGTTAAGAAATAAGCTGGGAGCTGGGTATGGTGGCACAAGCCTTTACTCCCCAGCACTTGGGGAGGCAGAGGCAGGTGGATCTCTGTGAGTTTGAGGCCAGCCTGGTCTACAGAGGGAGTCAAGGACAGCCAAGGCAACACAGAGAAACCCTGCCTCAAAAATCCAAAAGAAAAAACAAATAGCTTGGACTGTAGCTCAGTAGAAGAGTACTTGCCCTGCACACATGAGGACCGAGGTTCAACCTCCAGTACTGTCACAAAAAAAAAAAAAAAAAAAAAAAAAAGAAAGAAAGAAAGAATAAGCTTTCCATTTCTTCATTCATTCATTCATTCATTCATTCATTCATTCATTCATTCATTCATTCAAAGACAGGGTTTCTTTGTGTGTCCCTGGTTGTACTGGAACTCACCTTGTAGACCAGGCTGGCCTCTAATTCACAGCAATCTACCTGCTTCTGCTTCTCAAGTGCTGGGATTAAAGGCGTGCACCACCATATCCAGTTCCTCTTTATATTATTAGCTGGTAACTAAATTTAAAATATTAATATGCTAGAAAATGCAAGCATATTATTTATCAGAAACTTACCTTAGCTTTCCTACCCATGTAGTTTTGTGCAAACCAATCAGAATCCATGGCTTTAAAGTTGGCCAAAATCTGACCCTACGAGGAAAAATAATTCAAGACTTGTTATTACTGCTCTGTTGGGCTTTATCTAAGATATAAATTTGTGTGGCTTTAAGCAAATCTTTACATCAGTTCTCAGTGAAAATGTCCTACAGAAATGATTTAACACTTCTTTAATGGGGCCTTGAAATAGCTTCCAAAGTTATATTCTCTCCCTCCCTCCTTCCCTCTCTTTTAGTTTTTCAAGACAAGGTTTCTCTGTGTAGCTACAGCTGTCCTGGACTCACCTTGTAGACCAGCCTGGCCTAGAACCCACAAAGATCTGGCTGCCTCTGCCTCTCTGAGTGCTGGGGTTAAAGGCAAGCTCCACCATGCCCAGCTGCGCTTCACTGTTAGTGGCTACACTCATTTCAGATATGTCTTATAAACGACTTACTGAGAAGGCTTCATGAAATTCAAAAGCATCAATATCATTCATGGTTAATCCTGCCTTTTCTAGAACTTTTGGAGTAGCATAGGTCGGTCTGAAAAAGAAAACAAACAAAAAGTAGTAGCCTAAACTTCCCATTTTAACTTAAGCATTTCTTAGTATACTCTAAATTGAGTTTTACACTTATTCATTGGTTCTACTATACAAATGCTAATTAAGTGTTGGGGATACAAAAAGACATGTGCTTCATCCTCACTATATTGAAGAACTGGAAAAATAGATAATAAACAGGCAAATGGCGTAGGGTAAGTTAAAACTAAAGAGAAAAGGAAAAGAATTCAAAGGAGCAAGGCAGGGGAAGGGCTTGGCTAGTTTCAAGGCTGTAATGAAAACCAATGAAGAAAGGACAGATAAACAGGAATTTATGAAAGATGCTGTGGGTTAGGGATAAAGCTCAGTGTTGAGAGAGAGAGAGAGAGAGAGAGTAGGGTGGGTATTGACTGATTGTAAAACACAGTGGGTAGCAATATGAAAATAAAATCCCAACTTAGGGCTTCACATACCTTCAAAAAATGTGAGCAATTGATGCCTGGGACTCATGGTAGAAGGAGAAATCAAGTGCTGTAAATTATCTTCTTACACACACACCACACAACACAGTAACGGTAATAAAAAATTCAAACACTTTTTATTGAAATTTACCCTGCTACCTACCCAAGTAAAAGCTGATCTTTTGGATCCTGGGACACATACATAAAATCCCTAGGCAAAAAAAGAGAGAGGTTAGCTCCAGTAACAAAATTAAGATGTCATAGACAATTCACTAGAATGTTTACTTTACCTCAAGTATGCCTTTGGCTTATAGCCCATGGCCAGAGCTCTGTCTTCTGACATGATTAGCATTGCAGAAGCGCCATCAGTCTGAAATGGTAACAAAACAACGCTGTCATCTGGAGGTCTCTCAGCAGCGGCCTCCTTAGTCTGTTTGCCTCCTGAGTCTGTTCGGGAGTACACTAACAAAACTATATAAAGTCTATGTAACAAACTCACTTTACTGTGTCCGCCATTAAATCACAATCAAGCATATATATACACAAAGCCACTTTGGGAGGACAAAGACTGCAGGGCTGTTCATAAGGTATCATAATTTATCAAGGCACACTGGAAGATGCAATTTAGAAATACAGACTCACGTGGTTTTGCTTCTGGGACAGAAAATAATTTTTTATGAATTAAAGCAATATTTTATTTACTTATAGTTTATTCACTTTTGTATCCCAGCTGTAGTCCCCTCCCCTCCCAATCTCACCTTTCCTCCCTCTTCTCCTATGCCCCTCCCACAGTTCAATGATAGGGGAGGTCCTCCTCCCCTTCCATCTGACCCTAGTCTATCAGGTCTCATCAGGACTGGCTTTGCGTATTTTGCATCTGCACATATGTGCTTATGTATATGTACACAAGTATAAGCCAAACGAGTTTCAGATAAGAGGAAGACACATTTATCCTTAAATCTGCTGCTAGCATTATTCATGTGTGATGAATAATCAGAACACATAACATTTCAAATGGTTCTTCCTAGATAAAGATCTTCCCAGACATCTTCCTAATTATATGTATTCTTACTATAAAAAAGTAGTGTTATTAATATTTTCCTTACATCACTATAGATTTAATACATGGCATTAAATCTAACAGATTTTATAACAGAAAAAAAAGTAGGCATTTAAAAAAATATATGTAAAAAAATATTTATTTTTACATTTTCTGCGTTCTTGGCTGCCTCTTGCCCACAGCTTTGAGATTTTATTCTAAAGGCAAAACACTAAGACGCAGACAGGTAGGTAAATGAAACTATCAAAACCATGGTTTTAGAACACTTTGAGCACATGTTTTTATCCCAAATAATAATCAAGAAGTTCACTGGGCACAGTGACACACACCTGTAATCCCAGCACTCAGGGGAGTGCAGAGGCAGGTGGATCTCTGTGAGTTTGAGGCCAGCCTGGTCTACAAAGTGAGTCCAGGCCACCTAAAGCTACACAGAGAAACCCTGTCTCGAACCCCTCCCCCCCCAAAGTAATAACAATAATAATGAAGTTACAGGACAAAGAGGGTATACCCTGGGGTTTTGTTTGTTTTTAAAAAGCCTTTACCATTATATTAAAAATGAAAGAATATCCTCCACAATTCCAAAGAAAATGAAGCCACTCCATAAAGTATGCAAAAATCAAAACAAGTTCTGTCACATTCTATTATATATCTTTGTTTTTTAAGCTCAGCAATACTGAAAAGAGAATGTAGTCACCAATATGGTGGCCATAAAGTCTGGGAACACAGGTGACAAAAAATCGTGCTTTATGGATACTCCATTAATGGTATGTTCACTGCTGGGGGTGTGGTAGAAACTGATCAGTCACACTGTCAAAGAAGCACTGAGGGCTGGAGTGACGGCTCAGTGTTCTTCCAAAGGACCCAGGTTCAGTTCCCAGTACCCACATAGTAGCTAAGAAGAATCTCTAAGTCCAGTCCAAAGGAACCAATGTCTCTTCTGGCCTCCACACACATACAGGGTGCACAGACAAACATTCAAACAAACTCCCATACACATCAAACATTTTAAAAACATAAATAAGGATTCACTTGCTGGCTCTTTTGCGAGGCCTCTCTGATATCCTCAGTGGCTAATCTATAGTACCACAGTACTTCTTACTATATCATAATTGTCTTCCTATCTCCAGTGCCTAGCATAAGCAATAATAGTTTGATGAATGGCCAAGGTGCATAAAAAGAACAGCTTTTCTACCAGTATGGTGAGACAGCTAAGACCTTAAAACTATGATTTTAAACTTGATGTTTGAACATGGCACATGGCTGTAATCCCAGCCCTAGGGCGGCTCAGGCAGAAGGATTGTAACTTTACAGTGAATAGCTTTACTTTAACTATTATTATTATTAGTTTTTTGAGATAGGATTTCTCTGCATAGCCTTGGCTGAGTAGCTTTATTTTAAGCCTCCAATAACATATAAGCACATGTGTTGCAGACTCCTCTATTGAGACTATGGAAAGCCACTATTAAACACCAACAGCGTTGACAATTACCAGGAAAGAAGAATTTGCAGCTGTCACTGTGCCATAGGGTTTGATGAATGCAGGTTTTAGTTTGGCCATTTGCTCCAGTGAGGAAGGACGAATCCCATTATCTTTGGTAACTGTGTCCTTTCCTAAAAGAACATGAATTTTTTAACTCTAAGAAACTGTAAGTATTATACATCTTCTCTATAGCAATATGCTTTAAAAATTATAAGAACGAGGGCTGGAAAGACGGCTCAGAGTTTTATACTTGCTGTTCTTTCTGAGGACCCAAGTTCAGTACCCAGAACCCATGTTGTGCCATTACTTAAGCTCCAGGGGACCTACATGCATGTGCATACCTCCATATTCACTTAAGTAAACGTTTAAGAACAAATGAATGGAAATCTTATCTGACAACTCTAAAGAGAGCCTTTTTATTCTTTCCAGTGCTGGGGATCAATGCCCTCCACCCCAGGACCGTAACTGTCCTGAGCAAGCACTACACTGCTGAGTTGCATATATCCTCATCTTTAAAAGGAAGCCTTTTACAGTTACCAAGACATAATCAAATTTTATTTTGTCTCATTTATTTAGTTACATATGCATATACAAGTACAAAAAAAACATCACAGCAGGCGGATCTAGTACTTTGGAGGCTGAGGCAGGAAGATGGTTGTGGGTTGGAGGACACCCTAGGCTATAGATCATGTATCAGCCCAGCCAAGATGAAACAGCCAAATCCTGTCTCAAAAACACAAAAAACAAACCCCAACATCCTATTTCTTGAAACACCCACTCAAACTTAGCTATCTTAACATAGAAGTCTTATGAATCAGGAATTTCAAATAGGCTTGACCCAGACATTGTGACTCAACCTGTAATCCAAACACTTGGGAGGTTAAGGCAAAAGGATCGCTACAAGTATGAGGTCAGGCAGAGCTACACTGCAACACCCTCCAAGGCCAGTGAGATGACTCAGCAGGCAAAGGCACTCGCCACCAAGCCTGATGACCTGAGTTTGATCCCTAAGACCCACATGGCTAAAGAGGAAAACTGGTTCTGGTTAAATTAACCTCTGACCTCCACTGATGAACAATGAACACACACAGAAAGAGAGAGACAGAGATAGACAGAGCGAGAGAACACAGAGCGAGCAGAGAGAGAGAGACCAGGAGTATCTGAAAGGAGGCGCTTATAAAACTTAAGAAAGATGGGCATGACACATGCATTCAATCCTACTTGGGAGGTAGAGGCAGAGAATCTGAAGATCATGGCCAGTCTCAGTTACATAATATGAGGCCATAAGGTCTAGGTGAGACCTTGTTTTAAAAAAACAACAAAAACTGTTTTAAGTTTACCTGTATTACAACATAAATCTAAACTAAGTCCATGTTTAAGAATAAAAGCCAGCAGGCACAGTGGCACACACTTTTAATCCCAACACTCAGGGAGGCAGAGGAAGGTGGATCACTGAGTCTGAAGCCAGCCTGATCTATAAAGCAAGTCCAGGACAGCCAAGACTACACAGAGAAACCCTGTCTCAAAAGCCCAAAGGAAAACAAAACAAAACAAAACAAAAGAATAAAAGTTAAACTTTTATTCGGGAGGCAGAGGCAGACAGATCTCTGTGAGTTTGAGGCCAGCCTGGTCTACATAGAGTTCTAGGACAGCCAAGGCTACACAGAGAAATGTCCTGTCTCGAAAAGACAAAAATAATAAAAGAAAAAGAATAAAAGCTGCTGAGTATTTTGGAAACAATCATTATGCTTAGTAAAAAGTAAATTACTCATAGCACCAGGGGGGCAGGGCAGTCCCCTCTATGAGCTCAAGGTCAGCCAGGGCCACATAGTAAAACCCTGTCTTTAAAAAATTATCACTTAAGGGTTTTAATCTTAGAGTTGAAGAGATGGCTCTTGTGAGGATCCAGATTTGGTTCCCAGCACCGACAGCAGTTGACTCACAGTGGCTTCCTACCCCGGTTCCAGGGCTCCAGTACCCCCTATGGCCTCTGTGGATACCTGCATGCATATTATGCACTAAGGCACACACAGAGAAACATAAACTAAATCCTTTTTAAAAACATTTTTTAAAAGTTTTGGAGTAACTGAGTCAATTTACAACACCTCAGTAAGTATCACCATTTACCTGGTACTTTGAAGGGTACAATATCAGAAAGATGTCCTTCATCTTGTGCCTTCTTGGCCAGACTATGAGAACGCAGGGCATATTCATCCTGCTCCATTCGAGAAACAGCAAAGGCAGCAGCCAGTCGGTCTGCAGAGTGCCCCATGGTCTCATTAGTGGAGAACTCAGCCACTGCAGGGAGCTAGTAAAAGAGACAGAGAGAAAAGTTTTACTCTTCAGAGGCACGAGATGATGCATAGGACTGCTCAGTGCTACTTAGAAAAGCTGAAATCTATTCACTGGCTGGACAGAGGAACACATCCTTAGAAGCCTGTCACTCAGAAGGTTGAAGCAGGGGTATTTTGAATTTAAGTCCCTGACTCAAAAAACAAAACACCAAAGAAGGAATAAAAGAAATGCAGAAATCTCTTTGTGAGCAACTTTTTTTTTTCAAGACAGGGTTTCTCTGTGTAACAAGCCCTACCTGTCCTAGACTTGATTTATAGACCAGGCTGGCTTCGAACTCACAGAGATCCACCTGCCTCTGCCTACTGGGCACTGAGATTAAAGGCATGCACCATCACTGCCAAGTGTGAGACACCATCACATAGCCTGAGAAAACATTTCTAAAGAGGGTGTACTAATACATTTTTAGAGACAGGGTCTCATCCTGCATATCAGGCTAGCCTTGAACTCATACAGATTCACTTGTCTCTGCCTCTGGAGTGCTGGGATTAAATGTTTGTGCCACCACGCCCAGGTTACAAATTCAATTTTTGTAACTACTCTCACCCCCATCTTGATGAAATACCCTGCCTGTAATCAACAGAATATATCATCATTAGAATATGTGCTGTAATCTAGCGCCTCAGGATGCTTTGGAAACTCATCTTTATTTACATTAAATTTATAAGTCTTACCTCAGGGGATAGAAAATTCAATCTGAATTTAGAGAGTAAGGACAGGCGCTGGCCCAGAGTCTTGGCTTTATTGAGATCAAGCATCATTTTCCTCATTTTTCTTGAATGACGAATAGGGACGTCAGACATTAACTCAACACCACCAGCCACAACGACATCACACTGGCCAGAAGCTATCAAACCAACAGCTATGGGGTACAAAGTATATGTGCATGAACAACTTTGTAGGAATAACAAACCACTGAAGTGTAAGCTTCTTGATTAAAAAGCTCTAGAAAATGGGGCCAGTGAGAAGACTCAACAGGTGAAGGCACTTGCAGCCAAACCTGAGGATCTTGGCTCCATTCCTAGAGCAAATGCAGCAGGAGAGAACCAACTTCCACAAGTTATCCTTTGACCTGCACACATGCATCATGATATGCATACATGCAAAATAAATACACGAAAAAAATCTTTGTAACAGTTATCAGTTTTGTATAACAGTAATCAGTTTCTTTCCTTTCTTTCTTTTGGTTTTCTCCCTTTCTTTCTTTGGATACAGGGTCTCACTGAGTAGCCCTGGCTATCCTGCAACTCACTGTAGACCAAGCTGGCCTTAAACTCACAAAGATCTGCCTGCCTCTGCTCCTGGGTGCAGGGATTAAAGGCATGTGCTACCATGGATAGTTAGTTTTTAACTTTTCAATGGGACTGTTATCATTATAACTTTTTTGCATTTCTGGAGATTGAACCCAAGAGTTTGCACATAATACAAGAAAATGTTTTTAAATGTCTAAAACACACCTGAGAAAAGTTTCATCCAAGACACAAGAACAGCAATTTCCAAATCAACTCAGGTGACATTCTTTTGCTTATTTTATCTGACTGTATGAGCATTTTGCCTGCGTATCTGCATGTATATCCATTTGTTCCTAGTGCCCACAGAGGCTAAGAGGGCTTCAGATCTCCTGGAACTGGAATTAATAGTTGTGAATTACCATATGAGTGCTGGGAATCACACCCAGGTCTTCTGGAAGAGCAGCCAGTGCTGAGCCATTTCTCTAGCCCAACTCAAATAACATTCTAAACTGAAACATCTTCCTTATTTTATATGCTCCCAAATTAAGTTTTCAGACACAACACAGAGAATATTAATTTCCACTTCTCAGATTTGAGTTTCCCTTCATGGCAACTGGCATGCGATTCTGTTGCTTTAACTGGGAGTCAGTCACATGCTGCTCAGTAGAAAAGCCCCAACCACAGCTTCTGGCAACATTCATCACTCATGAACTGACCTGCTCAATTTGGCCTTGCTATTATTATAATATAATTAAGTACTAAGCCTATCAATTTTCCTGTCTTTTCATTAAATAGCAGTAGCTATTTAATACCCCTCAATTTTAGGAAACTTGTTAGAAGTTGAAATGCCATATAGATATGGGTACAAAGTGAAGAAAAAAAAAGAAGGTATTTTTGCATGTGTGAATGTGTGCTCTCATGTATTAGGGCACGCATGGGAAGGGTATGTGTGTGTGTATACAGCCAGCCAGCTTGCTTTGGGGATCCTGTCTCTGCCTTCTAAATTCTGGGATTACAAACAAGCCACCACATCTATAGGACATTTTTTTTTTAACTTTTAAAGATGTATTTATTTATTTATACAGTATTCTGCCTGCATGTGAGCCAGGAGATCAGAGGAAGGCACCAAATATCATTATAGATAGTTATGAGCCACCACGTGGGTGCTGGAAATTGAACTCAGGACCTTTGGAAGAACAGACAGTGCTCTTAACCTCTGAGCCATCTCCCCAGCCTCCTATAGGACATTTTAAAAAATTTTATTTATTTTTATTTTATGTGCACTGGTGTTTAGCCTGCATGTATGTCTGTGAGGGTGCCTGCTCTTAGAGTTACAGACAGTTGTGAATTGTCATGTGGGTGCTGGGAATTGAACCCAGGTCCCCTGGAAGAGCAGTCAGCTCTTTACCACTGAGCCATCTCTTCAGCGCCCTACATGACATTTAGCAGTTGCTTGGGATCAATCCAAACTCTAGTCATTCATGCTTGCTCACCAAGTGCTTTACAGCTAAGCCATCTCCCCACCCAAAGACGTAGACCATCTGGAACAGGGCTTGACAGCTATGGTGAGGCTTGAGGCTGCAGGACGCTGTCCTCATGGGGAAACGTCCAAGCAGAATTACCTAAGGAGGATAAAATATGCACCTCCTCCCACTGACAGTCCCAGTAACAGCTAGCCCAGGACTGAGGAAGAATGCAACTGTTTCTACAAGGCATGAAAACTACTCTGGAAAATCCCTAATTTTATATAATTTCATCTTTATAAAAGTACAAATGAAGAGCTCTGTACTGAACATTTACTTTCCTTAAGAATAGTTAAAAGAAGTAAAATTAGCAAGCACCTTTGGATTCCATTTACACATACCTGTGGTCATGGCTTGGTTTGAAGAGATACAAGCCATGGTGACAGTGTGAGCAGGAGTCTTGTCAGAGAAGCCAGCTCCTAGGGCAGCCTTCAGGGAATAATGAAGGAAAGAAAATACACATGTGAGTGAGACTCTGAGCATTACTCTGCCTGGTGAATTATGAAAGGCTTTATTTTAATATTCTACAAAGCAATGTTGAAAATAAAATTAAGCCCATCACAAAATGACTTACTAGTTTTTCTTCTAGACATTGAAAGGTACTGTCTTAAATTCCTGGTAACAAGTTTCTTTTCTCTTTAAAGATTTTTATTGGATTGATCTAGTTATGTGTATGTGTGAGGCACATGGGTATCAGGACATCCTTTTATCATGTGGGTTCAAGGCATTGAACTCAGGCCATCAGGCTTGGTAGCACATCCCTTACAGCCAAGTCATCTTACCAGCCCTCTTTTTGTTTTCATTTTCTTTTTTTCTTTCTGTAGTACTGGGTATTGAACCTAAAACCTTACACATGCTCAACAAGCTCTCTTACCACTGAGATATATCCCTAGCCCTTTTTACTTTTTATTTTGAAGCAGGATTTCACAAGGTGGCCTTGACTTCACTCTGTAGCCCAGGCAGGCCATGAACTTGTATTCTTCTTGCTGTAGCCGCCCCAGTATTCAGGTATGCAGTCTGGGGAAAAGCTATAGTATTCTTCAACCTCATTTAATTATTAACAGTGCTTCAAAGCCTTCAAAGATATCATGTAATTTTATCTTACTTAAATTAATATATAATTGAAAGAGTGATGAAATTGCATCATGGGGTGGCATTTTCATGTATTAATGAAGCTATAAATCCTAGCAGCAGAGCAAAAGCATGAAATATTTCTATAGAATTGACCATTAAAATCAAAACAAAACCATAACCATTTATACAGCGTGGGATCTCTGTATAAATGGTTATACAGAGTTATAATGCAGGTCCCTGCCTGCTCTATACTCAGCTTTCTTAAAAAGCCACACGACTCACCTAAAGAAAAGTAAAATTGGAAAACTTGCCAAACATAGAGACGTTCCAGTCAATAAAAGAAACTTTGGAGAACTGCCTGACTCACAAGAGAACCTCTGATGAACAGGGTCAGGCCAGTTTACAACTACAAGAGAACTGTCCAGAGCAGTGATACCGAAAGTGACTGCAATCAATGTGGCTTCAAGAGCTCTGGGAAACTTTAGGGCCTCCTAATTAATCTAATGAAAGTGCTCCTAAGAGGCAGGCGGAGCTCTGTGAGTCTGAGCCAGCCTGGTCTACAGAGCAAGTTCCAGAACACAGAGAAACCCTGTCTCAAAGAAACAAAAACAAACACACACACACACACAAAGAAAAGAAAGTGGCCTCTAATTCCTCTAATTTCATGACACAAATGAAACATGAAATGAGGATATCTATGCTTGTTTTTACACTATTCTTTGGGAAAATGTATGTTGCCAAAACATTCCATTTTTTGTTATAAGAAATGTAGGTATAATTAGAAAAAATATTCTTTTAATACTAAAGCTTTACTTTAGTAGGAAAAAGTTTCCAACTCCTCCCTTATTATGAAATGTAAAACTCCTTCACAAGGAATTATTTTTAGTAGTCCTTTTTTTTGAAACTATTTCATTATCATAATAAAAATTGTTCAAACGGCTGGTGAAATGAATGTTGCAAATTCCAGGTTAAAGAGGCTTCATCTCTCTTAGCTGATCTTTGCCTTTATATTTACACTGTGTGTGATACTACTTGCCATCTGTAGGAGCAGAAAACTGTTCCTCTTTTTTTTCCTTTAATTGTATGTACATTGGTGTTTCTTCTGCATGTATGTCTGTGTGAAGGTGTCAGATCCCCTGAAACTGGAGTTACAGTTGTGAGCTGCCATGTGAGTGCCGGGAATTGAACCCCAGTCTTCTGGAAGAGCTGCCAGTGCTCTTAAGCACTGAGCTGTCTCTCCAGGCCCAAGCTGTTGTTTCTGGATACACCAGTATAACCTTATTCTGTCTCCAGGGAGGCCTGATACTAACTGCCTAAATGACTGTGCTAAAAACCACTTCCAGGCAACTACATGTCAACTTCTCAACCAGCTGGAAAGGAAATCAGTAGCAGGTGTTGGGGGAAAAAGAAAAGACTCAACAGTGGGACAAGGGTTAGGGCACTCAGGTCAGAACAGCTCACTCCTCACGAGGGCCATTCTAGCACGTTACCCTTGGCCCCAGCTGACCCACAGGACTAATGACGACTAATGATGCTTTAAATAGAATTGGTAGCTGGTGACCCCTGTCCACATTTTTCTATTTAAAGATTGAATCACTTTCAAGGCACCAAGGAGAAAGAAAGAAGTTAGTTGAAGGAGAAATACCCTGAAGTCTTTCAGCAAAGTCAGGTTTGGTAGGGCCACAAAGCCTTTTAGGATTTCATATTAATATTAGCACAGGTCCTTGTGGGCTAGAGAGATGGCTCAGAGGATAAGAGCACTAGCTGCTCTTCCAAAGGTCTCGAGTTCAATTCCCAGTAACCACATGGTGGCTCATCAGTACCTACAAAGAGATCTGGCACCTTCTTCATGCATGCAGGCAGTTAATGTATACATAAGAAATAAATCTTATGTAATAAGATCCCAATAAAACACTTTAGCTGGGTTTAGTTACATTTTAAGTTCTACTTATTTTCATAATGGTCCCATCACCTCTACCTTTCTCCTTAGCTATAAAAATTAGAGTCAGGTGTGGTGACACATGCCTTTAATTTCAGCACTGAGAAGGCAGAGACAGATGTATCTCTGTAAGCTTGAGGCTAGCCTGGTCTATCTACTGAGTTCCAGGCTAGCCAGGGCTTCATAAATGAGACCATGTCTCAAAAATAATATATATATATATAGAGAGAGAGAGAGTACATAACTGATATTATCATATTCGTAATACAGAAGTTGCAAACATGAGCAACTTGATGGTTTTATGTAGCATGAAACTTTTTAAATAAATTTTATAACACAGTTTTTAATGGACTAATAACACTCCATCATTCTGTTGAATTATAATTTATTCAACCATTCTATAGTTGAACAAGATAAGTATTTCTTCCAAGATTCACCCATACATTTTATCCCATAAACTTTTTGTCTTTTTTTAATAATAACCCACTGGAATCTTATTAGGTATGTTTACAACTGTGAAGACAGAGAGGAAGAGCATGCACTTCAGGAGAACAGGTGCCTCTTTCTGCTCTCAGTTTTCTTCTGTCCCTCGGCAGCACCTGGCTGCTCACTTTGTGGACTTGCACAGAGCTGCCTCTTGAGCTGTTCTAACATTTGCTCCCTGGGAAAAGCACAAGAGAGCAAATGCTCTTGATCTGCGCACTTGCCCTTCTATCTTGGCTGACAATAGAAGTTATTATCCTCACAACTATAATGAATACAGAAGCACAGAGAAGAAATAAGATAAATATGCTTGAAAGCCCACGCTATCCAACTAATTGAAACAAAGCCCAGATGTGTTTGAACTAGTCACTGTCAAATGCCTGTGGGATATGCACACTGGTTCCAAGGCTGTCATTATCTCCATTGCCCAATAAACACTATATGGGTGTGTGCCAACTAGGCTAAAGGTAAACTGCTATGAAATAGTTACATAAAAAAAAAAAAACAACCCTGTCTACGTGTCATCTAGTCAAAGGTAGCAAATTATAGGCAAGGCTAACTCCAACTACAAAAACCAAGTTATAAAACTGGCTACAAAACTCAAAGTTTAATTGGAAGCCATAACAGTTAACATTACAAAGAGCATCAGACACATTGCTATACTGTTTCTCTAACACAAGAGACAAATACACTAACATTTCATAAACCCACTCAAATAACTTATCTGACTTATAGCAAAATGTGTATATATAATAATAATATACCGCATCTGACTTTATGCCAAATACATGCTTAGTTAATGTATCTTAAGAGTTTTATGACTTTAAAGTGGTAAATTCTAGGCCGGGACGTAGTAGAGCACTTGCCTAGCATATAAAAGGCCTTAGGTATGATCTCTAGAACCACACACACACACAAATAAATAAATTAATAAATCATTAATTCAAATTGACTTTTTGCAATTTTGGGGGTGGGGGTGGGAAGACAGGGTTCTCACTATCTAGCTCCTGATGCCCTGAAACTCAAGAAACTCATGCCTGCTTCTGTCTTCTGAGTGTGGGCATTAAGTGTGCCAGGAAGCCTGGTTCTGCTGCTGTTACTTTGGATAAAAAGTCCCACTACAGCCCAAGATGAGCTGGAACTTACTACACAATCCAGGCAGGACTTGGACTCCACGGCAATCCTCCTGGCTCAGCCTCCCAAGAATAAAACACAAGCATCAGCCACTATGCCCAGCTGTATTAACCTTTTAAACAATATAAATTTTGTTTTACTTACCTCCCTAGCCACATTGCTTGTCTTTACTTCCTGAATAACTGTACCAAAGATGATATAATCAACAACATCCTTAGGAACATTGGTCCGATGCAACAAACCCCTAAAAGCAGAAATCCAAAGAAAAGAAACAGTTCATACATGAAGGTATGTCAGAGAACATCACATAAAACACTGCACATTTTTAAACAGGAAGCTCTGGATTGGAGGTATAGGTAAGAGAGAGCGCACTCAGCTAATACATACCAAGGTCCTTGGTTCAATCCTAATCACAAAAATACAAAGATAAGTCTTTCTCTTTGAAAGGCCAAACACAAACATTTAACAGCTTATCAAAGAGGAAATGAGTGAAGAGTAATATGAAAAGTCAGTATTTGATGGTCACTTGGGTAATGAGACATTGGAAAAGAACAATCAAAAATAACTTGGGCAGGTGGAGTTAGGTCAAAGATAGAAGACTTGCCTAGGAAGCACAAAACCCTGGGTGCAGTCCTCAGCTATGGCAGGGGTGGAGAGTAGTAGTGTTAGTGCATGTCCTTAATCCTAGAACTCAGGAGGCAAAAAAGGGCAGATCTCTGTGAGTCCATGGCCATTGTGATCTACAAATCGAGTTATAGGCCAACTAGGGATACATAGCAAGGTCTGGCCTCAATAAACAAGAAGCAAATAAATAAATAATTAAACATGGAGCCAGCAATAAGGCTCAGTGGGTAAAGCACTTGGTGCAGAAGCTGGCTGACCTGAACTTGATAAAGGTAGAAGGAGAGAACTGCTAAAAGTTGTCTTCTGACCTCTACATGCACACTGTGGCATGTACCTCCTGAGCAAGCAAAAAACACACAAGTAATAAGCTAAAAATTAAAAAAATGATTTAAAATAATAATAATAATGTTAGCTAATATCACCAGAAATCAGTATAACGAGAAGAGAGATGGATATAAAAGATCAAGTATAATTGTGGCAATGTTAAATTTTAAATATTAATATAAAGGTGTAATTTTGAATAATATACATATATTTTAATTCTGACCATAATATAAGCAAGAAGCAGTAACTCTCAAGTAGGAATGAGCACACTGCAAATGCAGACTTGGTATTTTTAGTTGCCCTTGCCTTGGAACAAGCATACTGATACAAGCCTATAATCCCAGCACTCATGATGCTAAGGCAAGAGGATTGCTGTTAAGTTTGAGGATAGACAAACACAGAAAATACATAGTAAAACTCTGTCTCAAAACACACACAAAAATAAAATAAATACCATTTTTCATTATAGATATAAGAGTTTAAGGAATGACATCAAAATAGGACATGAGTACACATTTGTCAAAACTCAAAAGTGAGTTACATAAAATCTGTATGGGTTGAAGATGTAGCTCACTGATAGAAGAACATTAGCCTAGTACATGCAAGGCCTTTGAATTAACAACCCCATCACTGAAATAAAGAGAAGAGGGAAGAGGAAGGAAATGGAGAATAGGAGAGGGGAAGGAGGCAGAATAAAGAAGCAAAGATGGAAGGAAATCAGAATGCTGCAATACAAGAACTCAACAGGGAGACAGGTCCGAGCACAGCTCACAGTGTTAAATGTAGGGCACAAAGAGAGGCCCAATAAAACAATGTTGTATTTATGATCACAAAGTCCCTAAAGAGAAGCTTCTGAAATATAACTACGTAAGAGATTTGGGAATGGAAATGGTTATTGTGTAACTAGGGTGCAGTCCTCAGCTATGGCAGGGGTGGAGAATAAATAGATTTACAATTTCCTCCATTATAAAGCTACTACTTTCCCTTCTTGCAAGTCCAGAGAAACAATGCTACTGCCATTTGGTCTTAGAGTCTGGCAGGAAGAAGAAATGAGTGACAATGAGCAGAAAGGTTAAACAAAAGCATTTTCCTATTAGAAAAAGACCTTTGGCTACTTGGAGACACTAAAGCAAACCTCATTGGAAATTTAGTGACACTGTCTTACATAGACACACCCATACATTTTTTCTTTTTTAATTTTTTTATTTATAATTTATTTTTTACAATTTATTCACTTTGCATCCCAGCTATAGTCCCTGCCTTGTCCCTTCCCAACTCCACCCTCCCTCATCTCCTCCCATGCCCCTTCCCCAGTCCACTGATAGTGGAGGACCTCTTCCCCTTCCATCTGACCCTAGCCTATCAGATCTCATCAGGAATGTCTTTCATAGTCTTCCTCTGTGGCCTGGTCAGGTTGCTCCCCCCTCAGGGGGAAGTGATCAAAGAGCCAGCTACTGAGTTCATGTAAGAGACAGCCCCTGCTCCCCTTATTAGGGAGCCCATTTGGATATTGAGCTGCCAAGGGCTATCTCTGTGCAGGGGTCCAGGTTATCTCCATGAATGGTCCTTGGTTGGAGTATCAGTCTCAGAAAAGACCCCTAGGCCCAGATTTTTTGGTTCTGTTGCTCAATTTGTGAAGCTCCAGACACTCCCAGGTCTTTCTATCTCTCCCTTCTTTCATAAGATTCCCCGTACTCTGTCCAAAGTTTGGCTATGAGTCTCAGCATCTGTTTTAATACCCTGCTGGGTAAAGCTCTTCAGAAGCCCTCTGTGGTAGGCTCTTGTCTTGTTCCTTATTTTCACCTTCTTCCAATGTCTATCCTATTTGCCTTTCTGAATGAAGATTGAGCATCTTACCCAGGGTCCTCCTTCGTGCTTAGCTTTTTCATGTGTACAAATTTTAGTATGATTATCATATACTGTGTCTCATATCCACTTATAAGTGAGTATATACCATGTGTGTCTTTCTGTTTCTGGGATACCTCACTCAGGATGATCATTTCCAGGTCCCACCATTTGCCTGCACATTTCATGATTTCCTCCTTTTTAATTGCTGACTAGTATTCCATTGTGTAAAAGTGCCACAATTTCTGTATCCATTCCTCAATTGAGGGACATCTGGGTTGTTTCCAGGTTCTGGCTATTACAAATAAAGCTGCTACGAACATGGTTGAGCGAATGTCCTTGTTGTGTACTTGAACATGTTTTGGATATATGCCTAGGAATGGTATAGCTGGATCTTGACGTAGCACTATTCCTAACTGTCTGGGAAAGTGCCAAACTGATTTCCAAAGTGGTTGTACAAGTTTGCATTCCCACCAACAATGGAGGAGGGTTCCTCTTTTTCCCCATTCTCTCCACATGTGTTGTCACTTGAATTCTTGATCTTAGCCTTTCTGATAGGGACACACCCATACATTTTATGACACACCAATTATTCATCCATGTCAATCTCATTTCATTACATCTAATTTAAATTTACTTGGTCTGCATATGAACCTTCAAGTTTCTTTTTTTTTAAATTTTTCTCTTATGTATATAAATAGTTGCTTCTGTCTATGTAGATGAAGCAGGTAGATGGCGGTGAATCTGAAGCCCATTTGGCCTCCATAATGAGTTCCAGGCCAAGCTGAGAACACTGTAATAAACACCATCAACACAACCGCCAAAAAAAACATAGTTATGTCAAGATGTTATATGCTAAGCTTGCAAATAAAGATGCTTTCCACTCCAAGCTGTTAAAATTTAACATATATGGTTAAAATAAAATTTACTCTTGTTGTGACAGACACCTTTAATTCCAGCAGTTGGCAGGCAGAAGTAGGTGAATCCCTGAGTTAAGGCTAGCCTGGTCTATAGTGAGTTTCAGGTCAATGAGAAATATATGGTGAAACCCGTCTCAAAAAAAAAAAAAACCTTGTAAAGAGCTAGATAATATTGTTTCTTGCCATATAAAGTTTAACATATCCTAGATATAAAAATTCTACAGAACATTTACTTCAAATGCAAAACCTAGAAAAAAATATTTTAAGTGAAAGAACACACAACTCCATTTACTTACGAAAGTGCAGCTCTAGCCAAGTCATGTGGCATTAGGTCCTTGTACCTGAGAAAAGAAAACAAATAAGCTAAACCTTTTGGTTTAAGCCTAGAATTTCAATAAATTTTTTTGTAAAAAATTTTAAATGCATACAGATTATCTAACATATGCTGCTGGAAATGGAATTAATCTTACCCAAGTCAGTCTATCAGTTCAAATGAAGAAATAGTGTGACTTTGCTATCTGTCATCTTAAAAAATCTGACAAGCCCTAAACTCCTACAGAACCTGATGAGTGTCTGACAACATACATGTTCTAGCTGGGCATGGTGTTCAGGTACCAACACCTAGGAGCAGAGGCCGGAGAATTCAAGGCCAGGTCAGTTACAGTAGGAAACTTTGTCTCAAAAACACCACACAAACAAACAAAACCAACTCAAAACATAAATATTAAAAATTATACCCTATACTTTATCATTTGGTACAGCGTATGTCAAATACTCTCTAAAACTAACCTTCTCTTGCAGGAGGTAGTGCACACCTTTAATCCCAGTGCTCAGGAGTCAGGTGGGTATGTGAGTTTGAGGCCAGCCTGTCCTACAGATTGAGTTCTAGAACAACCAGGGCCAAACAGAAAAAAAAAAAAAAAGGAGGAGGCAGTGGCAGCAATGTGGGGTAGGAGGGAGGGAGGGGCACCCTTGGGATGTAAAGTAAATAAACTGAAAATAATTTTTAAAAATGAGTTTAAGATATATGTATCAAAAAAAAGACGACGAGGAGGTGGAGGAGGAAGAGGAAGCGAAAGAAAAGAAAGAGTAAGGAAGGAAGGAGAAGAAAAACTAACTTGGTTGGTTGGTTAGTTTTCAAGAGAGGATTTCTCTGTGTAGCCCTGGCTGTCCTGAAACTCACTCTGTAGACCAGCAGCCTTAAACTCATACAGATCCACCTGCTTCTGCCTCCTGAGTGCTGAGATTAAAGGTCTGTGCTACCACTGCCCGGCTCAGGCACTACACTTTTAAAGTACATTCTTTTTTTTTTTTTTTCCTTCAATTTTTTTAACTCCCAAAAGGATACAAGGGGCATGTTTTAACCTTTTTTTTGTTTTTGTTTTAAGTTTTACCTTTGAAGTAATCTGAGATTTACCAAAGAGCAGAAAAGACAGAGTGGAGTTCCTGACACCTCTACTCAGCTTGGCTCTCACCATGTTTTCTACAAACATCCTTTTCCTGCTCCAGTGTCTAACCCACAGTGCCACATGGCATCTAGTTGTTATTCTGGCTTAGCATCTTCTAAACTGCCAGAATTTCCCAATCTCTCCTTGATGTTGATGGCTTTTGACACTTTTGACACCTGAGTTTGGAGGCAAGGTACTCTTCTCATTGCCTCCTACTGGGGTGTGTGGCATTAAGATGACTTATTACTGGTGTTATAAGGTGAGCATTTGGTTCAGATGGGATCTATCAGTTTTCTTCACTATTAGCTACTATTTTCCCTTCCTGCAAACAAGTGGGTTAGAAATGAGTCACTAAGTCTAGTCTTCCTGCTCTCCCCTCTCTTCCAGATTACTTACAATGTCTACACCTTGATTTTAAGTCCTTTTCTTTATTATTTTTTAAATCATTTGGTGTTACGTGTGTTTGTACACTTGGGAAAGTCATAGGGCAACTTGTAGGAGTCAGTTCTTTCCATGCTTTTTAGAGACTGCACTAGTAGGTTTGGTAGTAAGCAAGCACCTTTACCCATGGGCTCTTCTATGCCTTGCATTTTAAAAATTTATTTATTTTTATTTTTTATTGTACATACATTGGTGTTTTGCCTGCATGTATGTCTATGTGAAAGTGTTAGATACCCTGGCACTAGACTTACAGACAGTTGCAAGCTGGGAGTTGAACCCAGGTCCTCAAGAAGAGCAGCCAGTGCTGCTGAGCACTGCTGAGCCATCTCTCCAACCCCATGCCTTGCCTTTAAAGATAATGTATCTTCAAGATCTCAAATGTTTCATTTGAATACATAAAGAAAGATCTCATTGTTTTTAATCTGGAGCCTAGTATTCCCCAGTAAGTTTTAAATGTTAGCGACTACCTGCCCAAAGCATAAGCAAAACAGAACTAACTGCTTCAACTTAATTAGCAGGGTCTATTAAAAGCTTTTGTATAGACTGAATCTCATTTAGGAGACAGAAAAGCCCAAGAAAAACAGCTGTTTATTTTGGGGTTTGTTTTGAGACAAGATTTCTCTTCGTAGCCCTAGCTGTCTGGATCAGGCTTTGTAGACCAGGCTGGCCTTGAACTCAAAGAACCATCTGCCTCTACCTTCCAAGTGCTGGGTTAAGGGCATGCGCCACCACGACTAGTGAAAAACAGCTGTTTAAAATTTTCAGAGTAGTCCAAAATACTTGGGGTTGAGCATTTGGACCAGTTGTGTCAACTCATCATTTTCAGAAGACCAAAGCAGCTTCATTTTCTGAGCTTCAGAATTCTCAGGGACCCATCCTCAGCACTCAACTGTGCCTACAGAAACAATGTTCCAGAAAAGAAAAGGATAGCCCTATTGGAAAAATGCTATCTGGATCTACACCAGACTTTCAATTAGGGTTATTTCAGGCTAAAATCATGGCAAGCTAGTTTATAGAAGAAACAGAACATCTTGCCATCACATATCACCACTGATTTAACGTGTTCTATACTGGTGTTATACAGGTAATTTCCATATGGTGTCCCATTAATGATATTATTACCTACTTCAAACAGTACCTTAAAAGAGAAACAAACAACTAATATGATCATTTCATACTTACGAAGTGCCTGACAGCAGAAATGGAATGCGGACACCTTCCACAACCACAATATTCTTTATATTGGGTTTTGCTAAAGTCTTTTTTGACTTGGTCTGGACAGCTTTAAGACAAAGTTCAAAGAACTATTAAAAATAGTAGTTATTGCATTATGTAAGTCACTGAAAGAATTCTCATTGTTTCATGTGCATACTGGCTACTAGCCACAACAAAAATTTCTCAAACACAAATAATACAGCTCCTTTATATATATTCCAAATATATATAAGAGTTAAAAACAAACAATGGCAATGAGCTCTAAGAATCTCAACTGAGAATAAAACACTATGGTTTACAGTCCTGGTCTGCAAAAAAAATTATTTGCAATGTGCAAGATAGACTATATAACTTGAAAATCTAGGATTCAAATATTAACTCATATATATTCTATACTCTGTACACAATTAAAATCAAAGATTAAAAGATGTGCCATACTTTACATAACTGCTATCTGTGTGAGAAAAAGGCATACAGACAAAGAAAACAAAGACATAATCATCAAATCAGTCAAGATTTCCATCAGACACAGTTCATGAGATGATGGAAAACACCAATAAATCCTGTAATCATTTGATCACATTTCTTCAAACAACCCTGTCAAGCAATAATACTCAAAACAAGTTAAGAGGAATTATAAAGATACAACACTATTGCAACCTAAAACCTGCTTGGCACAGGACATGACCCTTCCCTACCCAAAATCTGCTGGTCACATTCCTTTGCTTATCAGGTACCTGTTGTGTCATTATCGTCACAGTGTTAACACAAACCACTTATAGAATACTGTTTGATATTGGGGACACAAAAAAGGCTTAAGTCTCATGGACTTCAGAGCTTGCAACATAGTTAGGGAGTAAAACAAACAAACAAACAAACAAAAAAAACAAAAACAAAAAAATGCTACAGGACATTAGAGAATAGTCTAAGTGCCTGAAAAAATGCCTTTTCTGTTGCCATCAGAATGACTTTCTGCTACTTGACAACGGTCAGGTCTACGAGTATGCCCGAGTGAACATTTAAATTAGGGGAAAGATGACAGAAGTCAGAAAGGAATTATTCTTTATTATTCTTTGTAGAGTTAATAGAAATCTATATTCTGATTAGAATTTAGAGGCTAGTTAATTAAAATTTAGTTCTCTAGTTGATATTAGGCAGCAGATCTCTAAGGAGTCTATGGAAAACTAATACCACCATGAACATACTAACTTTAGTCTTTTTGTTTGTTTGGTTTGGTTTTGGTTTTTTAAGGCAAGGTTTTTCCGTGTAGCCTTGGCTGTCCTGAACTAGCTTTGTAGACCAGGCTGGCCTCGAACTCAGAGATCCACCTGCCGCTGCCTCCAAGAGTGCTGGGATTACAGGCATGCACCACTGTGCCTGGCTTCTGACTTTAATTTCTTAAGAGCTTACTTGGAGCTAATTCATTTGGGTTTACTGAGGACCTATTTAACCCATCAAATGAATGAATTTCCCCATTCTTTCATTTCATGATGGCTAAAATGTTCATTTCCTAGTTCCCCATTCACCTCTATTTCAGTAACAGGTCCTCTTGTATATAAGATATTTAATAAGAGAAGCCTACCACTAATTACAAATTCAAAAGTTAACTTTTGGCTCCACAATAGTTTCTAGACAATTTATAAGCTAATCATTCCAGGACTGACAGCCAGAGGCTATATAAACTGACCCAGCAAAGTTTATGGAACTTTTATGACTGTCTATAAGCCCTAAAGACCAGGAAGCAGCTTTCTCTTAACATCTTATGCTCAAAGTAATATTACTGATTGGGTACACAATTTTTAATTTGAAGGAATAATGATACTTATGTTGATCATAAAAGGGGAAGAATTAACAAATTAGTTTGGGTTTCACTCAGAATTCTCAAATATAGAATTCTAACATTTAATGGAGAAGTGTCTATTTTAAATTACTGTACCTGGGGCAGATCGTAGTTGAGAAGAACAGCTCAGAGGTCTTACAGCTGAAAAACAAATATAAAGTGCATGTCATTTAATACCTATGCACGATGCTTATAAATCTTACCTTACAAAAGAAAGAAAAATTGAACTTACAAAATCTAAGGGCCCATTGTGATGTAGTAGAAAGGTTTTTAAAAGTGGAAGCCAAGATGGTAGTCATTCTGAAATCTACAAAGAAAAGAACAAAGTATGTCTTGGGTTACCTCAGCAATCTGTAGTGTACACAGTCTATGAACTCTGGTGAAATAATCCAAAGTCACCATAAAATGCCATTATCAACTATTCTTTTCTAGTAGCATTAAAATAATTATACTGACATAGCTTTCCCATTGTGCAAACAACTACTGTAAGCAGTAACCATCTATTCCTCACAATGAATAATATATCCTTTCAAGAGATTAGGAAAGTAAGGCAGATTGAGTGATTTGTTTAAAGATCCATTACCAGAAAGTGGCAGAGCTTGAATCTGAACCCAAGCAGTCTAGCTCTGGAGTTTATGCCCTTCTCATTCAACCCAAACATCAGAAACACCTCACAGCATGTCTATGAAATCACCAGTGTTATCCTCCTCCTGAGTTTGACGGTTGTGTTCTGAATATGTAGAAGGCTTTATGGAATCCTGGTATTTAAATAGGATACACATTAAAATATTCAGTGACAGTGAAATGGTATCAAGTCAGCAACTTATTTTCAATTGCTACTATAAACACTTTTAATTTTTTTAAATGTGTTTTACCTGTTTGTCTGTGCACTACACGTGTATAATTCCCAGAGTCCAGAAAAGGGAGTCATGTCCTCTGGAACTGTATTTATAGCAGGTTATTAACCACCATGAAGGTGCTAGAAATCTAACCTGGAACTTCTTGAAGAATAGGCAATGCTCTTAACACAGAGACATTTCTCTAGCCCCTTAGAAAACTTTCTGTAGTACTACACTTCCAACTTTTTTCTAAGCATAATATTATATCTAAATTACTTTTTAAATTAGAAATTTGTAATATTTCAAATATATTAATATCACCCACTTAGGGAAAAAAAGTGAGTTTTTACAAATCATTATGAAGAAAACAGCAAATAAATGGGCACAAGACATGAACAGATAGCTTATAAGAAAGAAAATACAAAGGGCTCCTTTTTTAAATTGTTTTGTTTTACAAGACATGGTTTCTCTGTATAGCCTTGGCTGTCCTGGACTCGCTTTGTAGGCCAGGCTGGCCTTGAACTCACAGATATCCACCTGCCTCTGCCCTCCTGCATGCTGGGATTAAAGGAGCGTGAAACCTGGGTTGGAGAGGTGGCTCTGTGGTTAAGAGCACTGGCTGTTCTTCCAAATGGACCCTGGTTCAAATCCCAGCACCCACATGGCAGCTCACAACTGTCTGTAATTCCAGTTCCAGGGGATCTGATGCCTTCACACAGACATACATGGAGGTAACACACAAATGTAATTAAAAGAAAATCATTAAAAATAAAAAGGCATGCGCCACCACATCAAGCTGAATGAAAAATATATGTAAATGGAGGTTGGGATGATGGCTCGGTCAGTAAAGTGCCTACTGCACAAGCACAAAGAATTTAGTTTAGATCTCCAGAATCCATAATAAAAAGCCACAATTGATACATTCCTATAACCCCAACCTTGGGGCAGGGCAGAAACTGCAGGTTCCCTGAAGCTTGCTGGCCTGATCAATGAAGTTCATATCAGAGATCCTCAAAAACACCCAACATCAACTTGCATTCACACAATGCCACACACACAGAGACTTTTCTTTAACTCCAATCACAAGAGGATTCAGATTAAAACCATAGAGATATAATTATCTGTTAAATTAACAAAACCCCCCAAAATTGATCTATACTGTGTGGGCAGATATATACAAATACTCATTGCACCAAAAGCATGAAGAAGTGAAAACTCAATGCAGGGTAATTTGGCATTATCTTTCAACACTATATGTTCACCTAACTTTTGATCTAACAATTCCAGTTCCATGAATTTATATGCCAAATATTATGCTTATGACTGCATTGTCACTGTAACAGAAAATGACTAAAATAACATCAAATAGGTAATTGGTTAAGTAAGCCATGCTATAGCAACCAGTGAAATACTGTATTGTATAGACATAAAAGATAATAGAAGCTGGAGAGATGGTTAAGAGCCCTGGCTGTTCTTCCAAAGGTCCTGAGTTCAATTCTCAGCAACCACATGGTGGCTCATAACCATCTATAATGAGATCTGGTGCCCTCTTCTGGTGTACATGTGTATATGCAGGCAGAATACTGCATACATAAAAAAATTAAAAAAAAAACACCGATATACATAAAAATAAGTTTTTGTGTATACTGCCTACTATCACCCATTAAAAGAGCAAAAACATGTATATTTCTTTAAATCACCATAAAATACCCCTAGGAGTACAATGTTAAAAACAACTGTTAGGCAAAGTGTAGTGGCACACGTCTTTAATCCTGGCACTCCGAAGGCAGATTTCTGTAAGCTCCAGGGCACTCTGGTCTACATAGTGAGTTCCATGTCAGCTAGGCCTACATTGTGAGACCCCATCACAAAAAAAAAGAGAGAGAGAGAGAGAAAGAGAGAAAGAGAGAGAGAGAGAGAGAAAGAAAGAAAGAAAGAAAGAAAGAAAGAAAGAAAGAAAGAAAGAAAGAAAGAAAGAAAGAAAGAAAGAAAGAAAGAAAGAAAGAAAAATTGTTAGGGTAGAGCTAGAGAGATGGCTCATCTGTTAAGAGCAGTTGTTGCTTTCACAGAGAACCTGAGTTTGGTTAGCAAAACGTACATGGTGGCTCACAACCATCCATAACTCCACTTCTAGGAGCTGAACCCCTCTGACCTCCATGGGCACCAAGCATACAAGTGAAGCACATGCACACGCAGGCAAAACACAAAAAGAAAACTAAAAAGAAAAAAATTTAAATATTGTTAGGGGCTGCTGAGATGGTTCAGCAGGTAACGATGCTTGCCACTAAGCACAAAGACCTTAGTTTGATCCTCAGGACTGGAAATGGAAGGAGAGAACTAACTCCTACAGGGAGCAGAGGAAGCCCTGAGTAAGTAAAGTCCAAAGATGAATGTAGATTATTGGCATGGACACAGTTATGTCAAGGATTCCAATGCCTTAGCCCTGTAGGAGTGGCAATCTCAGAGAATCTCAGGGAACCCCAGGGAATCTCAGAGGGGTGACAAAGCTTGGTGGGGAGGGCTCCTAAAGTAATGGAGTGACTAGTGTGTACAAAAAGCAGCAGCTGCAGCTTTCTCCTCCTCCTGTTTACAACCTAAGATTGTTTACCTACAGACACCTCCCATCCAGACAAGCCAACCCATGTGCTGTACATAACAGACAGGATGAGGTTCCAAGTTCTAGTGGTAGTAGATGTCACTTCAGAGTGTGCACACCCCATCAGACCCCAGCTTTTCTCTACACGTCTGTCATTTCTTCAATGTTTGTCCTTCATTCCCTCACTGCCCCTAGACAGGGTTCCAGGTCCCAAGCTCCAACAAGATAACTTCTGAACTCCACATGAGTGACATGGGCCTCCCTCCCAAATAAATGTTAGTAATAATAATAATGTTAGCTGAGGGTGGTAAGCATGTACCAAAACACACATGTTAGAGGTCACTGGACAACCTGTGAGAGTTAGAGCGCTCTTCTTCCAAGGGGTTCCATGACCTCTGGCTTGGTGGTAGGCACTTTGACCAATGGAGCCTCCTCACTGACCCAATTTCTTAATTTTTAAACATATTTTTACTTTAAAAGTAAGAACCTTGAGATTTACAAATGATGACTATAGCAGCCAGCCTCCAAGCTGACCTCAGTATCTCTTTTGGTTTTTACTTAGTGTGACCGCCTTCTGCACTGTACTGCTCTACGTCAGAAGTGATGGCTTCTGAAATCAAGCTACGAAAAATAATACTGCAGCTTCTGTTTTAGTCTCTCAGATCACTCTGAGAGAAGCCAGCTGCCAAGTCACTGGATTTCTGACGAGGCCTGCCAATGGCCATGTGAGTGACTGGAAGCTGATTCTCGGGCACAGAAGACTAAAGCCTGCCCAACGTGCTGACGACAACCTCCTAAGAAACTCCAGTCAGAACAACCCAGCCAAACAGGCCCAGATTCTTGACCCTCAGAAAATGTATAACATCTTACGGCAAGCATACCTAAAGACATAAAAACTTATAATATGTAAATATAGTGTTTAAAGTAAATGGAGGAAAGATGGCCTAATCAATAAACTTGCTAGGACATGACTAATCACTTGGAAAATTAAGGTCCATAAGTCCACCCCATAAGTTTAAAAAAAAAAAAAAAGCCAGTACATCTAAAACCATTAAAAAACAAAAAACAAAAACCCAGAGTGGAGCAAGATGGCGCATGCCTTTAATCCCAGCACTGGGAGGTAGAGGCAGGCAGATCTCTATGATTTTGAGGTCAGCCTGGTCTACACAGAAAGTCCTAAGCCAGCCAGAGCTACACAGTGAGACCCTGTCTCACTCAAAACAAAAAGATCAGAGAATCAATCTCTCTCTCTCTCTCTCTCATGCACGCATGCCAGCCTGGTCTATTGAGTTCCAGGATAGCCAGAGCTACACAGAGAAACGCTATCTCAAAAACTAACAAATATAAGATATATTTGGAGAAAATATATGTAACATATAAAGCAAAAAGGGTTAATACAATCCATAGAGTCTGTTTCAAATTAAAAGGGAAAAATCTGTAATGGAATCTCTGTTTTGCTCTAGCTTGCATTTCTCCACTATGTAGTTGTCAGTGAGGTTTACACACGATTGAATCCAGGTCAATCACCAACCAGAGTAATCTTAATTGCTGCAGAGCCTAAACATTCAGGTGACCAAGGCCTACCACAAGCTGGCCTTAACCATTGGTACTAATAAACAGATGGTAATCAAATACTCAAGTTTTAGAGTTATGCTGTTCCAAGATACAAATCTTTCCTTCTGTCATAGCTGCAGCTTTGCAAACATTAACAATGTTACCTAAGCACAAAGCTGATACCAAAAGAAGACAGACTGAAAATTTTATTAAAATAAACTAAAAACAGTAGCCCTGGCCAGATTCTAGCTGAAATCCACCCACTGATGGTCCAGAAGCTAATAAATCCCCAAATTTACTTGAATTTTCTATTATTGGCACCTAGTATTTATAACTGAACAGGTTCCTGCCTGATATGCAGAGCAGAAGCAAAAATGAGCAAATAAGCAGTTCATGTAAGAAATTCAAATGCTGGGGGCTTAATGGCAGGGCATTTTTCTATCATGTACCCTGAGTTTGATCCCCAGCATCAATTAGAATATCCACAATAACGAAAAATCTTTACTTTTATTTTTCAAATATGTCTTTGTATATCTGTGAGTGTACACCACATGTGTCTAGGTGCCCATAAAGGTTAGAAGAGGTTGTTCAAGACCATGGAGATGAAGTTACAGGTGGGTGTGAGATGCTCAAAATGGGTCCTGAGAATCAAACCTGAATCTTTTGCAAGTGCAGCAAGGGCTGTTAACCACTGAGCCCTTTCTCCATTCCTGAAAACTATCTTTTTTTTTTTTTTTTTAAATGTTTTAAAGCAAGCCAGTGGCTAAAAACCATGTTCAGCAAGGAGGGGGATTATATAAAAGCCATGAGCCTGGGGTACATAGTGAGCCCGCCACAAATACATAAATAAAATAAAGCAGGCAGAATTCCGGGATTATCAGACAATGAAAACTAAATATACAGTTAACATACAGCTGTGATAAGAACAGCTCTAACTAAATCAGCTTTCCAAAACACTAGCTGGTATAAGAATAAACTGCTAAGGCCCTTTTCTAGTTATTTTATTAAAATACAAACTGTAATTTTAAATTTCATTTTGAGACAAGGTTTGACTATATCCTAGGCTTGCCTAAAACTAATAACCTTTATGAATTAATCAGCCTTCTAGGTGCTGGGATTACAAGCATGTGCTACCAGTTAAACAATAAACAGTCAATTTTTTTTCTTTTCTGTTTTTGGTTTTTCGAGTCGAAATTTCTCTGTGTAGCCTTGGCTGTCCTAGACTCACTTTGTAGATCTACCTGTCTCTGCCTCCAGAGTGCTAGGATTACAGGCATGCACCACCAGGCCCAGTTCCAATATTTTTTTCTTACTTTAGTTTTTTTTAGACAGGGCCTAAGTGTGTAGCCTTGGTTGGACTGGTACTTACTATGTAACCCAGGGTGGCCTTGAACCTGTTGGCTATCATCCTGGGTGCTAGGATTACAGACATGCTCTACATTACCTGGCTCCAAATTGTGAAATCCTGAGTCCAATAAAGTCTCTAATTGGTTTCTTTTCTTTCCTTTCTAATTGGTTTCTATAGGAATACTTGAAATGCTCATTATGGTACTATTTATAATTGAAACTAACATAAATGCAGATCAATAGAAATAGCTAAATTGTATCATAAATATATCATGAATACTCAGCAGTTTGGGAGAAAATGGAACAAGATATACATGTATGGACTGACACCCACACAAGATATACATGTATGAAAAGACACCCATAATACAAACTAAATGAAAATGCAAAAACTAAAGACTTATAAAACTACACAGCCAGGTGATATACACCAGGCAGTACATAGCATGGTAGTTCATGCCTTTCACCCACGCACTTAAGAGGCACAGGCAGGCAGATCTCTGTAAATTTAATGCTAGCCTGAATTAGCCAGTTCCAAGATGGCCAGAGCTATATAAGGGAGAGACCCTGTCTAAATACGATCATATTGGAAGGCTGGCCTTTGTTATCATTTACAAAGCTTCAGAAATATAGAAATTTTAACAAAAAAGTATTCAAAACATGGGAATACCCGGGTAGTATAGGCTTAGGTTGCACAGGGGCACATGGATAGAAGAAAGAGAAGGGCATGTAAAGAATAAAAAAGAAATATGGGATGATTTAACAGTTACTACATCAAAGTTAAGAACAGACTCCAAGGCCCAAGTCTAAAACCTGTAGGACCTTCACCAAGTTGCTTAACTTTTCTGTTTCTGGACATTCAGCTTTTGCTTAGGCAATTATAGGGTTGTTTAGAAAATTAAATGCACACCTAGATACAGGTACGTGTTGCCTGATATCTAGTACAACCTATTTTATGTGTTTGCTATTATTAGTGGGTGTGACATAAATATACTTAGTTCTCCTCTAAGACTTTGCACTTAAAAGTGCTGATGACCAAAAAGTAAATAAAAAACACTTTTTACCTGATGGAACTCATAATTTCGCTGAGAATGTAGGAGACAAAAAAAGTGCTTGAAATCAAGCATTAGCAAAATACAACCCAAAAGCCTCAATAAAGGGGTTTTTCTTTTACATGATTTCTCTCTCTTTCTCTCTCTCTCTCTTTTCACATTTGAAGCGCTAACAGTGAAGACAGGATCCATCCTAAGCAAAGCAAGCTCTCTACCACTGAGATATATTCCCAGGCCCAGTTTTTACATTTTCAAAGAGCTGCAAAAGTGTATGTGTCAGTGGTTGAGTTTTTGTGGGTTCCATTAAAAAACTATAAAGAGCTGCAAGCAACACAAAACAAAGAATATATTACAGAGCACAAAGTGGTCTCACAAAACTGAAACTATTTCCTGTGTGGCCCTTTATAAAAAAACAAAAGTATGCGAAACTAGATGCAGTAGAAAGCATTATATGGGCAGAAAGGCTTCCTTCTGCAATTTACTCCAAACTGGTCGTCCAGTGTCAGCTTAAAGTGCTGTGGGTGGTGGAAGGCTTAGTATGACTTGAGCTTTAAAAGAGAACGCTCCTTTCTTTCTATAATCACTTCAGCCATTTCTTGCCTCCTGTCTTGCAGAACAATCGGCTAACTGGCGGGTGCCTTATCTGTTCGAATCCTGGGCTTGCCTCAAGAAGAAATTTTACGTAATTTTCCTAAGCCTGTCAAGTCAGCGAGAGTGGGGACCGTGGGTAGTAAACAAAAATGGTGCAGCGCGCCGGAAGCTGGCTTTACTTTCTTTCGGAAGCAATCGGTGTATTCCCGGACTCAAGCCCACCTTTCCAGAAACGAAACGAACAACCCACACTGCCCGACGAAGGGAAGAGCTCGAGCTCCTGATGAAAAGCAGACTGAGGTCGACTCTAGTCCAGCTCTACCCGCTGTGGCTACCAGTTAGCGCCCTCTCAATTCACCGCTGTGGCTACTTCACGGACGGAGCGGGGTGTGCTACGCCCAGACAGAGGTTCGCCGGGTCCCCCTCTGGCTTAGAAAACGCCGTGAGCCCTGGGTCACCAAGCAGGCTGCCGGGCTGGCTGTCTCGGCTCCTTCCACACCCGAGGCCCCCCGCACTTAAGCCGCCGGACGGCCTAGACAGGTCGAGCAGGGGACACGACGCGGCTCTGACTCAGCCCGGCGCTGCACACACACGCACACAGTTTCGTAAACCTGAAGCGGTAAGCGGAGACAAGTGACACCGACGCTGCGAGCTACCCGGGAACGCGACCCGTCGCTGAGGCGGTTGACAAGGGGGCCTGGACCAGCCCGCCCGCTCTCGGGGCCTCGACCCTTCACAGGACAGGGAGGCGGCCGCGGGCGCCCCGCGAGACGAGGCGCGAGGAGAGTGGGACCTGCCTGCGGGGAGGTCAGAGGGGAGCCGCAAAGCGCGCCGCCGCACCTCAGGGTCCGCGAAAGCCGCCGCTCCCCAGCAAGGTCAAGTCCAGAGTGGGAACTGCCCGCCCTCACCCGAGGCTCGGGTTCCGCGAGGACCCCTCGCCCCGCCCGCGGCCTCCGCGGGACCTGCGGGCTGCCCGCCGCGCGCCTGACCAGAAAATCACGCTCTCCGCCCCGTCCTCAGGGGTCCTCGGCCCTCCCGTCGGAGAGACCATCCCTTCGTACCGATTAGTTGAGAGCGAGAGGGAGGGTAAAAGGACCGGGTGACAATTCAGGGCGCGTGTTTTAGTAAGGCAGTACGTCGGGCACCCTGCCGGACAGCCTGCGGAGAGAAAAGTCCTCGGCTCGCTTCCCCACCAACTAGAAGGGCTCTCTACTCTCGTCCTCCTCTGCTCAAGATGGTGGCGTCCCGGGCAATCGGCAGTCTCGGTCGCTTTCCTGCCTTCAGGATCCTCCGCTCCCGAGGTGAGCCTGGACGGCGGCTCCGGAGGGCCTCGGAGGGCCTGCAGGAACTGGGGCGGCGGGGTGCCGCGCTTGCCTCTGCCTCCCGACCACCCCTTTCCCGGGACCTGTTGAAACGGGGGTTACTGTCCTGGGACCCCCCACTTCCTGCGTCCTTGCAAAGGGACAGTCTCTCTCCCGCCCCGCTCCGGGGGTGTCAAGCTGCCCCCTAACTTTCCTGAGTCGTTTCCGCTCGGCCTGGCCCTTCGCGCAGGCTTCTCTGCTGCGGCGCTGCGCTCACGCCCCTCTCTTCTTCCCGGACGGTCGTCTTGGCCCTGACCCTGCTAGGTCGGGAGGACTAAGACCCGTCCTGTCACTTGTTGAGGCCCTACAGCATCTTGGACACCGTAAGAGAGACCTATCAAGCCTCTGGGTGGCATTGACAGCTTTACAGGTCGCCGCCACTCCCTAATTTTTACCGTCGAAAACCATTTTTTTTTTGGCAGTGCTCCCGCGCTTCCAGTAATCCTGGTGTGAATGTACAGAAGGTTGAAACCGGTGGCTCTCCAATTTAAGCGAAGAAATATATTTAAAATACCAGAAAAACCTGATTTTTGAGGAATAAAATGTTTGATCGTTTTAAAAACTATTTCTAATCTCCCTTCGTGACGATTCTCAGTCAGGCTCTATGAGCTGCATTCCTCTCCAAACTGGTAGTGAAGGGGTTAAAAGGGGTGTTGGTTTAAAAAAAAATCCTTTCCCCAGACGCCCCGAATCTGTAAGGGCAAATAGAACTTTAATTTATTGCATATTCTACTTGATACCAGTTACTTTGTAATATGAACTCACTTTAATTTTCCTCACAAAAAAAGTCTACATGTAGAATCTCCTTTTTTAAATCTCCCCACATTTAATTAAGTGCTTGAGTCTTTCAATACTTTTTTTTTAATGTCCACAGATTGATTATGTGTACACATGCCAAAACTACCATCACATTACCAAAATAAGTGAAATGGGGCAGGGCGTGGTGATGCTCACCTTTACTATTGGGTGATCTTTGAGTTTGTGGCCTGTCTGGTCCACACAGTGAGTTCCAGGCCAGTCAGGGCTACATAGTGAGACCCTGTCTTAAAAAAAAAAAAAAAAAGAAAGTGAAAAGATGTTACCACTGGGAAAGGAGTGTCTGCACTTGGTTGTGTTTCCTTGCAGTTTATATTTTTCCTTTTCCACATTTATAACAGTTTTAGAAAAAAATCACATATGCTCCTCTATTTGTTGTAAGGTATTTTTATGGATTGGCAGCTGACGGGAGAGGCAGTCAGGCCACAAGTTGGCCAGCTCTGTGACTTCCGCCACGTTCTTTAATCTAAATGGGCTCCCTTTTCTTGTCTGTAGAATGAATGAGTGATTTTTCCCTTTGGCAGGAGAAGTAGTATGATGGAGCAATTAAAGCATTAAATATGGATTCTGGCTTCTGGGTCGAATCTGGCTTTTACCTTCTGGTGACCTTGGGAATTAATTTCAATATCTTTTTCTCGTGGTAAAATGGAGTCAATTGTGTGTTAAGTCTAAAGAAGCTATATTAGGTATATAACAGTTTATTATGGGAATACAGTCTCAATAAATGTTATTAATTTTTCAGGCAATAATTGTTTATAGCTGAGAATTTTAAAAGGAATCTATCCATTTTACATAGGTGGTAAAAAGTTAACAGCCAAATTTTCCTATACTTCTACATAGAAATTGTATTATGTTTTCATTAAGAAAATGTAGTCTGTTATAGCTACAGCTTATTAATAGCAGCTTATACATTTTAAAAGCATATTTAGGAAAATCTATTTAAAATTAGCTGTGCACCTGACTTACCATTTAGTCTAGACTGAGTAGGTCAGTCCTTGACCCTGAGAGTACATGCAGCCATTGCCAAATGCTTAGTGAAGCTGTCATTTCCGGGGAAAAGAGTAAACCTTCAGTTGTTGAAGTTTTAGAACATTCCTGCTGCACAGTACTGTCATTCTAACATGACTATCAAAAAAAAATCACAAATTGACCTTAATATCTAATATCCTAATTCCTAAGTATGTAGGTGGCAAAAGAATTTTACAGGAAATGAACAGCAGTTAGTAGGTATTGTGGTATTTTTAAATCCGACTCTCACTTCTCATCCATACTTGGGCCCAGGGTTGAATTTTGAAAAAGCCATAACTTGCTATAAACTAAAGTAACATTTTTCAGAGTTGTGCAGCACAATCCAGCTTTTCCTCTAACTGAAGTCTTGTGTGATCTTGTAGCTGTTTTCTTGGGTTACATGGGAAGATGATTAAAAAGTAGGGCAAAGGTTTGCCTTTGCTGGCACAGAAAATGTAGGCTAAAGTTCACGAAGTGGCTGTTCGGTAAGGTTTGCTGGCAGGCAGTGGGTAAGGCTGGATTCAAAAAGCAAAGTTACCTTGTACTTTGGCTTGATTAAATTGACTGTGGTTAGGAATTTTTTTTTTTGTTTGTGCATTTACAGTTCTTTCTCTTTGCTTTTTGTCCCTATTGGTTTAGAAGAGGTTTTGTGTAAGTGTGTGGGAGTATGTTTACCTCAAAGAGAGGTTAGTTGGCATGAATTAAAATGGCTTAAAGAATAGGCTAATGAGAACCAACTCTTTTTTATTACAGTTATAATTAATTAATTAGTTAATTAATTAGACTAAATTAATTGATCATGAAATAGATCTGTCTGGCCTGGAACTCTTAGTGTTCTGCCTGCCTCTGCCCTCTGAGGTGTGCCATCACACCCAGCTTTGCATCAGCAACCTTTAAAGAACAAATATTTTATTTCAAAGCTAATAACTCTGCTCTAAGGGGTGACAGGTACCCGTGATTCCAGCATCCCACCGAGGCAGGAGGATCACAAGTTCTAGTTAGCCTGGGCAACCCAGCAGTACCTCAACTCAAAGGTTGTTTTTGTTTTGGGGGGTTTTGTTGTTTTTTGGGTTTGGGTTTTTGGTTTGGTTTGGTTTGGAGTTTGTTTTGGTTTAGTGGGGGGAGGTTTGCTTTTTTGATTTGCTTCAGCATTTGTATTCTGTCACTCAATTTGTATCATTTGCATTCTGTCTACATACTTTTCTTGGTTTTTATCTGCCTATGTATCTCATCCCTCCCTTCTTATACTCCCAGTCAGCCCATTCTGATATTCTTTACTGTTTTCTAGTTGGATTACCTACCCCATTCTTCTTTCCCACTAGAATTTCCACTTTACAGTTTGTTTTTCAGAACTGGATATTAAACCTAGTCTTTCTGCATGCTAGGCAAACAGTCTACCACTGAGCTATTTTCAAATCTTCATTGAATAGGAACTCTGAATGGAAGAATCCTTAGCATCAAGACAAGTGGACTTCACACACTCTAAAGAGGATGGGAATTACATACTCAGCTAGACAGAGCTGTTCACAGCCAATGGGAGTACAGCTGGCCTTTCTTAAAAACTGTTGAAATACCTAGTGTCAGTTAAGAGATAGTCCCTGAAATACCTAGTGTCAGTTAAGAGATAGTCTTGGGGACTAGATGTAACTCAGGGTAACCACCTTCTCTGTCATGTGTCTCTGGGTTCAGTAACCCTCAGCACTAAGCATGGTGAGGCACGCTTAATTTCAGTGGGCAGATGAATATCTGCGAGTTCAAGGTCAGCCTCATCTACATAACAAGTTCTTCTAGGCCAGCCAGGACCTTATAGTGGCACCCTGTCTCATCAAACAAAACAAAACTCTCAATACTTGGGAGGTTAAGGTGGGGAAATAATGAATTCAAGGTCACACTGGGCCACATAGCTAGTTCCAACCTAGCCTGTGTTACACAGTGAAACCCTATGTCAAATAAAATAAAAACAAAAGAGAAGAAAACAACAACAAAACCAGATCGCCCCTGACCCTGAACTCACGGTCCTCCCAAATGCTCGCGTTACAGGGGAGGGCCGCCACACCAGTTCTGCCGCTACCTCAGTGGCTGTGCTCCTGGAGAGCTGGGGCTGCTCGCCAAAGACACCCAGGGGACAAAATGGTAATTAGAACCAGGATGGCTGGGGTCATGTGATGTGCTCTCTTTGTGTTCACACGGAAGAACCTTAACAAGTTAGACGATGAGCACCAACTAGTAAGTGACAGTGTGTGGATTTTGTTATCCAAAGATTGGGACTATTATTGGTGGAATGCTGTATAGAGATTATTCAGTTAGGACTGCTTACACCAGCAAAGTGTGACATGGAATGTTTCCATTATAGCTAGTGGTTGCCCCTTGATTTGACATTTTGTTTGTTTTGTTTTGTTGGGACAAGGCCTCACTGTATAGCAGTATGTGGCCTGGGACTCTGTGTGCAGAGCAGGCTGGCATCACACTGCTCCTTCCTCTGTTTTCTTAGTGCTGGGATTCAATGTCTGTACCACCACACCTTTTTTTGTTTTTTAAGTTTACTTTTATTTATGTGTGGGTGTGGATATCAATATGTGCCGCATGTGTTTGGGAGCCCATGGAGGCCAGAAGAGGGCATCAGAGCCTCTGAAGCTGGACCTTTGTGAGTCTTTCAGCCAGCATGGGTGCTGGGAACCAAACTCAGTCCTTTCAGAAAACAAGAAGCACTGTTTGTTGTTGTTGTTATTGGGGGGATGGGGCATGCCTTCACTAGCTGGCTTGGAAATTACAGAGATCCACCTGCTTCTGCCTCCCCTGTGCACAGTTATAGAGGTCAGAGGTCCTTAGTGGGGTTTGTGCTGAGGATACATAGCTCAGTGGTAGAGTATTTGCCTAGCATAGGATAGACCTGGGTGTACTCCCAAGGATGGGTAGGGGGAACTAACAAGGGAACTGCCAAAAAGGGTCTCACTAGGCTCACTAGGTGTTGCAGGGCTCTGTTCTTTCTGTTCCCCTGAAGAAAACCCATTGCCTTTCCTTTTCTAGTTTTCAGAGACAACCCACTGTCTCTGCTTGTGCTCATCCTCCTGTAGCGACCTGGAGCCAGGTCATGGTCACATGTCTCTGATTTTCTTTGTGACACTAAATCCATTTAGATAATCCATGATACTTTCCCCATATTAAGGTCGATCTTAATTCCATTTGTAGTCATAGTCCTTGTTTGCTATATAAACTAACATGTTTACACCTTCTAGAGATGTGTCCTCCTCTTTTGTTCTGGGTGAGAGGATGGTCTCCCGACCACACTTATTATCTGGATAATCATTTGACCTAATAATTAAATGAAAAAGGTAAAAGAGTAGCCACAATAATGACCTAGAAAACATTGCTCTGATTTGGCGTTTTGTTGGCATAAATTCCAGTTTTTTCCGATTTGACAGATATTAAAGAAATTCTACTTCACAGAATAATTTTGAAACATTCTTTTCTTGCAGGCTGTATATGCCGAAGCTTTACAGCATCTTCTGCTTTGCTGAGTAAGTTTGCATTCTTGTTTATGTACTTAATGTTGCTTTTATAATTTTTTTTGGTTTTTGAATGATAATATAATTACATCATATTTTCTTCTCACTTTCCTCCCTCCAACACTTCCCATCTGCCTGTCTTGCTCTCTCTCAAATTCATGGTCTCTTTTTCCTTGTTGTTATATATATGCATATGTATATCTCTGTGTGTGTATACCTACATGCACTCATATCCCTATATATATATGTATGTGTATATTCCTGAATATATACATGTGTGTATGTATACACATACATTCTAATATGTATGTATATATGTATCCCTGAATGTATGTATATATTATGTGTGCATGAATATAAACACAAAGGAAAAAAGGCCATGAATTTGAAAGTGCAAGGGGAGTTTATGAGAGGCGTTGGAGGAAGGAAAGTGAATGGGGTGTGTGTGTGTGTGAATGTAGGTGTATCCCTAAATGTAACTGCTCAGTCCATATAATGGTACTTGTGTGTATATGATCTTAACATCACTTCGAAGATGTATTTTATAATAAGCATGTTTAGAAACAAATTTGTCTTCTCTTTTTTTAGCCAGAACCCATATTAATTATGGAGTCAAAGGGGATGTGGCGGTTATTCGGATTAACTCACCCAATTCAAAGGTACCTGAACTTTCTTTAATTTCTGCCAACCACAGTTATGCATCCTATCCTAAATAGAAATGAAATCTACCTGTCCAGAAGTAGACCTGTCACATGATTTTTAAAAATGTGTTAGTTACAGATGGATGTCCTTGTGTGAGAATTCCTTCTTGGTACCAGGGTTGGCGGTGCACACCTTTAATCCCAGCCCTTGGAGACAGAGGCAGGCAGGTCTCTGTGAATTCTAGGCCAGCCTGGTCTGTAGAGCGAATTCCAGGTCAGTTAGAATTCCACAGTAAGACCTTCTTCCAGAAAAAAAAAAGTCGTTGATGGTGTTCACCTTCAACATCAGCACTGGAGAAGCAGAAGCGGTGGATCTCTGTGGCTTCCAGACCTGCCAGGGCTACTTAGTGACGGCCCATCTCAGAAACAGATTGCTTCTTGTTGACTGCAGGTGTCAGTTCATATCAAAGATACGTAAACTTGCCTTCTATTATTGTAGGGAATGAGTGGGAGAGAATGTGCTGTTGACAAGCCTTACTCCCCCTCGCTACCTGCCTAACATAGTCATCACTCACAGTTGGCTGGGACGCGTGAGGAGGCTTGGCTCTTGAGCATCCTGGAGATCTGAGTGGCTCATACATTTCACATGCTGGAAGTCAGGCTGTGTCAACATGGAACCTGGATCTTGACAAATTCAACAGGGCAGGCAGCAGAACCGTAGCCTTTTGCCAAGAACAGTTTATTACAGGAGTTCATTCTTTCCCCCATCTCAGGTTGGTGGAAAGAAAAATCTTATATGAAATAGGAGAATGTAAGCCAAGGACCTAAAAGCACAAATAGGAAGAACTTTGGTCATCCTCAGCTACAGAGTTCAAGGCTAGCCTGGGCTATACAAAACCCTGTAAGAAATAGAAGGACCTGGATGAAGCAGTTGACAACTACCATAATTTAATGATAATAGAGCCAGTCCCTTCACTAGAATTAGTCTTAATACTGACTAACCAATGATTCCAGTTTCCTAACTGTGAAGTGAAGATCATACTATGTCTAATTTTGATTCCTTTTTTTTAAATGTTATATCGATATTTCCCCCCCTACTGGGCCAATATATATTTATACACTTTCTTGTACCCTGCATATGATCCAAACTCTTAGTAATGTGACCCCATATTCACTTTTTTTAGTTTTGTTTTTGTTTGTGTTTTTGAGGCAGGGTCTCACTGTGTATATCCTGGCTGGCCTGGAGCTTTCTGTGTACATTAGGCCAGCCTCAGACTTGCAGTCATCCTCTTCCTCTGCCTCTTGAGTACTAAGATTAGAAGTAAGCATCCTCAGCCAGGTGCAGTAGCACACCCCTGTAATCCCAACACTCAGGGAGGCAGAGGCAGGTGGATCTCTAGGAGTCCGGGACAGCCTGGTCTACACAAAGAAACACTTCTCGGAAAAGAAAAAACAAAACTATAACAAAAACAGCATGTGGTGTATTTGGGGGTGAGAGTGAAGCTGAATCTTTCCTCCCACCTTTACTTGGGTTTTAAGGCTCAAACTCAGGTTGTTGGGCTTGCATGGCAAGCACACTTAACCCACTGAGCATCTTTCCAGCTCCTGAAACCCACTGTTAGAGGGAGAGGTACTGACGGTTAGCTAAAGCTACCTGAACAGAAAGCTTTTGGGTTTCAGGGGGTATTGGTCTGTCTGTGTTTTGGTTTTAGTTTCCTCCTTTCCTTCTGACAATATCTGTCTGCTGCATAAACATACTTGACAGTGATAGTGTATGTGTGCTATTTCCACTTTAAACCCTCAGATGTAGCTATTTCTTGTGTAGGTAAATACATTGAATAAAGAAGTACAATCAGAGTTCATAGAAGTAATGAATGAAATCTGGGCCAATGACCAGATCAGAAGTGCTGTCCTTATCTCATCCAAGCCCGGCTGCTTTGTCGCAGGTGCTGATATCAAGTAAGTTTATGGTGATTGGTTATGTATTTTTAAATAATACCTTCTCTAAAATAAGATAGAAGTAAATCCTCCCAAAGTTTGTTTTTTAAAGTTATTTTCCAGGGAATAGTAAAGCTGATGAAATATGGGAGTTTGTTGCTTAAATCATAGATGACTTTTCTTAAGTTAACCACGAATAAGTGCCTAGTTTCCATCCATGAGACAACAAACATTTAAAAATTTGGTGGAAGTCCCAATTGGTATAGCCATTTTGGAACACAATTTGGCAGTATTCAGTATAATTGAAAGTACAGGGGCTGTGGAGATGGCTCAGTGGGTAAAAGAGCTGCTGCTCAGCCAAGAGCCTCAGCTTACACCCCAGCATCCATGAGAAAGCTGCGCATGGTGAGGCTGTTGGATGACTTTGTCTCAAAAAATAAGACATGAAAAAGTCATCTAATGTTGGCCTCAGCATGTGCCTGCAGGGGAACAAACGTGCGTACACACAGGCACGCACGCGGGGCGGGGGCAGGGCAACACGTATGTTGCGGCCACACAGTCTCGCCCAGGTGTCTATACAAAGATAGCTTAGTCTTTATTCCTAAGATTAGTCAGGCCTGTGTAGATAGAAATACTGAAGCATTTAACAAGCTACAAGTCAGTAGGAAAATGGGTGGGTAAAGACTACAAAATGGCTTAAAAAGTTTAACTAGATCCAGAGCATAACCTTAGAACTGTCTGCTCTGATAGTGAAAATATTTACCAGGTGACGGTCTTGTTAGAGCTTTGTGGTTGATGGTTTGTTATAGGAGCACAATAAATTGTGTAACATGTTCCATTCTATGTTTGAAGACCAAATACCAATATCTGCTGAGATAAGTATATGGTGGGTGAAGTATTACACAAAGTAGGATACACTATCTTCTCTCCTTCTGTGTTGCTCTTTTGTGTACTTCAGCATGCTAGCATCTTGTACAACCTCCCAAGAAGCAACACGGATATCCCAGGAAGGACAGAGAATGTTTGAGAAACTTGAAAAGTCCCCAAAGCCTGTTGTGGCCGCCATCAGTGGATCCTGCTTGGGAGGAGGACTTGAGGTAAGGAAGTGATCCAGAGCTGAACAGACTCTGTCCCACTCACTGGCGGGGTATGCCACTATACACCCTAGGCTACTGTTTCACCCTCAGGAAAATGTTCTGAGTAGAAGTGTCTTGGTTTTGGGCTTCAAATGCCCAAGTGAGCCAAGAAGTGCTGTTTCCATTTACAGCTGAGCTTTGAGTGCACTGAGAAGGATTTCTCAAAACTGAATACCTGATTTAGGTTCACAGGTCAGAGATCCAGAAGTATGACCTATGTTCATGTTAAGTCTGGTTGAGACTTATAAACCATAATACATGTGCGTGTGCACACAAGTGCATGTGTGAGAGAGACAGAAACAAAGACAGAGTTTCTCATGAGTAGTAAAGATGGTAAGTTTGGAGAGATTGTAGAGTTTTTGTTGTTGTTGTTGTTTTAAATAATTTATTTTATGTGCATTGGTGTGAGGGTGTCAAATCACCTGGAACTGGACTTACAGACAGTTGTGAGCTGTCGTGTGGGTGCTAGGATTTGAACCTGGGTCCTTTGAAAGAGCAAACAGTGCTCTTAACCACAGAGCCAACTCTCCAGCCCTTGTGTGCTGGAATTAAAGGTGAACCACTGCCTGGCTGAGAGAACAGAGTCTTACTAGAGTACACTGTGTTTAAAAAAGAGAAAAAGAAACATTTATTGAGCATTTGTCACATGCTGGGCTCTATGCTGGATTTTTACATACATTAATGAAGGAAACTTGGGCCTGCTCCCCAAAAGAATTTGATTAACAAGAAAATGGTTTCAGAAGCATTCCATATATAGTGTAGTTGTACTCAAAAGCAGCCATAAGCAAGGCCTGTTAGGAAACTGCAGGTAGATCTAATTGATTGGAAGGAATCATCTCCGTAGGGTGTAGAGCTCCCTAACTCTTGCCTCAGCCTCACTGGCAGCTGGGTTTCCTGGAATGGCTCATTGTTTCTGGTGAAAATTGAGGAGTATTGTTAGTTATTGCTTTCAGTTTTGAGACAAGGGTCTTGCTGTGTTGCCCAGGCTGGTCTCAAACTCAGAGGCTCAGGCAATCCTCCTGTCTCAGACTCTTGTGTACCCAGAACTATAGGAATACACTCCTGGCTTGATTTTTTTTTTAATTGGTAAATTCCATTGCTGTGGGAATACTTTTAAGGAGAATGGCAACCTAAAAAATGGGTTACTAAGTTATGAAAATAGGTAGAAAAGGTAAACTATAGAGTGTCAAATGTCAGCCTAAGGAATCATGGCTTATTTTTTGGTACATTCCTGCTTTATAAATAATCTTTAGACCTGCCAACCTAGGTGCCAAAATGTTAGTTACATTTTCTAACATTCTAATTTTCTTTGATCTGTTTGAAGCTCGCGCTGGCATGCCAATACAGAATAGCAACAAAAGACAGAAAAACAGTATTAGGTGTCCCTGAGGTGTTGCTGGGGATCTTACCAGGAGCCGGAGGTACCCAGAGACTGCCTAAAATGGTGAGTTTTAAGATCCCCCAACCCATGAACTTGAGACTGCTGTACATACATATTTCTTTAGATGTATTCCATCTTATACAAAGTACAAAATTTAAACACTCACTGTATAATTCAGAAACCAAGTAAGTTAGGAATATAGAGGATCATTGAGAGATTGGTTTTTCGTTTTGTTTTTTCAGTCCTGTAGAATTATTGATCAGAGTCTTTGTGAGTGTCTGGTGATGGGTAAAGATGATAAGCTACTGTCTGGCTTTTCCAGAACATTAATTTGTTCCTCTTCTACACAGTATCTCTTTAATGGCTTTTTTTTTTTTAAACCATGGGTTATAGTTCACGGTACGTAAGAGACAGAACTTTCCCATCCTTCTCTGATTTGGACCATCTCCTGGCTGTATTCAGAGGACCAAAAAAAGTCCCAGCAAGCTTTCGAATTTCTAAGGAGAGTCATCTCTGGATGCTGCAGAGAATTTTATATCAAACCAGAGGCAGTGAGCCTCATAGCTTCTAGCACTGTAGACTCCTTAGGGAAAAGGGCTCAGTAGAGCAGCTGTGCCAAGAAGTTGATACAAGTGAGAATGGGAAAGGAAGGTTTTGTTTCATTTGGTTGGTTTTGATTTTGGTTTTACAAATCTCATCCTATAGCCTCGGCCTCAAACTCTTGTCCATTCCCTTGCCCCACCCTTTTGAGTGCTGAATAACATGCACCAAGCTAATCAAAATAATATACATTTCTTTATAAGAATTGTCTAGAAGATGTCTCAACACAAAAAGTTTTGTTGAATTTCTTTACTTATGTTGCTAGAAGTTCTTTTTATTTATTTATTTATTTTGTTTGTTTGGTTGGTTTTTTTTGTTGCTTGGGTTTTGTTTGTTTTTTTTTTAAGATTTATTTATTACATATACAGTGTTCTATCTGCATGTACACCTGCACACCAGAAAACACCAGATCTCATTATAGATGGTTGTGGTTTCTGGGAATTGAATTCAGGACCTTTGGAAGAACAGCCAGTGCTCTTAACCTCTGAGCCAGCTCTCTAGCCCTTGTTTGTTTATTTTTAAGCCAGAGTGTCTCTATGTTGGCTTGACTGTCCAGGAGCTCCCTATGTAGACCAGGCTGGCCTAGAACTCATAGAGATCTTCTTGCTCCTGAGTGCTGGGATGAAAGGCTAGCTGTTTTTGCTGATTTTGTTTTGGATTTTGCTGTTTTGTTCTAAGTCAGGGTCTTCTCTGCAGCTCAGACAGGCCCTGCATGATTCTCCTGCCTCAGCCTTCTAAGATCTGGGATTATAGAGCAAACCATACACTAGGTAGAAGTCAGTTTTCTAGAATACTGTATCAGTTGAGCTGCATTTTTGTTAAACTCAAACCTCTTTCTAAAGTCTTTGTAAAAATATCAGGTTTTAAGGACCATGTATGGATATGGCCTAGAACCCCCACTCAGATGTGGCTCATGGTAGCTCGGTGTCCAACTGAAGACCCTAGAAAGGGGAACAGGGACTGTTTCAGTTATGAACTGGATGGCTGGCTCTTTGACCCTCCCCTATACACGCCAGGGAGTGACAGCCTAGCTAGATCCCAGGGGAGGACATTGAAGCCAGCCCTGAGGAGACAAGATGAACTGGGGTCAGATGGAAGGGGAAGAGATCCTCCCCCTTCGGTGGACTTGGAGGGGGCGGGGAGGAGATGAGGGAGGGATAGGGAGAGTGGGAGGGAATGAGGGAAGGGGCTACGCCTGGGATGCAAAGTACCTAACCTGTGATTGATATAAAAATAAATAAATTACATTAAAAAAATATATCAGGTTTCTCATCTCAGAGTCTGCACTGTGGTTCCAATGTTGGAATTTTGGGGGCATAGGGATGCTGAGAATTGAACCCACAGTCTTATGCATGTCAAGCAAACATTCTACCACTGAACTATATCCTCAGCTATAAAGTTTTAATTGCCATATAAATGATGGAAAATAATGTAAAACTGGTTTGACTTTTCTCGTATTTTAGAAAAAAAATATTGCATTTATTTGCTTACATTAGGTGTGCATACACACATGTCCACAGTATACATGAAGAAGGCAGAGGGCATCTTTAAGAAGTCATTTATCTCCTTCTGTCATGAGAGTCTAGGTATTAAACTTGGGTTGTCATAGCCAGGCATGGAGGTGCACAACTTTAATTCCAGCACCCTCGGAGGCAGAAGCAGGCGAATCTACAAAGTGAGTCCAGGAGAGCCAAGGCTACACAGAGAAACCCTGTCTCGAGAAACCAAAGCAAAGCAAACTTGAGTTGTCAGGCTTGAGAGTGATCACCCTTACCCACTGAATACCTCACCAGCCCCACTTTTCTTCCAATGTTTGCTCTCTTGAAGATTTGTGACTGACTTCCGCCCTCACTTTCCGCCTGTGCTCTGGTTCTTGCTTGCATGTTAGGTGGGTGTGCCTGCTGCATTTGACATGATGCTGACTGGGAAAAACATTCGTGCAGACAAGGCCAAGAAAATGGGACTCGTTGACCAGTTGGTGGAACCCTTGGGTAAGTGTTAACGTGACTCGGGATTCTGTCTTATAGAATTGCTTATTTTCTGAAGCATTTAATCTCTTCAATGTTAGTTTGGAATGAAACTCAAAACTCTTGAGAAGTAACAATCTTTGAGGAGTGACATTTTTCTCCCTCCCCACCACTGGGGACATGGGAGTTGAGACAGGGTTTCTCTTTGTAGTTCTGGACATCCTGGAACTTGTTCTGTGGAGCAAGTTAGCCTTGAACTCAGAACTTAGATATCCTCCTGCCTCTGCCTCCCAAGTGCTGGGATTAAAGACATGCACCACCACTGATCAGCAAACAGTGACATTTTCTAAGAGCTAATACTAAATCATTTTCATGGTGGCATGCATATGTGTGCACACATGCACACACACACAAACACACTCATGAATACACAAAATGTAAAAGATGACAAAAAGGCTTATATATCCAACTCTAAGGTAGTTTTTAAAAAAGATACTTTTGTAATTATCCAGCTTTAATAAATAGTTGAGTTTTAACAAATATACATAGTTTTATAAATACTACCGTAGTTAAGACATTTCTAATATGTAACTTTCTGTTCTTCATTTAGCTTGCTTTTGAAATGCATCATTGTTATTATGTATATATGTAATATGCTCTTTCCTTCTAAAAATTACCTTTATGTGTTGCATGTGTTACGTGTGTATGAGTGTGCACATACCACAGCATGCACGTCAGAGGACAGCATGTAGGAGTCAGTTCTCTTCCTCCACTTTGTGGGTTCAAGCCATCGTGCTTGGTGACAACGTGCCTTTAGCTGCTGGCCGTCTCCTGCCCCGGGTTCACCCTTCCTCTTGAGTGCTGTTTTACTGTATATATGCCATAGTTTGCTTATCCATTCACCAAGCGGTGAAGGTTGAGTTGTTTCTAGTCTGAGACCGTTGTGAATGAAGCTGCTGTGAGCATGGACGCACAAGCCTGTCTGCGGACATAGCTTTCCTTCCTGTTGAGTAAACCCCGGGGAGTGGAGTGACAGCCGTGTGTGCGCATCTCCTGAGACCGGCCACCTGTAGTTACCGGTTTCCACTCTGCCAGCAGCGTAAGACTTCTGGTTTCCAACCATGATTTCAGTCTTAAATGTGGGTGTCTTTCATGTTAATCTGTTTCCTGTATATTTTCTGGGATAAAATGTCTGTTCAAATCATTTTGTGTGAGTTTCAGAGTTCTCAGTCTTTTGGGATACAAGTCTTCTGTCAAGTCTGTGACTTGGGGGTATTTTCTCCCACACAGTGCTTCTCTTTTCACTCTCCAAAGCTGAATATTTTTAATTTAAGGAAGTCCAGTGTATCAAGTTGTTCATTATTATTGTTAATATCATTAGTTTATGTGTGTGTGCACATCCACACATGTGTGCTATGCTATGGCACATGTGTGGAGGTCAGAGGATAATTTTATGGAGGTCATTCTCTCCTTCAATCTGTAGATGGTTTCTGGGGGTCAAATCCAGGTCACCAGGCTTGTGTAGCAAACGTCCCTACCAGCTGGGCCATCTCTCTCTCTGCACCTTGAGGGTTTTCTTTTGGTATGTGGGGGATTTTTGTGGATCATGCTATTGACTTGGGATCTGAGAATTCCTTTCTGATTTAAAACATGCAAAGATTTTTTCCCCTGTGCTTTCTTCAGAAAGTATTCTGGTTTTGTCTCCTGAACAGCAGTCTGCGGCCCATTTTAAGTTAACATTTACATGTAGTATCTCATACGTGCTCATCATACACTCCATTGAGCTAATTCCTAATTCCTGCCTCAACAGGATCACAAGCTGGCAGATACCGTAAACGGGAAGTTAGTTACTGCCTTAGTTAGGGTGACTATTGCTGGATGAAACACTATGACCAAAAGCAACTTGGGGAGGAAGGAGTTCATGTGACTCACAGTTCATTCTCAGAAGTAGTGAGCAAGGGCAGGAACTCACACATGGCAGGAGCTGATGCAGAGGCCACAGAGGAGTGCTGCTTACTGGCTTGCTCCCCATAGCTTCCTCAGCCTGCTTTCTTATAGAACCAGGACCACCAGCCCAGGGACAGCCCCATGCACAGCAGACTGGGCCTTCCCCCATCAATCACTAATTAAGAAAATGCCCTACAGGCCTGCCTACAGCCCCATCTTATGGAGGCGTTTTCTTAACTGACTTTAGCTTGTTTCAGGTTGACATGATTGTACAGCACAATTGCATATTATTGCAGGCCCCTTGTGTGTACGGTACTTTGTGGACTAAATATTAGTTCACAGGGATTCTTCCCCTTTCTGAACCAGCCCTTAAGCCGCTAGCACCTTACTGGGGGCTCTTAACAGTGTTCATCAGGAAACTGGTTTTGTGTTCTTCCTTCTAATCTATTCTATATGACCCCAAAAGTCTGATGGTTTTCCTTTTCTCGTGGTAGCATCCTTTGGCTTGAGCCGAGTCTAGGAGGCAGTCCATGCCCCAAAGCTTATGACATGCCAAAGAACAAAGAGAACAACTGTCGCCTAACACAGGCTGTTCTCTCTCTAGAACCCTAGTCCTCAGGTTTCTGCAGCACCTTAATAATTGTACAACTTACTCAGTTATTTGTTTGGTTTTTCTTCTAGTTTTGCACTAGGAACACAGACCACACAAGACCTACTACATCCTACAGAAGTAGAAGGCAGACTGACAATGTTTTAAGACTTTTCTTTCTCTTAGAGCCCATTGTTGCACCTTTGTTCACAACTGTCTAGAATTTACCACTCCAGTGTGAAAGGGGGCTGTGAAGAAGCCTCCCTGCCAGGGGTTTTGTCCACCTAGGGCTGGGCCAAGCTTGATTTACATTCCAGTCCTTGCAATCATTTTGTTGTTGTTGTTGTTTTGTTTTTACAGGACCAGGAGTAAAATCTCCAGAGGAAAGGACAATTGAATACCTAGAAGAAGTTGCACTCACTTTTGCCAAAGGCCTGGCTGATCGGAAGGTCTCTACAAAGCACAGCAAAGGCCTGATAGAGAGTGAGTGTTCTTGTTAACAGGGCTTCTTCCTGCCCCAGAGCTTTACCTGCAATTCAGAATGAGCCTGACCAGGGCTATGTGAGGCCCTGCCTCAGAAAGAAAGAGATCCCAGCACTTGGGAGGCAGAGGCAGGCGGATCTCTGTGAGTTCCAGGACAGCCAGGGCTACACAGAGAAACCCTATCTCAAAAAACAGAGAGAATGTACTCTTAGTGCTTTATGAAGGCATTCTTAAAGTCCACAGCTGTGCCTCATGGTTAAATCCTCAACCTTTACTAACAACTAAAAGCCATTGTTTAAAGGCTTTTTATTTGGAAAAATTTAAACATTAATACAAGAGTAGATTATAATAGTGTAATAAAGCTGCAGGTCCCCAGACCAGACCTTAACATGTACCGAGTAATTAGAGCATGTTAAGGCAGCTCTATGCAGAATTGATCTTTAGCTGGTGTTCCTTCAAATGGCTAGAGTTACTGTATTGCTGTAGAGTCTGCAGAACAAATGGGCAAGGGAGCCCAGGTTCGTTTCAGTAAATATCTATCCATATTTTTTCTTACAGAGCTGACGTCATACGCCATGACTATTCCATTTGTCAGACAACAGGTTTACAAAACAGTGGAAGAAAAAGTGAAAAAGCAGACCAAAGGCCTTTACCCTGCACCTTTGAAAATAATCGATGTGAGTCTTGCCCCGTACACCCACTTTCTCAAATTTCTTCCTTTGGAGCAAGACCAATGTATATCAATACTTTTTGTTTGTTTGCTTGCTTGCTTGCTTCCTTTTTGAGAAAGAGCCTCGCTGTGTAAGTCTGGTCTTCAACTTGCTCCAAAGATAAGGCTGGCCTGAAACTCAAAAGGTTTGCCTGTCTCCCAAGTGCCAGGATTAAAGACATGCATCACTATGCCCAGCCACTACTAAATTCTTTTTGTTTCAGAGGAAGGGGGTGTTCTCTGTGTAACCCTTGCTGTTCTGGAACTTGCTTTGTAAACCAGGCTGGTCTTGAACTCATAGAGATCCACCTGCCTCTGCCTCCCAAGTGCTGTGATTAAAGGCCTTCACCTCCATGCCCAGCTAATAATACTTTTTTAAAAAGACATTTCCATTGCTATAATTATTATGAAGACCTAATGATACAGAGACAGCATAAAAAGATGAAAGGAGATAATTAAAAGGTTTTTAATTAAAATTTAAAATACTTTAAAGACTTTGAAACTTAGAACTTTTCAGACTGGGAAATTCAAGAATATATAATCAAAACTGGAAAAGGGAAGGCTACATAGAGACCCGGTGTTTGTTTGTTTGTTTGTTTGTTTGTTTCCCGAGACAGAGTTTTTCTCTATAGCCTTGGCTGGCCTGGAACTCTCTTTGTAGACCAGGCTGGAGTCAAACTTAGAGAAATCTGCCTGCCTCTGTTTCCTGAGTGCTAGGATTAAAGGCATATACCACCACCACTAGGCTTGAGACCCTGTCTTAAAAAAAATTAAATTAAATTAAAAATAAATGTAAAAAGCCAGGTGTTGGTAGTACACAGAGTCCTCAAACTCTGGGAGGCAGAGACAGGCAGATCTCTGAGTTGAAGGCAAGCCTAGTGTAATAGCGAATTGTAGGACAGCCAGAGCTACATAGAAAACCTGTGTCTCAAACAAACAAAAAAACCAAAATAACTGGAGAATGGATCCATTACAAAGTATATTTTGAGTAGAAGAATGAGACTATTAAAATATGAAACATGGGCAAGGGGTGTAGCCCAGGTAGAACCTTTGTCTGGCTTGTGTAAGCCTCTAGATTCAGTCCCCAGCATTGTAAAAAAAAAAAAAAAAAATTAATTGAAACATGACACATACATCTGTATTCATCTTAACAGTCAGGCTGGAAAAATTAAATATTTATGGTGAGGCAGATAGCCATAAAAAATATAAAGCAGCAAAAAGTTACTGTCAGGTAATCAGTGCGCAGGGGAAGGAGCGACCATCGAGTTGAGGTTGTGGGATGTGACCTGGAAGGGGAGCACAGAGTGGGTGCAGGCAGAGGCGGGCCAGGCAGGATGGGCAGAGCTACGGGAACTGGGGTGTGTGGGCTGCTCAAGGAGCTCATGAGGCTCACCGTTAAAGCGGACAGTGAGGTATAGTCTGCGGCACAAGGCAGGCTAATGCTAGTTTTTGAAGACTGTCAATAATAAACTACCCAATTTTGCTTTCCTGTGTGCCATTTTCATGGTAGTGGGTCAAAGAGAATGAGGAGAGACAAAATAGAGCTATCAGCCAGCTGTCTTGATAATGGAGGTTTAAAGTCTGAATAAGACTCTGAGCCGGGCAGTGGTAATCCCAGCACTCAGGAGGCAGAGGCAGGCAGATCTCTGTGAGTTCGAGGCCAGTGTGGTCTACAAAAGTGAGTCCAGGACAGACAAGGCTACACAGAGAAACCCTGTCTTGAAGAAAAGAAAAGAAATTTGCCAAGGAGAAATATGATGCGTTTAGTTATTACAGGAAGTCAGGGTTAGGAATGTAGATAATTTATTTTCTAATTGACTTGGGGTTTGTTTTGTTTCCTGTCATACATATAGATTATGGTGGTTGGGTTTGGGGTCTTTGTCTTTTCTATTTACTGCTCTATGTGGGATAGTGCCCACCCTAGATGTGAAGTTTTGCTGCATATAGTTCCTGGTTTATGTGACTGACAAGTTCACACACATCACAGAAGCAAGCCAAGAGCACTGTCCTCAGAAAGAAGCTGGAAGAATAGCTTAAGTTTCCTTTCCTCCTAGGTTCAGCAACAGCCTGAGTGGACAGTTGATTCAGTCTGGAGCAGCCAGGCTTTAGTTTCTGCCCTCGCAAAGCTGCCTGTGTGACCTAGTGCTTGAAGCCTCATAAGAATGGCTATTTCATTCAGCATTACTTTACATTTAGCCATTACGTCCCAACACTGAACAAGTGCATTTGTGGTTTTCAGGTTGTGAAAGCCGGACTCGAGCAAGGAAGTGATGCTGGGTATCTTGCTGAATCACAGGTAAAATGATTTTTCTCCAATTTGATTGTAGAAAACTAAAGACCCAAAGCTCTGTTTAAAGCTGAGAATGGCTATACATAAAGCATACTATACACAAAGCACACTGTATATAAAACCCAGTACTTTTTTCTTCCAGTCATTCTGAGTGTTCTCAGTGACTGAGCGGCTTGAGAATGGGACGGCGTCTATGGGGCTTGACACTGCTCGGTCATGAGATGTGATGAGAACACGAGCAGCCGGTCCTTAGAGAACGTCACTGGCATCCTTTAGTCCGCACTTGGGCTGATTCTGCTGTGACAAAATGCATGCCTCCAGGGCTGGGGATGGAGTCCATGTAGAGCGATTGCCTGTAGCATGTCCATGGCCCTCGGGCCAATCCCAGTACCGCAGAGAAATACTAATTTACATGTATGTATTGCTTACCAAGGCTTGGAGATACAACATCTCCCATGAATTGAAAATAAAGAGTGTCTTGCACCCAGAACAGACAAAAAGCACATGCTGCCCTATCTTACCCCTTTCTCAAAAGTTAATGGTATGGCAAATGTAAGGGAGTGGAACAGGTAATTTAAGTTTCATGCAGTCATTGAAGAACTTGCTAGTATGACAGAAGGTAATCTGAAGAGCTCAGGGAAAGCTCTAGAAAACCATTTTTCATGGATTGCTCACGTGGTCCTCATAGTTTAAACATCATAATGAGGTAAACACAAACATGCAAATGTATGTACAGAAAAATAGAAGTGTGTGTCTCACAAACCAGTAATTATCCTCACTGTGTGCAGTTGGCCCTCCCACGTCACTGAACAGAAATATTGAGAAAGGAGGATATTTTGGGATAAAGAGGGGACCAGAGAGAGTGGAGGGGAGAGGGGTGGATATGATCAGTGCATTATACACATATAAACAGTTTTAAATTGCATTGTACTGAATATGTAGACACTTGTTAGCAACTCAGTATATATATTTGCCTCGTATTAGGTATTATAGTTAATCCAGAGTCAACTTGAAGTACAGAATATATACACATACTGTATCATTTTATGTGAAGAACTTGAGAATGTGTGGGTTATGGCTCTCCTAAGGTCCTAAAACCAGTGTTTGGGTGGATTCCAGGGAGTGGATATACTTAACATTTGATGTAATACATATAAAATAAACACTTTTTATGTAAAACCACTTATCACAGCTCATTGAATTCATGAGCTAATGGGTCTTTACCCATAATTTGAAATCCAAATATTTGGATAGCCAAATAGAGCACGCTGTGTCCAGAATCAGTGTACATGAATTCTGTGGACCATTATTTCAGGTTGTTAGGGTGTATAAACAATGTTATTAGAGAGACTCTTTCTTTGCAATGCTATTTGTAACCCTATAATTTTACCAGTGTGTGCTAGCCGTGTTGATAATAGCCAGCATGGAGAGTCTAGTCATTTTTCAGTATTCTCATTAATCCCCATACTGTGAACTAGGCATCCACTTTCCCATTTGAAGAGTGAAGAGAGCCTAACTGTAGGGAAATGGCAAGACCAGGGTGCAAACCCAGCCGAATCGAACTGAGATTCCAACTTTTATGCTGGGAACCACTAACCTGGGACTCACCCTTCATGTTGGGATGCTTTTAAAGTAGCAGCGGGAATGGTGCTGGACCCCCAGCTCAGCGGAAAGAGAATTGGAGTTCTCCGTAGGCAGTGCGGCCTACCATCTGGCGCTCTTCTCCGTAGGCAGTGCGGTCTACCTTCTGGCGCTCTTCTCCGTAGACAGTGCGGCCTACCTTCTGGCGCTCTTCTCCGTAGGCAGTGCGGCCTACCTTCTGGCGCTCTTCTCCGTAGGCAGTGCGGCCTACCTTCTGGCGCTCTTTTCAGTCTTCCACTGTAGCTGGTTATTGGAGGCGATGGAGAAAAGTCCATCTGGGCCAGAGACTCTAGACCACTGGCAAAGGCTACCACTCCTGCTATAAGAGTCAGTAAGCTCAGCCACATCAAAACCTCCTTCAGAGCCAGGTGTGGTACGGAGGCAGGCAGATCTCCTGAGGCCAGCCTGGTCTACAGAGACAGTTCCAGGATAGCCAGGGCTACACAGAGAAACCCTGTCTCAAAAATTATTTAAATTTAAAAAACAAAACAAACCCAAACCTCCTTCAAAGCAGTGGTGAGGCTCCAGAGGAGGGCCGTGAAGGAGACAGCACAGCAGGTGGAAGCCCGCTGCGGCCTCTGTGGGCGGTTCCTCTGCTCTGCAGAGCAAATGAACTGAAGGCATGCCATCACCAGGACCCTGAAGTTCCACCTTTCCTGTTTCCTTTTGCCTTTCAGAAATTTGGAGAGCTTGCAATGACCAAAGAATCAAAGGCCCTGATGGGACTTTATAACGGCCAGGTCCTCTGCAAGAAAAATAAATTTGGAACGCCACAGAAGAACGTTCAGTAAGCTGCCCTGCCTAGAAAGCCTGAGAATTAGTTTTGCAGCAAGTGTATAGGAGGATGCACAGAACTAGTTACCCTCTCCTGCCACAGTACGGCCTTCATTCCAAGTACATTCTTGTCTTTAGATCCTGAGTTCTTTCTAAGCCCTTTAGTGAAGCTTCCTGATCTCATACTGGTGCCCTAGCGGTCTAGTTTAGGTCTCCCTTCGCAGACCCAAGGCACACTCTGCTAAACCTGTGACTCAGCTCAGGTGTAAATACTTGCCTGGCTCACAGGAGCCCTGGGTTCGGTTGCCAGCACCACGTAAACCAGATCTGGTAATTCGAGGCTGTTAGCCCCAGTTCAAGGTCATCCTCTGCATGGTGAGTTCAAGGCCAGCTTCAGCTACAGAAGACCTGTTGCAAAAGGAAAAAGAAAAAGGCCCAGAAGTAGGGAGACTGAAGTACTGTGGCTAGGGCAGTGGATTTTGGGAGAAAGGAGAATGACAGAAAGATGTAGACATTATCAAATGGTCTAGTTTTCGGACAGAACTCTGCAAGATTAGACTTGGCTTCCCATGCTTCAGGTACAGCTGAAAGTTGGTTACTTTTGCCCTCATGGAAAGACGATTCCTTACACCCTGTGAGTTTTACATTAATCTTTAAAAATCAAAAATGTGCTGTAGATAGAAATCATCAAAAGCTCTTATACTTGTGCTTGGTGTGTGTGGTTTATTGGCTGATAGCTCAGCTAGTGTTCCCAGCTAATAAACGCCTGAGGTGGTCACCACAACTGTTTGATCCTGTCCCTCCAGGCACCTAGCCATCCTTGGTGCAGGGCTGATGGGGGCCGGCATCGCCCAGGTGTCTGTGGATAAGGGACTGAAAACTCTACTCAAAGACACCACAATGGCTGGGCTAGGCCGAGGACAGCAGCAAGTGTTCAAAGGGTAAGCTCGCTCTGTTTCTGCCAGGAGGGAAACAGTTTCTGGGGCAGGGGTGGTTGGGTTTTTGTTTCATCTTTCAACTCTTTTTCTTGTAATATCATAGACCATTGGTCTTTGAGCATTTCCTTATTAGTAGATATTTTAAATGTCATTTATTTTATCCTTTGGTATAAAACTAGTAATTCCCGGGGGTGTGACTTGGTGAAGGTTTACATGTTGCTGCTCTGGTAGACTAGATTACAGAACCTGCACGGCTCTTCAGAGGGCTAAGGGGAGTTGTGAGTGAGCACATGCTGACCAGTCGGTGAAGGCAGGGCTGGCTCCAGAGCTCTTCAGCGCTCTCTCTTGACAAGAGTGACACGGTAGAGCCCGTGTCTGGTCAGCCTGTGATGCCTGCCGCCTGCACTCTACGTATCTGCAGACGAAACACCCATATACAAAAAGTATAAAGGTTAAACAAGTGTTTTAGAGTAAAAACAAAGGATGGCTGTTCTTCCTCCCCACCCAGTCCCTTCTCAATGTATGCCACCAGTTTTGCTGAGAGGAAATGGTGTTTTCAGCCCAGTGTAATGTGCAAACGTGATGGATGAGCTGGCTGCAACAGACCATCCTGCTTGGGACTTTCTGCTGAGTTAGGGCATTGTGTTTCCTAAGTGGATTGTGTGGCTTGAGCACGCTGTCCTCCCTCCTCTGCAGAGGGGCGCATGCACTGCTACCACAGCTCTGGCCAGGACCTGGCAGTCTGACTCTGTTGCCAGATTACAAAATGAAAAGGAGAAGAAGTAAAGTTGGGGTGGGGAGCACAGCAGGCATATAGCAGCACTGTCCCACCAGAGCAGCCAGGCCCCCTGCCAGCAGCTCACGCAGTCAGCAGAGTGCTCCCATCAGACTGCCTCATCCCTGACTTCTGCTCACCTCATCTAGATACCTCCTTTTCCATCTGAGGCCTGGTGAGCGCCACTCTCCTATCGCTACTCGGCGTTTTAGAAGCAGCCGCTGGTGTCGGCTCCTGGACAGCTGCTGTGGCTGGTGCTGCCCAGCTGTGGGAAGGAGGCCCGTGCTTTTAAGGCTTTTATTGGATAACTTTTTTTAATGTTTTTTATTTTTTATTTTACATGCATTGGTGTCTTGCCTGCATGTGTATCTGTTAGATCCTCTGGAACTGGAGTTACAGACAGTTTGAGCTGCCTTGTGGGTGCGGGGAATTGAACCCAGGTCTTTTAAAAGAGCAGCCAGTGCTCTTAACTACTCAGCCATCTCTCTAGCCCCTGTTGGATACTTCCTTTCGTTAGTTTTTCTTTTACTTAAGGGAGTTAGTGAATGAATTTTCAGTTCATTCAGAGGAAAATTTTTGTTGTTTATTCTGAAAAATACTGTCAAAATGAACCTAAAGGAGTCTCTTATTCCTTGGCAATAAAAAAGATTCAGTTAACCAAGTGTCAAGAGTCCTTTGTGGTTCTCTCTGGGAAAAGGAAAAGTTCAGTGTGCTACTTGTATGATGAGGGAAGTGGATTGACAATATGAAAGTAATCCTGGGCTGGAGATGTAACTCAGTGTTAAGAATGCATGCAAGGCCCTGGGATCCGTCCACTGCACCCATGGGGAGAGAGGGACGGTGTCAGCCTCTGTCCTCTAGATTGTGATTAGAGAACAGCCTAAAAGGTACATAGGTCAGTGGTCACACCTGCTGGCCTGGGGCATGGCGACATGTCTTTGCCATTCTCATCCTTGGGTTATTTATTGGCTCTACTCTTGCTGGCAATTTGAACTGTTTTATGAGGAATACAATTTTTGCTCATCAGTGTAGAGGCATCTTGTAGAAAGCCTATGTCCAGCTTGTCTTCAAATGCGAAGAACCTCTCTCACTAGCCATGTAACCCCAAGTGCCTCTGAGCTCAGCCCCCTTAAAATGGGGTTAATGACATGACCTCACAAAGAGCCGAAGCCGCACAGCAACTGTCTGGCCTCTCGTCCCTGCTCGTCCTCTCTAAGTTTGTGTTCTTTCTAGACTGAATGACAAAGTGAAGAAGAAAGCTCTAACTTCATTCGAGAGGGATTTCATCTTCAGCAACTTGACTGGGCAGCTTGATTACAATGGTTTTGAGAAGGCTGACATGGTGATTGAAGCTGTTTTTGAGGACCTCAATGTTAAGCACAAAGTGTTAAAGGAAGTAGAAAGCGTAAGTAAGGGCTTGTACTATAATCCTGGAGGACACGAAGTGGGGGTTCTTGTTGGGAGGGGAGACACGCCAGACAGCACGTGTGGGGGCAGAGGGTAACCCGCAGGGATCAGGTCGCCCCTTCCACCATATGGCCCCAGGGATCAAATCCAGGCTGTCAGGCTTGGCAGCAGGTGCCTTCACCCACTGAGCAATCTTACTGGCCTCAAATGTGAGTTTTTATGTGAGTCCATAAATGCTATATATGTATATCAGAAATCTCAAGTCTAAATCCTAAGGTAAGAAATTAAGTACCTTATGCTACTAAGCACAGGGCTCTTTAGCCGTCTTCAAGTAGAAGTGGGGAGGTTACCAGAAATCAAATAGAGTCATGGAGTACAGTCAGGTGTCTTGGGATGTTCTTGTTGTTGTCTGTGAGCCATAACTGGGTATCTTCAGGTCTAGGTAGCAAAGGAACTAAGGAAGTTTTTCCAGGCTATTTATCTGTGGTTGTGCTCCCTTGGTCCTGCCCTTGAGTGCCCTAAAAGCACATTCTTTTTTCTAGGTTTTTTGGGAGGGTTTCTCTGTGTACCATGGCTGTCCTGGATTTGCTCTGTAGACCAGGCTGGCCTCAAACTCACAGAGGTCCACCTGCCTCTGCCTCCCTGAGTGCTGGGACTAAAGGACTGTGCCACCGTGCCTGTAAAAGCCTATTCTTAACATAGGATGACATGCACAAAACGTGTCCTTCATGTAGAAAGAAACATCTAGAAAAGGTGTTATGGCTGTAATCCAAGTATGAGAAAGACCACAGCTAACCTAGAGTGGGAAGTGACATGGTACCGAGTTGGCAACACTGGTGGCTGTGGCTGTGAGCTGTGGTGAAGCCGGCAGTATTACTAAAGTCACCTACATGGTGTCTCACAGCTAGCCGTAATGGGATCTGGTGCCCTCTTTTGGCATGCAGGTGTACATGCAGACAGATCACTAGTACATAAATAAATCTTTAAAAAAGAAGAAGAAAGTCCAGAACTTGAGGTGGAGAGCCTTCAGCACATCACACCCGCCCTCTCACCTGCCTTTTGCTGGTTTTTAAGAAAATTCCAAGCGGAGTCTACTGATGGTTCAGTTTAAAGTAGTCGTCTCTTACCGCTGCAGGACTAAACCCGTTGCTGACATTTTTCCCGAGACAGTTTTAGATGTTTCCCTGTCCTCTGTCTCCGTCATTATCTTCCATCTTAGTGTACGCATTGTCGAGAAACATCTCTTCATGCACAGCTCCACTTTTCACAGTTCTGCAGCATGGCAGGTTCTGCCAAGACAGTGCCCTAGACACCATTGGTTTCAGAGCCTCCCTCCTCCCAGGGCCACAACTTCTCCACAGCAAGGTCCTCCAAGAGCAAAGTGCAGCAAGGCCCAAGACCAAGCAGCCGCGCTTCTGTTAGTAAAAACCAAGTCATGGCCAGCCCTGATTTAGAGCATGGGAAATAGACTCCCTCTGCAGGGGAAGAAAGGCACGCAGAGCCACGGAGCAGGTAGAGTGCTGGACATGAGGATTTGCTCTTCCGAAAGTAAATATATTACATATCCCAGGCTGACCTTGAACTCACTGTGTAGCCAAGGATGACCTTGAATTTCAGACCCTGCTGCCTCTACTTCCCAAGTGCTAGGTTACAGCGAGCAGGACTATGCCCAGTTCATGCAATGCTGGGCACCCCGCCCAGGGCTCCGTGCATTCGAGGCAAGTGCTCTACCCACGTCCATAGCCCGAAGAGGGCTTCCCTCCCAGCCTGGACACCCTGCCAATGGCTGAGACACGGTGTTCGCGCTCAGGCACGTCGCTCTGTCACCTCACATTCCACTCGAGTTGCTTAAAATCGTAGGATCTTTATCACAAGCTAGGTTTTGTCCATCAAATGCCTATAAAGGTCGCCTTTTTTTTTTTAATCTTAATGATTCACCTTTATCTCTGTCATGATTAACACTTTGTACTCAACTTTTCAGTGTGCTCAATGTATCTTCAACCTTAATTCTCATCTAATGTTTGCATTCTGTCTATGCCAGATTTGTACAAATTTAACAGACATCTTCTGTACTTTTTGGTTGGTTGGTTGGTTGGTTGGTTGGTTGGATGGTTTTTCTAGACAGGGTTTCTCTGTGTATCCCTGACTTGACTATCCTGGAACTTGCTCTGTAGACCAGGCTGGCCTTGAACTCACAGAGATCCGCCTGCCTCTGCCTCCTGAGTGTTGGGATCACAGGCGTGTGCCACTGCACCTAGCTATCTTCTGTATTTTTCACCCAAGTGTCAGAAAACTTGAATAAGCTGAGAGCATAGACAGAATACTGAGCACTCTGTGTTAGGGACAGTGCAGAGACAGCTGATAAAGCCAACAGTCGATAGTATTTGTGTGCCACAGGCAGGATTACAGTGGACACTGCTCTTTGGTGGCACTATTAGAATGAAGAAAGTTTACATTTTCTGGCTCATTAAAGGTGAGTGGGGCTAGGGATGTGGTAATCTTCCAGACCTGTGAGCACACCCAGAAAATGAGAGGGGTCGACACCCATGCCCCACCTTGAGTGAAACTTAGTTCAAGTCACCCCTCTGACATTTATCTAAGGCGTTGTGTTTACTCAAGTGCCTTTAGGGCAAATGGAGCCTTTAGGGCAGGCCAGCCCATCACTAGAGGACAGCTCAGTTACAAAGAGAAGGTGGTCAACACAAAAGCTTTTAGGTGGCTCATAATGTCTGTGAGTTATATCTGTGGTGTGAGCAAGTAGGGATAAGACAGTCGGCTGGGCCTGATATCCCTCAGCTGTGGACTGGCATCTCTAAATGCCTTTTTCCCCTTGCAGGTGATTCCAGAACACTGCATCTTCGCCAGCAACACGTCTGCTCTCCCAATCAATCAAATCGCCTCTGTCAGCAAAAGACCTGAGAAGGTAAACTGCACAGACTGCTTCAGACTCATTCGCCGAAAAGAGCAGTGTAGATTATGAAATGGATGGGGTGGCTCCCCAGAGAAGGGCACAGGCACTGGATGCCATGCTCTGCAGGTGTGGGAATAGGTGGGTAACAGCTAGAAACACTTTGGTGGCTGGTGTGCATCCCTCACACAGCTATTTTTCAAGCTTAGACTACTAAATTTGCTTAACTTAGAATTAGGTGTTACAGGATAGGCCCATACACCATGAAACAGTGTAGAGTTCAGCTACAGTGCAGTGTGCTAACTGCTGAGGCGGGTTAGTCTCCAGCTGCAGACCTAGGAACGGGGATCAGACCTACAGCCTCTCCCTGGACCTTCCACCCAGCACACGAAAGGACTAGGTTTAAAAGTGCTGCCACTGAATTTGGAATGCTAGAAAGTTACCTTTGCTTAAGTAGATTAAAGCAGAATGTAGTCACTCAAAGAGAAATAAAATGCCTCACTTCTCCAGAGGATACCAGTTGCTTCAACTGAGCAGCCAGAGAGAGACTGGAAATAAAAAATAAAAATAAATCTCAAACAGCTAAAGTTGCTAATACTAAGTCTGAGTCCACACCACACAAGCCGGTTTCTTCCTCTTCAGACAGTATGTGGCTGCAGAACATTCTACTTTCTTAGTAGCACACAGCAGGGCCAACTTGATGTGATATGGGCCCCGAGGGATAGCAGGAGAAGGATATGGGAAAGGTGCCAGCTGGTGATGAGACCACGGACCCAAACCTCTGCCTGTATCAGCAGTGCTGCTGGCCACAGACCTTTCTCTCCACTGTTTCCCCAGTGAACAAGAGAGGGAAGGGGTTCTCCCCTCAGCACCCGGCTCTCCCCTCAGCATGGATAATCTGTTGGTCATGGCTCTCTCACCAGGTGATCGGCATGCACTACTTCTCTCCCGTGGACAAGATGCAGCTTCTAGAAATCATCACCACTGACAAAACCTCCAACGACACCACAGCCTCTGCCGTAGCAGTAGGTCTCAGGCAGGGCAAAGTCATCATTGTGGTTAAGGTGAGGCGCTGGGGGAGTTCTAAAAATATGTCTGTAACTACTCCCGGAGGAAATACCAGCTTCTAGAACGCTGTCCACTAGGTTGTCTCCAAAATGGACAGTAGTATTGGCTGTCCCGCTGAGGTAGGGTAGGTATGGGAGTGTCTGGGCTCTGTCAGGTCATCACATGTGATTCCAGCGTAACATTGAGCATTCTGCTGAGTAAATCAGCTGAAATTGATAAATGATGTCTAGGAAAGGGAGCCTGGTGTGGACGTGGGTTGTTCAAGCAAAGCAAGGCTGAGCGCTCCCTTCCTCTCCCTTGGCAGGATGGACCCGGCTTCTACACCACCCGGTGTCTTGCTCCCATGATGTCTGAAGTCATTCGAATCCTCCAGGTGGGTATTGTTTCATGGAATGTCTGAGGCCTTGTCAGATCTTTCTCTCTGTCCTCCAAGCTAAATATGTCCAGACAAGGGCTGGAGAGATGGCTCAAAGGTTAAGAACGCTGGCTGCTCTTCCAGAGGTCCTGAGTTCAATTCCCTGCAACCACATGGTGGCTCACAACCATCTGTAAGAAGTGGTGCCCTCTTCTGGTGCAGGCAGAACACTGTATACATAATAAATAAATCTTTAGAATTAAAAAAAAAAAAAAAATGTCTAGACAAGGGACAAGCTTCCCCAGAATATACTACTGCTTTCCCCTAGAGGCCTTTTTGTGCCTTCCTCCCACGGTGAAACAGGAAGTCCTGAGCTGAGACTGTGTCCAGTAGGCAGAGTGTTACCTCAGCTCTGTTAGCTGCCCTGCATTGCAGGTGCCAAAGCCTCCCAGGATGCTCTGTGGTCTCTAAGCTTTCTTAGCATCCCGTGAGACAGCTTCATGGCTTCTTCTTGTGCTCCACTGGGTGAAGCACTGATTTTGGACCTGTCCGGGTGATGCACAAGAAAAGAAGTGGGTTTTGCACACGGCTATGTCTGTGGGTTATTACAGGCAGCCTTTCTGTTGGGGGACTCTGAGATGGTTGTGCTCTGAGGCTTTTGTTTTCCTTCCTGTTCAGGAAGGGGTGGACCCTAAGAAGCTGGATGCCTTGACCACAGGCTTCGGCTTTCCTGTGGGCGCTGCCACGCTGGCAGATGAAGTAGGCGTGGATGTAGCACAGCACGTATCAGAAGATCTAGGCAAGGCCTTCGGGGAGCGGTTTGGAGGTGGCAGCGTAGAACTGCTGAATCAGATGGTCTCCAAGGGCTTCTTGGGTGAGTAGCCACAGGACACATAAGTGCTAGGTACAGAGCTCTGAGCAGGTGCCTGAGAGCAGACAGAGTAGAGGAGAAAGTTTCCTAACCACAGACCCTGGATATAGGGAATCTCTCAGGCTAGTGTGTAGATTGGGGAGAAAGGCAGAATCAAGGCTTCTGGGACTCTGTGGTGGATGCCAGATAAATCCACATACTCCTCCAGCCAAGGTCTGACACTTCAGGAACAAGTGCTATTTCTAGGCTTGGTCCTGTGGGCTGGCCACCGGTGAGCAGCTCAGCCTTTCCACAGAATCCATACAATTAAGGCTGCAGTAAAATCACGTTTAGGGCCTGGACCTTCTTTTCCTACATTAAAGTTCAGGGATGGGGGTGGGGTGGCCATCTTACTCAGACTCAGATGTCCACACACTAGAGCTCTCTCCTCTGCCAGTCATCTGACAAGGGTTAAATGGCTCATCGGCTGAGTGCAGGCACTTAGTGCAGCAGAGTGCTAGTTCACAGCATCCAGCAGAGGCAGGCAGTCCTCAGCTAGGGTGAAGGGCAACCACTAATGCAGTCTCTTTCTTCTCAGGTCGCAAGTCTGGGAAGGGCTTTTACATCTATCAGGAGGGGTCAAAGAATAAGAGCTTGAATTCCGAAATGGATAGTATCCTGGCAAGCCTGAAGCTGCCTGCCAAGCCTGAGGTGTAAGTTGATTTGAGTTTTCAAATTTGAACGAAAATGATGTTTCTCTTGTACCTCAAAGCTCCTCGGCCCCTTTTCTATTTTCCTTATGACCCAAAGCTGGCAAAACACTATGCAGGTCAAGTCCCTGCACATAACCCCAGTTGCAGGTATTTAGGGGAGAGTGGGCCAAGCCTGGGGAAAGCCTTCCCCGCTCCAGCCTTGCCTGTGGAGGTGGGAGATAGAGAGTGAAGGCCTCTGCACCCTCCTTGCTTCTTGTTACCCTTGGGGAAATGGCGCTGTTGCTGATCTTTCAGGAAGTGGTGATCATCTCTCCTATGCCAGGCCCTGTATTGTGGGCTGGGTCTCACATCCGTTAAAGCACCACTCCTTTATGAAGAGAAAGGCTGCATCATCACTCAGGGTGCAGTCCATCCTGGTGCTGGCCTCCCTAGAATTCACCCACATCCTACATGCTGCACTCCAGCTCCTCCCATTCTCTCTCCAGCTAAATTTTCCTTCCTGCTCTCTTCTCTTCCTCAGCTCCACTGACGAAGACATCCAGTACCGTGTGATAACAAGGTTTGTGAACGAAGCAGTCCTGTGCCTACAGGAAGGGATCCTGGCCACACCTGCAGAGGGAGACATCGGCGCAGTCTTTGGCCTTGGCTTTCCCCCTTGTCTCGGAGGTCAGTGCGCAGGCTGGGAAGTTCCTCCCTTCCTCCTTGTGCATGTCACTGTCTCTGTCACTAAAGTGCCGTCTCTCCTGCTCAGGACCCTTCCGCTTTGTGGATCTATACGGTGCTCAGAAGGTAGTGGACCGGCTCCGGAAGTATGAGTCTGCCTATGGAATACAGTTTACCCCGTGCCAGCTGCTCCTTGACCATGCTAAGAGCCCCAGCAAGAAGTTTTACCAGTGACAGGCCCTCCCATCCGCTCCGTCTATGCACTAACCCAGACCCGGCAGAGCTTCTCAGCCGTGCTGTCTAGATTATCAGGAAACAGGAGAAAGACCAGTGTAGCCTTGGGTTTGCTCCTCCATCTTAGTGCCTTCAGCCCTGACCAGCTCTTCCTCCTGGTGACATCTGACTGTGAATTAAGTGTTCGTCCTTAATGCTGGAGGATGGGCCCTGCAGCTAAGAGCAAACCAGGGCATCTGCTGCCTGTGCCTCCAGGCCAGGGGTCCCTGGCAGTGGTGAGGGCATTTTTGCACCCAGCCAAACAAAGGATAACAATAAAATCCAGCCTGTCGGCCTCTGCCTGCTTGGTCTGTTTTCTTCGGTCTGCCCTCCTGTGTAAGCACCCGCCTCAGCAATAAAGCTGTGCTGTGGCGCATAACTGTGTTGGGAGATGTCGAAGCAGCTGCTGAAGAGGGGGATTGTAATGCAGAAAACAGACTTTCTGTGCCCATGCCCTTAAGCTTGATGGCCTAAGTGCCGTGGCTGGGCTGCCTATGGCACAGCCCTGGTCAGCGAGAGCAGCGGAACAGAAGGGGCATGGTGTACCAGGATGCGAAAGATACTTCTTTCCCCAAACTCATTTCCTCACTGTGCCATTGTATGCATTTTTTTTTCCCTTGGCATGCCTCATCCCTGGCATCTCAAGATGTTTGTGGGAGAGTTATGCAAAGATGTAACACTTGCCTGGTGGTTTGAAATCCTGCAAAACTGAAGATGAATGCCTGCAGATCAGCCCCACCTCACTTCTGTGGCTCCAATTTGTACCACCCTTCCCCTTGGTGTCGAGGTTCTCACACTGATTCTGGAACAAAGAGGACCTAGTTGTATAGACAATGCTGGACTCCTATCTAGGTCCCGCTGAGACACTGAGCGAGCAAGGAATCCTAGTTCAGGTCCCATCACTTTGCCTCCTAACCCCACATGCTGTCAACTCCTGCCTCTGTCCGACCTGAAGGGCTTCAAGTGTTCCCACTGGGGCTGGCAGACTGGAAGCTTACCTCTGGCTCCACTGAACAGCTGCAGGTCATTGCTGGGAAGACCAGCCCTAAAGTTGGTTGCGTCAGATGCATTTTCAGATGGCCAGAAGACAAAGGACCAATCGTATGCATAAAGGCCGTGCCCAGGCCTCTCCTGTGCAACTGAGGGTGTCTCGGGTGCTGGCAGAGCTGCGGTTATACCCAGCCCTGGGTGGCACTGAGCCTCTGGGTCTTCCCTCCAAGCAGGACAGTGGGTTCTGATAAAAATTACTTGAGCAGCCCAGTGGTGGAGCAACCCTTCAATCCCAGGGCAGGGGGAGCTCTAGGAGTCTAAGGAACCCTCCAGAAGAACAGATTCCTGTGGGAGCATAGGGTTTTATAGACCACATGAGGACTGCTGCCCTGTATATCCCGGGGTATAAGAGTAGCCTACACATGCCATCCCAAAGGCCTCCCCCGCCCAGAGGCATGCCCTTGGTTGTCATGGCCCTCCACCAGGAAGAATCAGCCGACACCCAGGGTCCTACACTTCCACTACTGTGGTCTAGCCTTTATTCCCCTGGTCCTTGAGGACTCATTAAACAACCGAGGAGAAAGCAGCGCGTCATCAGTCTCCATGTTCCCGTATGATCGTATAACTATTCATGAGGGAACCGTGAGAAATAAATATCTAGGGAGGCCAGGGAAGGCAGACAGGAAAACTGCTACCTCTGGGACCCCGACACTGGAGGACGCAAGGAAGGAGTGTGGTTCCTGTTAGCTGCGCTGGGGAAGATTGGGGGTGGGGCTTTACGTTAGCCAGGCTGTCAGACAGATCACACTTGAGGCTGAAGGCCGCAAAGATCTGCTCCGAATCACGTGAGTAAGCACGGGGCTGAGCTCAGGAGCAAGCGGCCTTCCCGAGCCACATGCCTCCCTCCACCAGCCACACTGTCCTGTCCCAGTGTCGCACACAACGAGGAACCAGGGGTCCAGCAGAGCCAAGGCTGACAGCAGGAGACCGGTGGGTAGGGATAGCTGACTAGTACTTGTTTTAAAGACCAGCTGACTTACATCTAGCTACTCTCCCCCAGGGACCAGGACCTCAGGCCGCCCTGTGATAAAAACAGCAGGACTCAGGTGCTGGCCATAGGCCTGTAACCGATTCCCTGGGGCAAGGAGTACCTCACAGAAGTCACATCCCTCACTCTGGAGCAGCTGCAGCCCAGAGTGTGAAAAAAGAGGCCACTTTGGGGAAACTGCTTAAATTATGAGCTATCTTCCCTTGCATCTAACCTGAACATACAAGGCTGAGAAGTGTGCAGTGTCTATGAAAGGCTACAGTGGGCCAGAGGAAGGCATTCAATCAGCACACACACACTCAATCAGCGCGCACACACACACACACACACACCACCTCCACCCTGCTGTGGGAATGGCAGCAAAAGCCTCACCAGGCCAAGTCTTCTTCACAAGGGCAAACACAGGGCAAGGGCAGGCCCCAAAGGGCCACAGTTCCCAGTGTCTTCCCCTGGAACACTCAGTGCTACAGAGCAGCCTCTATCTTGGCCCAGATGTTCCCTGCAGGAAGGACCCGCCTCTGGGGGTGCTGTGTTTCCGGCAGACCCAAGTTAACCCCAAGGGCCTCCACTCCCAAGTTCAAGCCGGGCAGCAGCTAGCAGGCCAGTTCAGATCTTGGGTCTCCAGCCTTTGATGAACTGCATGATCTTCTTGACCTGAAGCTTAGTGAGATGGAAGTCATCGGCCAAGATGTCTTCACTGAGCTGCACGAAGATGCTGCCGTCAATGCGTTCTCGGGCAAAGAAGCTCACCACGTCCTCTGAGAGCCCAATGAAGCGCAGACTACGAGAGACCTCTTCCAGGGAGAGTGCAGACAAGTCTGCTGGTGGCTGCCAGGAGGTGGCTCCCTCCCGGGGACTGCCAGGAGGCCCCTCCAGGCACCCTTGGGTGAGAAAGAGTAGGGTTCCTCCTGCCTCAGGACCCTGCAAGGCAGCTGGTGACAATGAGGCAGGGACCTGCCTCAGCACCAAACCTTCGGGCTCAAAGGCCTTGGGAGGACCAAATGGTGAGAGGCAGGGTCCAGAGGCAGGTGCCCCCGCAGCTCTGGGCTCCTGACAGCGCAGCAGCTCCGGCTCAGGACTGGCCTGCCCCAGCTCAAATGGGTCCAGGGGCTCCGGCGCTGGCTCCTGCCACTCAGAGGATGACAAAGAAGCGGACAGAGTAGCTGAGTAACCTTGGCCCTGTGGGCCTGAGCTTGGGGAATGAGTGGGGCTGGAGGTAGGCAGGGCGCCCGAGGCGGATGTGGACCCAGAGGAGGAGGTTGCTGGAGTACCTGAAGGGTGGGCAGGCCCAGAGAAGGGGTTAAGGGCACCAAAGGGAGCAAAGCGCTTCTGGGGCTGGGGGGGCTTGAACAGAGGCGGGCAGCTATGGTAGTTCTTAACCACTGGGGTGTCAGTCCCCAAGAGGGAGGTGGTTCGGCCGCTCAGGGGCTCCGCTAGGGCTCTTGAGGCCTGGCTGGGTTGAGAGGTGGTAGAAGGCAAGGGTCCCGGGGGTTGGCGGCTAGAGGACTCGACGGCTTTGCAGTCTCCCCAGGGGCACGGGTAGCAGTAGAGGGAGTATGCATCCGGTGACGGGGAACCACTGCCACTTCGGGATCCTGCCCTATAAGCGGATAGACACACAGGATGTACGCAAAAAGCAGAGGGAGGAAAGCGACAGCCACAGGACCCCACAGCCATCAGCAGGAAACTAGCCCTAAGTCCCCAAGTCATGTCAGAACACACAGGAAAGTTAAACTGAGAACGCACAATTGGAAAAGAGGGTCTCATGGCTAAAGACAGGGCTCAGTGGTTAAGAGCACTCAATTGCTGTTGCTGAGGCTCTAGGTTCGGTTCCCAACCATCCATAACTCCAGGTCCAGGGGCTCTGGCGCCTTCTTCTGACCTTTACGGAAACATGCATGCAAAACACCCATACAATAAAATCAGTAAATCAGAAGACAGGGGGGAGATGAGGAGGAAAAGGAAGGAAGGAGGAGGACGAATAAGAGGAAAGAAAAAGAAGAGAAAAACGTTGCTTTCCTGCAGCAGAACCGCAGTGCAAGGAGTGACCACCCGCTACCTAACCCCACACATCTTAGCGAAGCCAGGGACCAAAGCAGCGACTCACCCATCCTGCAGGCCAGAGGAATAGTAGGAGAGACTCGAGCTGGGCGAGTGGACAGGCTGCAGCTTGGAAAAGCGGGGCGGCACCGGGGGGCTGCCTGCGAGCCTGCTGCAGCTGCCGCCACCCCGAGGAGGCACGGGAGGGGCGTGAAGCAGGCGGCACTCTTCCTTCACCTGCGGACAGGAGGCCGTGACTGCCTCACTGGGCAGCTGGGCCTCCTTACCTCACTTCCCGTGCACCTGACACCCTGTCCCACCCAGAACGGAGGCTGCCCTGTCTAGATACCCGCAGTCCATTTCCAACCTACCGTGCCCTCACACTTGCCCCCACAAACCCCTATTCCGTCATAAATTCATTGCAAATAAATGTGCTGCTCACCTGGATCCCTTCCTCACAAATTAAGTTCCCCGAAGAGTGTGTTAGTAGTAAGTGTGATTGATAAGGAAATGTCCTGTGGACAAATACGCAGGGAACTGTTCCCAGTGCAGCCCAACTCAGAGCCTCTAATGTGGTTCGAACTCCCAAGGAGTAAGGGGGTTGCTGGAAATCACTCGCCATTTCCTCCATTTCCGCATCTCGGAACTTTGCCCATCACGGGGGGGGGGGGGCTTTATGGAGCTTACGGGTTACCCTGTTTGCAGCTCAGCCTCAATTCTCTCTGCCCTGAGTGTGTTCTCTGATCTTTCCCCCCCGTCCTCCCCCCCCCCGCTCTCCTTACCCCTTGGCTCTGGCCATCCTGTCCCACCCCAGGAGCATGAGGCCTTTGTGGCCCCCTAAAAGCCGCCCCAAGTTGTCTCAAGGACAGAGCAAAGTCCACTCACCGCCTCGGATTTGGGGGGCACAGGAGGCGGCGGCGCCTCTGGCTCATGACGCGGGGGGCCCACGGTCCCGAAGGAGATGAGGTCCGGCCCCGGGAGCGGCCGCGCGCGGGCGTCGGGGAGGCCGTCGGGGGCCTGGTGCAGCCACAGCTCCTCGTAGGGGATCTCGGCGCACGGGGCCGCGGGCTCGGACGCGCCCGCCCAGTCCGGGCTCACGTACTCTTGGTCGCCGTCGCCGGGCGCGGGCAGGGCCGGCCCCAGGCGAGCCGCGGGTCCGGGCGCGCGGCCGGGCGCGGGGGCACGCGGCGCGGGCAGGCAGAGGCGCGCGCGGCGCGGGCTGGCGCAGTCGTCGGCCAGCTCGGCGGGCGCCTCGCGCACAGCGGTGGAGTACTCGTCGGGGTCGAAGCGCTCGCGGCAGTAGGAGGCGCTCTCGCGCACCAGGCGCTCGACGCGCGGGTCCCCGGCCAGCAGGCCCTGCGGCAGGGCGAAGCGCGGCGTGTCGGTGAGCAGCAGGAAGTGCAGCGGCGCCGGGCCCTCGCGGCGCAGCGCCAGCCCCAGCACCACTGTCTTGGAGATGATGCTGACCAGTTTGTAGCAGTGGCCCTCCCGCACCGGGTGCAGGTCGTAGGGGTTGCGCGGCGGCCGGCTGGGCACGAGCACGTTCACCGGCAGCCGCACGCGCTCGATGATGGCGCGCACCGTGTGCTCGCCCTCTTGCATCTGCAGCTCCAGCGGGCTGCGCGTGCTGAAGCGGCCCTGGCACTGGAAGGGCAGGCTCAGGCTCTCGTTGGTGCGGTGGTTCATGCAGATGAGGCAGGGCATCTTGCCTTTGACGGGCCTGGCGGCCCCGCTGCCACCCCCCGCGGTCCCCACGCTCCCGGGGCCGCCCATTCCCGCCAGGGCCCCTGCGCGGCCCAGCTTGCGCAGGAGCGTGGTGAAGCGCGAGCGCTCCTTGGTGGTCTTGGCGCATAGAATCTCTGCCTGGCCCATGAGCGTGAGCTCGTCGCCCGCGTGCAGTGTGAAGTTGTACACCTCGCTGTCCTCGCTGAACTCGCCTGACACCACCTGGGGAATCCCAGAGACAAGGTGAGGACAGAGCCAGGGTCCCAAGGAAACTCACACACCAGCTCCAAGCTACGTGGGACCTCCTGTCTTTTCCTTTCCAGCTGCCGCTGACGTCAGAGCAAGAGCACTGGACTGGGGCTGGAGAGAATCTAAGCGACTTTAAAGTTTTCCTTGGGTCCTCAGTTACCTCATACGATACTATAAGCATGGAGATGTACTTTGACAGTGCTCAATCATGGCGAATTCCATTAAGCAGTCTTGACCATGTATTTGCGTGGTAACAATGCCTCACCCACCCACGACTACTGTGAAGAGACAGTAATTGGTGGATAAGAAGGACCACCCTGCATATTCTCATCGGGTCTCGTGACCCCTCCATACACCCTTCTTCACCACCTTTCCTAGGAAGTCCTTTAGTCCACAGCTGGCTTTTCTGACATGGCCTGACTGTACCAAAGAATGTTCGGAAGCCACTCTCCCTCCTGGACCCAATGAGCAACACTCTAACCTAGGGGAAGGGGAGATTGGAAAGGTCCTACCCCGTGCCAGGAGGACTGACCTTGACACTGAAGGTGATGGCTTCCATCACAAAGATCCGGTCAGGAAAGACACTGGCCACCTCCTCCACACTGCTGAAGTATCTCACGGGCTCCCGCACATCCCGAGCCTGCTCCAGGAGCTTGAATTTGCCTGCACAGGGACACGGGCTGCTGGGAGGAGGCCTGTGTGCTAGGGGCCCAGTCTGAGTCCTCGGAACACCCAGGTCCCTGACTGACTGCTATCCGAAACCCATCCAGTCCCTCTGAGATTCAGGTGGGCAGAAGCCACACCCACTTGTGCCTACCTGCATGAGCTTAAAGGAAGGCTGAGAGCCACTCATGTGCCTTCACACAGAAGGAAAAGCCGGGAAGAGGTGAGGACTGTCAGAGAAGGCAATGGAGAGAGGACATCGGCTCCCCAGTTCTGCCGAGTCCCCTCCCCACAGCTCTCCCTCATTCATGGCCTACCCAGTGTTGCATCAGTCACCACCACACTCTCAGAACGGACAGGTCTGTAAACAGTCTGCTCTCAAGAGATTCAGGCAGAGTAGAGAAAGTGAGGACCCAGCGATGACAGCATGTGACAAGTCCTGAGGCACACCTGTGAGAAAAGAGCTCCAAAAGAGAGACCTGCCCAGCACAGTGTGTGTGTGTGTGTGTGTGTGTGTGTGAGAGAGAGATCTGCCCAGCATAGTGTGTGTGTGTGAGAGAGAGACCTGCCCAGCATAGTTTGTGTGTGTGTGTGAGAGAGAGAGAGAGAGAGATCTGCCCAACACAGTGTGTGTGAGAGAGACCTGCCCAGCACAGTTTGTGTGTGTGCGCCGAGTGCCTGTGTGTGAGAGAGAGATCTGCCCAGCACAGTGCGTGCGTGCATTATGTGCGAGTGGTAGGGAGGATTGCCAAGATGCACCTCTCAAATGAAAGGGGCTTTACAGAATGGACATTTTATTCTGTAAGACACGGGGTGGGGGTGCCTACCGGGGACATGACTCAGCAAGTAAAGTGTCTGTTGTGCAAACATGAGGATCAGAGTTCGGGTCCCCGGCACCCACATGGAAAGCTAGGTGGGCATGGGATAATGTCTGTAACCCCAGCTCAAGGGAAGTGGGATAGGCAATCCTCAGAGCAAGCTGAGGAGCCCAACCAGCAGAAGGGAGGGACCTCGGGTGCAGGAAGAGACCCTACCTCCATGTATAAAGCAGAGAGCAACCAAGGAAGACACCTGACGCCAATCTTGAGCCTCCGCACAAGTGTGCATGCACACACATTCTGACACGAACATCACATATACATGCATGTCTGTACACACAGACATTCATACACACACACAATAAAAAAGCAGGAAAGAAAATGAATGAAGCCCTCTGGAGGAGCAGACCCTTGGGATACTCAGAAGGATGGCTCCTCAGAGCCCAGTGACTCAAGGAGGGAAGTGAGGAAGGAAAGGACTGAGGTGATACGCATATGGGGTGGCGGCCTGTTCCACACTGGGAAGCAAGAGGAGCGTGGTGGAGCGTGATGGAAGCAGATCCTAGAAGACCAACACAGGAGCTTCAGGTGGAGCTCCATAGGGTAGCGCCACGTGTATGTGTGGGGACAACAGACTGCAGCGCCTACGTGGAAAAGAGGATCTTAACCCGTTGGGGACCCATGGCCCCACCCCCAGAAGCCCACACTGGTATAAACACAGTGAAGGGGGTTCCTGCCCCTCCCAAAGTCCATCCAGAGGCAGAGAGAGGCTAAGAGACCCCTGGTGCCTGATCCGAAGAGCCCCTGGCCAAGGGCGGGGCCTGAACCACCAAGGAGAGAACCGGGAACTAAGGAAGAGAAGGGAGGATAGGGCAGGTGCCCTGCAGCAAGCTGGAGTGAGGGTCCTGGTCCAGCCACAACCTCCCAGACACTAGAGGAAAGGACCACAGCCCAAGGCACCAGGGATAAAATGAAGAGGGGCCAGAGTCAATGAGTAGGACCCCCTCTAATCCCCTTCAGTCTCCTCCTCCATACTCGGGCCTCAACCACGAGCAACCAGACGTGTAGAAAAGCCTGCAGCCCCCCCGTGGCGAGATTTGGAGCCCAGTCAGGGTTGGATTCTGAGAGGATGTGGCAGAAAAGATCGATGTAACCATGGTATCCAGCCCCGCCCCCTCAGCCGCCCAGCCGGGGGTCCTTTCAGCGGGGGGGGGGGGGGGGAGGAAGGAAGGGAGACCTCCCGGGAGTCGAGCCTTGGCCTCTAGAAGCCTTCTCCGCCCTGCAGCTTCCTCTCCTGCTTCCCCCAACGTCGGCCACAGTGGCAAGGTCTACTACAGGATCTGGGGACTGTCACTGTCGCACGTCGTCCTTTCCAGCCAGAAGCACCCTGCAGCTGCCTCTCAAAGCCTGACCCGTAGCGAGCGCTCAGTGAAGACCAGCGCTGGTGACTCGGTGGCTCTCGCCGCCTCAGCAGCGCGAGGCCCTGGCGCGGTACCCGCGGCTGTTAGCGGGAGGGAGCAGACTTCGTAGTTGGATGTGGCTGGGTCTCAGTTCTGTTACCAGCCCGCACGTGAAATCTCTTACTATCTGGACTTTGGTTTTTCCTATGCAAAATGGATGCACACCGCCAGGAGGAATGCACCTGACAAGGGCTCTGCAGGACCCAAGGTCAAGGCTCTGGAAAGGGCCGGTGGCTGGGGAGGGTGTCCGCACCCTAAGGCAGCACTGGCCCAGATGTCTCAAGACACCAAGTCACCCTGACTCCCGCAGCCAGGAGACCGGGCGAAGCAGCGGCAGCACCCCCAGCCTCACCCCTCCCCCGCTGGCCGCAGCCGGCCTGGCCAGTGCCATTATTAATTCATTGGGAGGGCTCAGCGTGGAGCCTGCACTCCGAGCCTCTTCGGAGGCCCAGCCCCCATCTCCACTCCCACAAAGTGAGCGAGGCCCCCAGCGGAAGAGGGAGCTGGGGCCGCAGGCCCTGCCGGCCAGCTGTTACCCCACCGTCCGTTGTCCCCACCTCTCATGCTCACTGAGGAAGGCATCAAAATGCAGGGGGTAAAGGCGTGAGGGCTCCCCACCTCCATTCACAGTTTTCTGGGGACTCTGTGACTTTAGTTGTAAAGAAACAACTAAAATGGTGCAGTGTGAAGGCTTTCCCAAACCTCTATTTTTTATTTATTTTTAGCTGAAGAAGGTAGAGATCTCTAACTGAGCCAAAGCTAGATTCTCAGGTCGGGGCGTTGGAGGGATTTCTAGCTTGAGCAGACACCAAAAGCCTGCAGCCAGGATAGAAACCCAAGTCAGTGCGACTTTGGGGCAGCTGCTCCCTAGAGGGTGCAGTGGGCTTGCATGGAGACCTTTCTGGGATGGCACCGGGTTCGTACTTTGGGGACAAGAGCCCTGTAGTGCCAACATAGTGCGGTACAGAGCCCCAGTGCTTAGGATGCCCAGGTTCACTGAGTGCCCTTGCGACTCCCAACAGGTCACTGCCCTCCTGGGCCCTTGGTCTCCCCACCTGCAAAATCGAAGCGCTGTACTTTCTTTTGGTAGTGGATCCTTTCTTCAAACAAAACTTTACATTAAACACAAAGAGTTGGGCCCGGTAGCATGGTGCAGGCCTGTAACCCCAGCCACTCAGGAGGCTGAAGTAGGAGGAACCCAAGTTCAAGACTTGCCTGGAGGACAGAGCCAACCTAGGCAAGACCATGCCTCAAAATAAAGAGGCCAGCTGAGAAGGCTTCCTTGGCAAAGGTGCTCGCAGCCAAGCGGAAGAGCTGGGTTTAGCTCACAGGCACTCACATACACAATGACTGAATAAAAATCTACTAAAATAAAGCAAAAAGAGAGGGAAGGGTCCGGGTGTAGAGCACTCACCTAGCATGAATGAGGCCAGTACTGCCAACAAGTAAAACATAAACAAATACAAAACACATAAGAGCAAATAATTACACATAATCAGCAAAGTCTTTAGAACACTAACACACCAGCATTGTTTATAAAGCCCATCCACGAAGACAGTGAGTTCAGCTCTGAACTGGGGAGAAGTGTCCAAGCTGACAGGCAGCCACAGTTGGCCTACACTGTCTGGTACTGAGCAGATCCTAGCAGGCCTTCTCTTTGGGAGTAAAGTCAAAGGCAGCTCAGGGTGCTGCCTTGAAGCTCTCCAGTTAGGGATGAAGTCTGACTTCTAGTTGTTTAACAGTGTGTGTATATGTTGCCAGCTGACATGGGGCACACCTTCAGTGCTAGCACTTGAGAGGCAGAGGCAGACAGATCTCTGTGAGTTCAAGTCCAGCTTGATCTATACAGTGAGACCCTATTTCTGTGTTTGGTTGGTTGGTTGTTTTTTGAGACAGGGTTTCTCTGTGAAGCCTTGACTGTCCTGGACTTGCTTTGTAGACCAGGCTGGCCTCGAACACACAGAGATTCACCTGACTGTGCTTCCCTGAGTACTGGGATCACAGGCGTGCACCACCGCCCCCTGCTTGGTTTGGTTTTTTAAAACAGGGTTTCTCTTTGTAGCTTTGGCTGTCCTGGAACTCACTCTACAGACCAGGCTGGCCTTGAACTCAGAGGTCTGCCTGCCTCTGACTCCCAAGTGCTGTGATTAAAGACATGAACTACCACCACTGGCTGAGACCCTGTCTTAAGGGGGGGGGGATTTTAATCATTACTTTAACATTTTAAAAAAATATGACTTAGCATAATGGCTCATGCTTATAATCAGAGTATTTAGGAGGCTGAGGCAGGAGGCTAAACATGAGTTCAAAGCCAGCATGTGCTACATGGCAAGAACCTGTCTCCAAAATACAAAATAAGAATCAAAACTCTGTAAACCTTAGTTGCCACTTCTTCAGAAACAGGTCTCCACACACAGTACTGAAAATCCTAAGTCCTAACGCTAACCATGACCTTTAGCCGCCTCCCGACTAGTCTTGCCTGGCCTAGCTCATCCCTGAAGCTCCAAAGAAAGGTGATCATCAGAGGCTTTCCATAAACATTGCCCCTGCAGCCTTGGTCCCAGCCCCTCCTGCTTCCCCATGCTCAGAGATCCTGAGCCCCTGGCTCCAGCTGGGCACACCTGGGTACTGCAGAGGGATGTCAATCTTGGGCCCAATGACGTAGTGCCCCTCCTCCAGGGTGTGGGCCGTCACTGTTGTCCACTGGCGGCAGGAGTGGATCAGCAGGATATCACGCTCACTGACACCCTCCGCATACTCTCCTGGGAGAAGAAGGAAAGAGAAGAAAGTCAGGAGAAGAAGAAAGAAGAGACTGGGTGACCCGACCCCTTCCTCAGCCAAGTCCCTGCCTCGGGATTGGGATTGTGCCCTGTGATCCCTGTACTGGCCAGGAGCACCAGAAGGGCCAGCGGGCTGTCAGCTGTGGCCTGTGGGTTGTGAGTCAAGCCTGAGCGGCAGAGCTCTGACTCCCTGTGGGGACACAGCAACCGGAGCACAGTAGCCTCACATTCATCATTCCGCTGGACTGCTGTCCTGGGGCTCAGGCTGGGGCGGGGACTCCCAGCAGATGAGTCGGGCCAGCCAGCCTCTGCCCTCCAGGCACACTCAGGCCTCAGGAGACCTGGAGAAAGCAAGTTGGAGGCCCTGAGCTGAGGGCACAGAGGACCATGGAGGAGGGATCAGGCTGGTGTGGAGGAAGAGAGACTTTGCTCTTGACAGGAGTTGGCCCTTAGGACCAAGCACATTCCCACAGGGGGATCCTGCCTAGTCAGTGCCCAGGCCAGGCAAGGAAAGGCCCTGTTGTGTCGGAGGAAAGAACCAGAAGGGATCTGTCCCTGTGGAGTCCTGGCTATGAGAGTTCCCACAGTCACGGTCAGCTCAGAATGGCAGGGCTTACAGAGCCTACTCCTGGAACTCTGAGAGACATGTTTCCTCTCCACCCACTGCCATAGTCTCACATTCATGGGACCTCAAAGGATGGGGGTGGGGAACACACACACACACACACCAGAACCCCATCTCAGAGAAGCCATTTCTTAAAGTTGGGGTAGGACATGCACTGGATTTAACAAAGTGGAACGGGGAAGGGGGAGGGAGCCTGGGCTGAGGAGACCGGCAGTGGGGCAGAGGTGCTGGAGCCCGGAGGGGTCTGAGCCCAAGAGGCTCCATCCCCAGCAACGGTTTCCAGGGGAGCAGGAGGGGCAGCCCAGCTTCCAGGAGACTGCTGGGGCGTATCCTGGATGCAGCTGGTGGGCGCAGTGGGGGTGGGGACCTCTCCTTCCCAGCCCCCTCACACATACCCCACCATCACACACACCACACACACCACATACAACACACACACACCCCTTACAAATTGTCTACCAGCCAAACAAATGGGAAATGGTTTACTCTAACAGCGGGGGCTTCAGAGAGCACTTCCGTGTGGTGTGTATGAGCCGGTGGAGTTTCCAGGGCCTTCTGGGAGGATCTCCCATTCTGGGTATGAGTACAGAGTGTACACAAGAGAGGTCTGCCTGACCCTTCCTCCTCTAAGCTCCTGGAGGAGATGACAAGCTCTTTCTGGAGCTAACCTAACAAGGCCCACCCACTATTCAAAGGGACACAGCCCAAAGCCACACAGGTAGACACACCAACAGCCAGGAGTCGCCAGGACAGACGCCTGTCACCCAGACAGCACGCCGCAGTCTCAAGATCCCACCGAGGGACCCCTCCTGAATGCATATCGCGAGGGGACCTTCAAGGATGGGCAGTTTCGTGCACACATCCACACGCTAAAGGTGACCGAGGCGCAGCTACACTGTCACAGACAGCTAGGCTATCCCTCACCACTGCTCATTCATTCAATTCAGAAGTCCGTAATCTTTGTTTGGCCCTCCCCCAAGAGCCAGCAGCAGCCCAGTGGAAGACAGGAAACTAACGATGATAATGGGACGCCCAGGTGTCAGGGATCGCAGAGGAGGCCATACAGAAGAGCATAGAAAAGAACTCAAAGAAAGGGGTGTCAAAGAGATGCGTGGGAAGTGAGCAGGAAGAACCTAGCGCAGGATTTCCTATTCACAAGCAGACACAGTCCAGCTGCACACACAGTCTTGGGCTCACACGCTGACCGCTGGGTGAGGTCCCACAAGAGCTGGACCTCTGGGGATTCCTGCCTCACGGACCCGAATGAACACCCACGTCCCACAGAGCCTGCCTCGGTCCGCCTGGGGCTCACTGTGCCCAGTCCTTGCTGTTGCCGGTCAGAGGAGCTGCCAGTCCAAGAAGACAGCCCAGGAGTCCCATTAGCATTCAGGGAAGCGAGTGTGCCAACGCGGGCCAAACCCCTATTCTTCTCACACACAAAACCCCCGGCCTGGCTGCCAGCCCCGGCTCCCGCCCCTCCCCCAGCCAAACAGCTCTCCTTTCCCCCCACAGTCCTCTGGCCCTGTGCAGCCCTCGGGCTTTCCCGTGTACGGCGGTCCCATCGCCGGAACACCGGGGCCTGGGGGTGGGGGGCCCTCCTGGTGGCGGGGCTCGCTCACCCAGGCCTCTCCGGAGAGCAGCCTGCCCACTGCCAGAGGACGTCAGGGTGCCAGGAAAAAAAAAACAAAAACAGTTCAGGAGAAGTCCCCAAAACAGGGACTAGCGGGTGCTGACAGGGAAAAGACCCACTGGGGTCCAAGAGCTGCAGGGGGATGAAGGGGAGAAGCTGCAGACAAAGGGATCAAGGAGGTGCGGCCGGGGCAGGCGCCCACCGACGCCGGGAAAAGTGGGGTGCGCCGACGGAGCGGCCCACAGACTCAGCAGCGCTCCCGGCTCCGGAGGGGACTGGAAACTTTGTCCCGGCCTCGCCGCCAGCTCCTAACCCGGCGTAGGTCGGGGGCTGGGGGGGCAGAGCGCGGTCCCCGCACCCCGGGCATCCCAGCAAAGCTCTCCATCCCCGGGGACGGGGAGGGTGGCGACCGAGCGCGCCTAGCGCCCCCGCCAGCTCCGGCCGCCCGCGCCCCCCCCCGCGCCCGCGCCCCCTCCCCGGACCCCCCGATACCTGGCCCGAGGCAGGCGAGCGTGGGCAGGCGGCAGCGGCTGACGATGAGGTCGAGCGGGAAAGCGCCCATGCTCCAGCGCAGCCCCGCCAGCCCGGCCGCCAGCTTCTCCATGGCATGGGCGCTCCGCGGGGCGCCCGCCGTCCCGGGCCCCCGACGGCCAGTCCCCGCGCGGCTGGGGCTCCGCAGCGACGCTCCCCGCCAGGCAAGCCCCGCCGGGCCGCGGGAGTCACGTGGCCGGCCTCCTCCCACGGGGCGCCGGCCCCCGCCCCCATCCCCGCCCCGCGCCCCTCCCGCCCGGCCCGGGCACCACGGAGCGCCCAGGTGACGGCGGGCGACCTCGGGGCGGGGGCGGGGGCGGGCGGAGGAGAACGGGGGCGGGTGGGGCTCCGGCCCGGTGCCCTAGGCGTCCCCTCGTGCCGAGGCCTCGCGGAGTCCGGACCCAGGACCGCCGCGGTACCCACCTCGTCAGCGCTCCAAGCTGCCGGCTGCCGGGCGGCGGGGATGCTCGGGCCGGGGAGGAGCAGAGACTTTGAGTCCAGGCTGTCCCGGAATCTTTGGGGGAGCGCTTTCCAACCCCCCAGCCCCACCCCCGCCCCGCGCCCCGCCGACCCCCACCGTCCACTCTGCAGAGGGGGAAACGGGTTCAAGAACCCGGGCGATCGGGGTCAGCGGCCCTCCCCACCCCCTTTTTCTGCTCTCCCCGTCAACTTTCATCCCCTCCCGGCTCCTCCGGGGAGAAGCCTCTCCCAGAAGCTGCGCCCGGCGCTCGCTTCGCGCCCGGCCTGCGGCGCGCTTCGCCTCGGTGTGTCTGCGGCGCCCCCTGCAGGTGCAGGCCGGCCGCGGCTGAGTGCCCTCCAAGAAGGACCTCCGTCCCTGGGCTTGGGCTTGGCCTTTGTGCCCTCAAGAGACTTCCGTAGGTGGACACAAACCCTTTTGTGTGATCCGCCTGACCTTTGGTCTGAAACCCAGAGGAAATGGCCGCTGACAGTCCCCTTTCTGGTTTTTGTTTGTTTGTTTGAGACCAGGGTCTCCCTCTCCCTCCCCCCCCCCCCCTCTCTCTCTCTCTCTCTCTCTCTCTCTCTCTCTCTCTCTCTCGATTGGCCTCATTGCCTCCTGCCTTAACCTCCGAGAGTGTGAAGGACGTTACAGCCCTGAGCCGCAAGAGCAGAAACGCTCTCCCCACCCCCTCCCTTCTCTAGACCTAGGACCTGCCACGTGCCAAGCAAGTGTTCTGCCACTGAGGTAGATCCCCAGCCCTTCTTTCACTTCCAGTTTTCGGACAAGGCTCAGGCTGGCCTTAAACTTCCTCTCTGGAATAGTCAGCCTTGAACTTCCAGTCCTTCGGCCTCAGTCCCCCAAGCAGCTGGGATCAAAGGCTTGTGGGATCACAACTTCCTGTGCCCAGCTGGTCACTCTTGGGCTGGAGAGATGGTTCAGAGAATAAGAGCACTGGCTGCTCTTTCAGAGGTCTGAGTTCAGTTCCCAGCAACCACAAGAAGGCTCACAGCCATCTATAATGAGATCTAGTATCCTCTCTTGGCCTGCAGGCAGAATAGTATATACATAGTAAATAAATGCATTTTAAAAAGAAGGTCTCTCTTGAATATGTTGTGTAACAGTTTCCTCTGAGATTGAAACATTCTATCCTGCAGGGAAGCTGCTTAAACAAGAATGTAAACAACTAAAGTAGCTTCAGGAAGTTCCTGAAACTGACCAGATTCACTAGGCTCCTCCCCAAAGCCAAACTGCCAGAAAACTGAGGCTCCTTACAGGTCAACTGCCCGGAAGAAGCAGAGACCAGCTGAGCTGCCTTGAAGAGGTTTAGACTGAGTCACGTAGGAAGGACACTCTCCAACCTGTTGAGCTGCCTGGGGGCTGCGCAGTGAGCTCCTTGTTCCCAGCTTTGTGAGCCGTCACCCGTGCTGGGGTGGGCTTTGGTGATGCAGCTGTCTTTGAATCATTTCTGCTCCTGTAAGTAACCCCTCACCCATATTCCTGTAAGTAACCCCAATAAAACTCATTTTTCACCAAACTAGAATTTTGTGGCATCTGTAGTTTGGTCTGTCATGGGCTCCCTGAGGAGAGTAGATGTGTGTGTGTGTGCTTGTCTCCCCACAAAAGTTTTGTCACACAACACCATGTGACAGTTTATAAAGGCCAGGCGAACAAGCATAGCCCAGACTCCGGACAGCAGATATGTAGGGCCGTACGGTCTCCTGATCGGCAAACACTAGATGTTTGGCAGTCAGGTATCATATCATATATTTGTGGTAGCATTCTTGTACCTGCATTCCTCAGAGCACAGAGTTCTCACAGTTATCCTGTCCAGCTTCATTTGCACATGCATGTGTGTGCATACGTGCCTCTGTCTATCTCTCTGTGTGTGCATGCGTGCGTGCCACAGCACACATGTGGGGATCAGAGGACAACTTTTAGGGGTTGGGTCTCTCCTTCCAAGGTAGGTTTCAGGGGTAGCTTGAGGATTAAGGAGAGAATGAACCCACCAGAGCCCTGCTGCAGCCCAGAGATAAAGCTTTTACTTCAAGCAGGAACTCGCAGTCTCCAAGAGGAGAGAACAGCACCAAAGGGGGAGTCTTGGGCTTTATGGGGTGACTTTAGTTGGGCAGAATAGTGACAGGAGGGTGTTAAGGACTACAGTGAGCAAAAGTTTACAGGGGGCGGGGCCAGTGGCAGCTAGGATAGCAGAAGTCTTGTGTTCAAGCTGTTCTGCTGAAATGAGCGGCCAGCAGGTGTTCTGGGAGTATGGAACATTCAGTTTCCTTTTCCCTGAAGGAGCAGGGTCCCACACAGGTCATTCATCTCAGTGTCTTAGGTGACTCCATCTTGGGACAGCTTAACAGATGGAAGCCACGTCCTCGGGCTTGTGTGTCAGCGCTTTACATCTTCCTTGCTCCTGAGACGCCTGCAAATCGCTTTGCTCTTGTCAGAAGTTTCATGATCTTAACATGTTCTCAATTCTTTCCCAATGAAATGCTGCATGCTAGTGGTTATTCTTCCCAGAATTCAGAAGGACACTTGCCTGCATAAATATTTCAGGTGGGCTTGGGGTCATTTGGGCCTCCCTGACAGCAAATCTTACATGAATCAAGCCAATGAATTGGTGAAGGGCCCAACAGATTGCCTTTGTTGGTTTTGATAGATGCCTAGTGATTGCAACAAGGTAATGGATCTTTGACAAAGGAGCAGAGACAACTCAGTAGAGACAGGGTATTCTACAGCAAGAGAATTGTACAGCAAGACAGGCAGTGCTGGAAACATGCATATGAAAATAAACACACCTGGATGCAAAACGGAGGCCACCACGGAAGTTGATAAAATGGACCACACATACCACCATGTAAAATATCAATGGCAAGAAGAACACGTGAGTGAGGATCTAACTGGCTTTGCGCTGGGTGATGAGTCCTTGAGATAATATGATACCAAAAGCTTAATTCAGAAAAAAAAAGTATGAAGTTAGGGGGCTAAAGAGACGGCTCCTTGTTAAGAGCACTGACTATTTTTGCAGAAGACCTGGGTTCCATTCTCAGAACCCACATGGCAGCTCACAACTGTCTGTAGCTACAGTTCCAGAGGATCCAATGCCCTCTTCTGGCCATGGAGGCATCAGGCACAGATGTGGTGAGCAAATAAGGGAAAGCAAAACTCCCATGTACATATTTTATATATATATATATATATACATATATATAAATACATATATATGTATTGTTATATATGATAGATATATAGTAATTGCAGAGTTGAACTTCTTTGTTTTGTTTTTTGAGACAGGGTTTTTCTGTATAGCCTTGGCAGCCCTAGAACTCACTCTGTAGACCAGGCTGGACTTGAACTCAGAGATCTGCCTGCTTCTGCCTTCCTGGTGCTGGGATTAAAGGCATGCATCACCTCAGAGTTGTACTTCTTTAACATGGAAAAACGGAGCTAGTAATAGTGTTTTGTCATCTTTCTGTGCTTCTCTCTAACCACAACTTGCTATTTGTTCTTTTACTTTTTCTTGCTACACACCTAAGAAACACTCATTTAAAACCAAAATGTAAAGAAATAGATAAAACTAGGGCTAGGGATGTAGCTCAATTGACAGAATGCCTACCTAGCACACAGGAGGCTCTGAGTTCGGTCCCTAGCACCTTATAAATCTGTGTGTGCTGACACAGACCTGTAAAGCCAGAAGCTGGGCATTAGAGGTAGAGAATCACAAGTTGAAGGCCTTGGACTACACAGAAAACAGGAGAGCAGTTTGGGATACATGAGACTCCATGTTAAAAAAAAAAAAAGGATTAAACTTAAAACTATCAATATATTGGGTCTCAGCAATGAAAAGTATCAATATATCACTGCTCTTTCAGAGGACCCCAGTTTGGTTCCCAGCACCCACATGGCAGCTCACCTTCCTAACTTGACACAGTGAAGACCGCAATGAACTGTAGGTGCTGACACCCTGGTGAGTCCTTTAAATCAGGAGTGGAAGTAGGAAGAGGGGAATTGATTTGTTCTCCATGTAAACAAAACAAAACCCACGATACATACAAATCAGCGACAAATTCATTCTTTCTGCCTGCTCTGCAAGTTGTCAGTGTCTCCCACCACCAAGCAGGAGGACCCAGCAGCAAGAGCAACAAGGAAACAGCAGCTACCAACCCTGAATGTCCTGCTCTAATCTAGCCTAGAAGTTTCCAGAACTAGAGGAGCTTTCCTTCATACTCACCTTCATAGTGACTAACCAGCTGCTGGGAATGCCTTCGCCATACATTGACCTGGCCTTTTATGTCACAGTTCTAGCCTCATGAGTACCAAAACGTAGCCCAGGACCACTGTGAAACTGCTGGCTAATGCCTGACATAAGAATATTTTTGTAAACCCGGCAGTTAGGGTGCACACCTTTAACCCCAGCACTCCAGAGGCAGAGGCAAGTTTGAGGCCAGCCTGGTCCACAGAGCAAGTTCCAAGAAAGCCAAGGACTGCACAGAGAAACCCTGTCTTGAAAAACAAACAAAACAGAAGAAGAAAAGAATAAGAAGAGGAAGGAGAAAAGAAGAAGAGGAAGAACATTGTTGTGTTTGCCTTCCCCCATTTAGACAGGGCACGGTGGCACACACATGCAATGCCAGCAGCAGCAGAGGCAAGAAAGTCAAGAGGTCAAGGATAGCCTGGGCTACACTGAGACCTTGTTTCAAACAAGCAAAAAGACAGCTGTAAACCTGGTCAAAAGCCTGTGGCTGGGGAGATGATAGACCCCGAGGGACCTCCTAACTGGACATGTTGTCAAACTGCCTTCAAAATACTCATGTCTATACCGCCAGATCAGTGCTACACTCAGCCTTGACTAGAGAAGCTCCTTTTTTGGCAGAAGAATACAACGCAGGGACTTAGGAGAATAAGTGGCTGTTGAGTGTTCAGCCACAAATGGGACAACTACACCAAACTGTCACTCACTCCCCACAAAGCTCAGGGACCATCACAAGAGATGGGACAGAGGAAGAGAGGAGTGCCTCGCCAGACCGTCTTCTGTGCATGGCCTGGCTACTGTACCATGAACTCACAGCAGCCGCTCGGCCGCTGCCACCCGTACATTCCCGTGTGGTTGGAAGAGGGGCTCCCGAGGCCATTCCCAGCAGAGAAGCAAGCTACCGGCAGCCAGGGGTTACCAGACACGGAGATCTTAGATGATGCGCTTACAATAAGTAAACAGCAGCCGTGATGATGGGGGCAGAGGAGAGCGGGAGGTGGTAAATGTGTTCCCCCTGTGACACACGTAGGGATGTGCGTGTAAAGGTGGATTCCCCAGGCTTGCCTTTCATTCTAGTTTGCTCTCTGTAGCAGGGATAGAACACTTACCATCACTGATGGGAGTCTAGGCGGGAACTGAAGTAGGAACGGTGAAAACGAGGCTCACTTGATTGCTTCCCCTGAGTCGTTCAGTTTTCTTACACAGCCCAAGGCCTCTGCCCGGCGGTAGCGCCACCTTCCTAGACCCTCTGCTGTTAATCATTAGTCAAGAAAATGCCCCACAGGCCACTCTGATGGAGGGTCCCTCTTTCCAGCTGACACTAATGTGTGTCAAGGTCACAGAGCTACCCAGCATGCCTTCCTTGCTTCAGCGTCTTGTGTGGACATGGCGGCGCCTGTACACGTGGGCAATGCATTCATCCCCGAAAGTCAGAGGTCAGCAATGTGTCTTCTTTGATTGCTCTCTGGAGGCCTTATTTTAAAATTGTTTTATTTTAGTTACTTAAAAAAATTCGAGACTGGGTGTTAAATACAGAGCCACGAGCATGCTAGACAGATACTCTACCACTGAGCCCTAGCCTTGGCTAAGACATAGGTCTCATCTTTTTTGAGACAGGCCTTCTGGCTGAAGCTGACCACTGCACATGGCTTCCACAGGGCTGCTAGAGACTGAACTCAGGTCCTTGTGCTTGAATAACAAGCACTTTGCTGATTGAGCCATGTTCCCAGACACCCCTTCTTCCTGGATACCATGCCCTGTCCCTCTCCGACAAGTCGCTCCCGAGACAAGCCAGCTGCGACTCCTCCTGAGCCCCTGTTTTTTTCAAATTGAAGGTTTCCTCTTTCTTGGTTCAGCCTTTCATTCTCCTGGAGTAGATTCCTGAGGAGTACAGGGAAAGGAAAAAAATCTCCCTCTCTTCATATGTGACTGGTTTTCATTTTCACATCTGACAAGGTAACTTGAATGAGTATTGATCTTGGAGAAAACACAATTATTCAAATTTTCTTCCTTAGTATGGAGCTTACACTTTTCTCTTGATTGGCTTTTTTTGTTTTGTTTTGTTTGTTTTTTGAGACAGGGTTTCTCTGTTGGCCTGGGCTGTCCTGGGACTCTCTCTACAAACCAGGCTGTCCTGGAACTCAGAGTTCCACCTGCCTCTGCCTCCGGAGTGGTGGGACTAAAGGTGTCCACCTCCATGCCCCGCCCTAGCTACTCAAAATTTAACCTTTGAATTCATCTTTGTTTTGTCTTTCTCTTTTAAAATTATATCTATTGTGTCTACATGTGTGAACACACGTGCCATGGCTTGAGTGGAGAGGGTCTCTTCTTGCACCACGTGAGTCTCAGGGATGGAGTTCAGGTTGTTAGGCTTGGTGCAGACATCTTTGTCCACTTTACCTGTGTACCACCTCGCCTGCTTTTCTTTGTATTTCACTACTATCTATGCCCTTAAGTTCTCTTCTTCTGTTAGTCATTCTTACTCTTTTGTGTTATCATGAGGAACCGACTGGGGTAGGGGTCGAGGTGCATGCCCGCAATCCCAGCATTTGGGAGATGGAAGCTGGTCTGGCTTGGTAGAATTGCTTGCTCAACTTGGCACACACGCCCTAAGTCCTCAACTGAGTTTAAGGCAATTGGGAAATGCAGTTCCCAAAATGGTCGCCAGGTGGCATAGTGGCCCTATAGTTAATTTCATAGTCCCCTTCCAGCCCCCGCCCCCAAAACCACAGTGACAAGCCCCTGCTAATTCAGAAAAGTGTTATGAGAGAGGTATTGTTTCTAAGAACTGAGGAATATTTCTATTAGACTGAGCCTGGCGGGACTTTCTAGCTTTATTTTACATTTATCTTGAGTGTGTGTATGCATACATGCACATGAATGCCTAGGTCAGAGGACACATTTCAGGAGTCAGTTTCCTCCGTCTAACCTGTGAGTCGAAGGGACCAAACTCGGATCATAAGACACAGCAAGTGTCCCAACCCACCGAGCCATCTCACTGGCTCCATTAGATATAGGAAATTGAAGATCTACAGGAGTCGACTGAATTATCCAGTGACTGGCAATAGTTATTTTGACTAGACATCGGCTTGGATTTTACAGTTCTTTTTGGAGTTATAGTTGAAGTTACTAGTAAAAAGAAATACAAGCTGGGTGCAGTGATTCATGCTTACAGTCCTGGCTGTTTGGGAGGCTGAGGTGAGAGGATTATTGGAGCTTAAGCATCTAAGGCCAAGCTGGGCAGCACAGAAAGACTTTATCTCAAAGCAAAGCATTAAAAATAAAGCCAGAAAGCCAGAAGTGGCGGCTCACATCTGTAATCCCAGCACTCAGGGAGGCGGAGGCAGGCAGATCTCCATGAGTTTGAGGCTAGACTGGTCTACAAAGCAAGTCCAGGACAGACAAGGCACAGTGTTGGAGGAGGGAGGATCAGGAATTCAAGGTCACCCTTGGCTACACAATTCAAGGTCAGCCGGGGCTACATAACAATATAGGCTGTGCTAGATTTTATTGTCAACTTGACACAACTCACAAAGTTACCTGGATTTTCTTTCTTTTTTTTTTTTTTTAAGATTTATTTATTATTTATACAGTTTTCTGCCTACATGCCAGAAGAGGGCATCAGATCTCATTATAGATGGTTGGGAGAGCCACCTCGTGGTTGTTGGGAATTGAACTCAGGACCTTTTGGAAGAACAGTCAGAGCTCTTAAACTCTGAGCCATCTCTCCAGCCCCCTGGAAAGATTGTCTTAATGAGGAACTATCTTGATTAGGTATGGGAATGTACCTTGATTATTGATGGAGTTGTCTTGATTATTGATGGATGTAGGTAGACCCCGCCCACTGTGGGTGACACCATTCCCTGGGCGAGGGATTCTGATCCATGTAAAACGGAAGAAGGCTAGCTGAGAATAAGAAAGTAGCCAGCAGGCAGCATGGGTACACTCATTCCTCTCTGCCCTAACTGTGGGCATGATGTGACTTGCTGCTGGCATTTCTGCCCTCACTTCCCCTCAGTGATAGACAGCAATCAGGAATTGTAAGCAGTCTACTGAGGACACAAATCTCTTTTAAAATGATTTTAGTTTTATTCTTTTCTGTGCCCTGCTGTTTTGCCTGCCTGCATGTATGTCTGTGTGAGGGTGCTGGATGCCCAGCAGCTCGAGTTACAGACAGTTGTGAGCTGCCGTGTGGGTGCTGGGAACTCAGCCTGGGAAAGACACAAATCTCACAAAGGACAGTTGACAGAAACCAAGGAGTGCGCAGGACCTGCCAGATGATGACATGTAGGCCAAACATGCTTTCCTCAGTGAGGGGTAGAAGAGAGTGTCAGGCTGCCTGTTCTCTGATGGTGGGGTGCCATGGAGAAACAGGGCAGGCCAGCCCTTCCCAAACCATAATCAGCCGCGTTCACTTGGGCTGTAGTTTAAACGCGGGTTCTGTATTTTGCCATCCCACCCCCCTTTTAGGAAGGAAGGGGAGATGCTAAGAGCAATCACTCCACCAATGTACTCTATCCCTAGCCCTAAGGTTGTGTTTTTCTTTCTCTCTCTTTTCCTTTCTTTCTTCTCTCCTTCCGCGATAGAGATAGAAAGTTTATTGAAGAAGAAACTGCATTCTCCAGAATGGGAATGGGCTTCAGAGAGCTGGGACAAGGCAGAGACTCAAAAGCAAGAGTACATTTCCTTAAAAAAAATCTATCTATCTATCTATCTATCTATCTATCTATCTATCTATCTATCTATCTATCTATCATCTATTTAGTAAATATGATCATGTGTCCCTGCATGACAGAAGAGGGCACCAGATCCCATGATGGATGATTGGGAGCCACATGTGGCTTGGAGCAGTAGCTGAGGGCTTCCACTTTGATCCACAAGCGTGAGGTAGAAAGCTGACTGGCATGGTGTAGGCTTTTGAAACCTCAAAGGATGTCCCAGTTACACAACTCCTTCTAGGCCTCTCCCCAAGGCCCTGTCAACTGGGAACCAAATATTCAAATATATGACCAAACAAGTCACCAGGCTTGTGAAACCAGCTCCACCATTATACCGGTCTCCCAGGGCTGGATTTTTAAGACATCATCCAGCTGACTGATATGCAGTCAGGTCTGAGGAGTGGCCGGCACAGAGGGCACTTGTCACTGTGTCCCTCATATCATCCCTCTTAGGGTTACAGCTAGTGTTCCATTACCTGGAAGTCACGACACACCCTTTCCTGCTTTCCTGGACCCAGGTACATAATTTGGATTTCATTAACCAGCATAACCATGGGACTCTGAACCAGAAGCACAGCAAGAAAAAGTGTAGGCCACAGAGGGTCCATCTCTCAGAGGGGCAGCAGCCATCCTTGAGGCCTGGTATCTGCGGCCATCAACAGTGATGATGCACCAAAGCAGACCAATTTCTATGTTCCTAGAGCTTCTCAGTGTGATCACACACACACACCCTTTACTTTGGGTGGTTTGGTTTTGTTTGAAACAGGGTCTCTGTAGCCCTGGCTCGACATGAAATCACAGGAATACTTATCAAGACCCTGTCTCCAAAAGAAATTAAGAAGTAAATCTAGAAAATACATTGTGACAAGGCAGACACCCTGGGAGGAACGTTTACGCCAGACAGAATCTGGCTGTGCCGGGGGCCCAAAGCCACTTGCCAGTCATACATACCTCTCCCTCTCAGCTAACAACCCCACTCTCACTTTTGGGATAATCATTTCCTGAATTTTCTTTTCTGAACACATTATGACTTCATTTGCTTACCTTTCTCTCCTCCGTGCAGTGCAGTCGTTGGAGAGGCTGGGTCAAAGGTCCTGGGAAGCCTGCCAGCCTGCATTCGGATTGTTGTAGTTCAGTCTGTTCCTGTATCCTCAGATTTCCCGCAGGGTGGCATTTGGAACCAGACTACACATTTGCTCTTCCGGGGTTGGCCTCAGAAGATGTATCTATGAACTGGGGAGGTGGTTCAGTAGGTAAGGGAGCCCCCAGACTGAGGACCCGAGTTTGATCCCCAGGACGGAAAGACAGAACTGACTCCCCGCAAGTCGTCCTCTGACCTCCATGTCGTGAGAGAACACATACACACAAATAAATGTTACCAGCAGTTTTTCTTAAAGCATTTATTAGCATACATAACACAAGTAGTAACAATTTTTTTTAAAGAAATATTTATTTGTAGAGGCAGGAGAGGGTTCAGTTGAATGAAAACCAGGGGTTTGACACCAGTACTGCATTACAAGAACAAAGGCGAGGGCGGAAGAGCCGGCTTGGGAGTTAGGAGCACTTGCAGCTCTTGCAGGGGACCTGAGCTCGGTTCCCGGCGCCCACAGGGTGGCGCACGGCACCTCCTGTAACTGCAGATCCAGATCTGTCTCTCTCTCTCTCTCTCTCTCTCTCTCTCTCTCTCTCTCTCGTGGGCTCTGCGGGCGTGCACGTGCCATGTGCACGCACAGAGTCACATACATTGATAAAAGGAAAACACAAAAACAGGTGTTGTGTCTTCTGTGCAGAATCTCAGGGTATGCGTAGAAGTATCTGGCGCAGAGATTCCAGCCCAGGTCAAGCAGCGCTCCCTCTAACCCTCCCACCCGGACCCCAACCTCTGCCAGCACCTCCCGCTTTTGACAGCGAGTGGGAAGGCTGCTTTGAGGGCTTTTGCCCTGACAAATCTCACCTTAACTGTGTGCCCACACTGAACCAGTCAGAAGCCAGCTGGTCTCAATAAACTCGACCTTCTCCAGAGATTGCTAGCAAGACTCAGCGAGAAGCCCCAGGTTACTGGCACGGAGTTCTTGGGAGACAGTTGAGGGGTCCCACGCCTGTGGCTATGTCCTGACCGGGAGCTCCCTCCAGGGGCCTCCACAGACGGCCTCAATAGCTGCAGGCGGGGGATCTGACACTCCAGCCCCGAGACCCGCTATCTTGCTCTGCAAGCGCCTGTCTCAGCTGGGCCCCCAGAGCCCGCTGAGAGCCTTCAAGCCATCACCATCCTCTTGACTGGTACTCACAGGTGTGTGAGGGAAGAGAGGGCTGAGACACCTGCAGTTTCTCAGTCAGGCACCCCAAAGCCTGCTCGGGACTTGGGGCGGAAGCATCTCTCGCGTGGCACCCTCCTGCCCCTGAAGATCTTCTGGCCTACCCCTTATCCTATCTCCCCTTTGCTGTCTGACCAATCCGTTCTTGGAAGAAGGGTGGACAAAAATCCAATTGGAGATAGGAGATGGTCTCCGCTCATTTCACTTAGTGTGTCTCGTTACGCTGTGCCACGGCCCCTGTCCGGGCCTCACTCAGCTCAGCCAGCTGCTTGGCCCTGCTTGTATTTGAGACTTTGTGGGAACTTTGCCAACCTCGGGTTTTGGGTTTTTTTTCAGATCAATTTTTAAAATTACGTTTACTTCAATTATGTGTGTGCACATGTGTCACAACACTCAAGCGGAGGTCCGGGAGCAACTTGCAGGAGTCAGTTCCCTCTTCCCACTGAATGCGTTCCAGGTCCTCAGGCTTGGCAGCAAATACCCTCACTTTCTGAGCCATCTTGCCAACCAACTGTCAAATGCCTCTGCTGACAGCATAGCCCACAGAGCTTGCAACTGTGGTTGCGGGCGTTGTTTCGTGGGGTGAAACACTTGCCACCGTGTCCCCATTTGCAAATGCTAGAGACTGAACCCAGGGCTTTAAGTACATTCTACCACTGAATTATCTCAAGGTCTCTTTTTACGTTTTGAGCTTGGGTTAGGTGTTAAAACTTGCGTGTGGGGCTGGGAGGCGTGGTGGTTTGAGTGAGGATGGTCCCTATAGGCTCATGTGTTTGAATGTCTGGTCTGTAGTTAGTGGCACTGTTTGGGAGGGATTAGGAGGTGCGGCCTTGTCAGAGGAGGTAGGTGGGCTTTTACATTTCAAAAGTCCTTGCCAGGCCCTGCTTGCAGATCAGGGTGTGAGCTCTCAGTTAGTGCTAACTGCTGGTCACCTCGCTCCCTACCATGATGATGATGATGGACAAACTCTCTGAAACTGTAAGCAAACCCCCATTACATGTTTTCTCTAAGTTGTCTTGGTCATAGTGTTTCCTCACAGCAACAGAACAGTGACTGAGACAGATGGAAGAAAGCTCTGTGTTAATGTACGGAAACTCAAAGCTGAGTGATCACACATGAGCAGTCAGGCATGGTGGCATACACGTGTAAGCCTGGCACTCAGGAAGCAGAGGCAGAAGGCTGCATGCAAGTTCAAGGCCAGCCTGAGCCACATGGGGCTCCCAGGCCTGACACACTGTCTCTAAACAAAAAACCTGCATACTTTTCTACGTGAACATATAATGGTTTACATTGGAAGTGACTCCTAAGGTCTTCCTGAAAGCAGCTCTCATGGAATATTCATTTCCTGAGTGCTCCTTTAGACACCTCCGAGAGGGGAAACATGGCGGAGTGTGTGCTTAGGTGAGTGAATATCCGTCCGTCCCTGCTCCCCCCTCCCCCAGTACTCTCCTGCAGGACACATTCTCTACTTGGCTACCCCACCACAGTTCCACTCCAAGTTGGCCTACCATCTTCCCAGCCCAGGCAGGTGTGATCACACGTGCCTTTAATCCTAGCACCCGGGAGGCAGAGGAAGGCAGATCTCTGCAGATTTCAAGCCAGCCAGAACTAAACTGAGGCTGTTTAAAGTTAAAAAAAAAAGTGTGTGTGGGGGGGGAGCTGGCTCAGTAAAAGCACTGGCTGCTCTTCCGAAGGACCTGGGTTCAATTCCCAGCACCTATAGTGTCCAATCACTATCTGAAAACTCCAGTCCCAGAAGTTCCAATGCCCTCTTCTAGCTTCCTCATGCACTGCACATATATCGTGCACAGACACACACAAAGGCAAAACAACCAAACACATTTTTAAAAAAAATCTCAAAATAAATAAAAAATCTCCAGGGCTCAGATTATTTGTGGATCACAATCACGCCGTGGCTTCATGAGGCTTCCGTGACACTTCAGGTCCATTACTCTGATTCCTGTCACTTTTCAAAGCCACCTTCATTCTGCCACCTGCATGTCTGTGTCTAATGGGAATGCACTCTTCATTTAGCACTAAACTGAACTCCAAGGGTCACGACAGCTCAGCTGTTGGGGGACTGCCTTGCATGCATGTATGCGGCTCTGGGTGTATCCCCAACACTGCAGAAATAGAGCAGGAGTTGCCTGCCTGTGATCACTGTACTCAGGAGGCAGAAAAATTCAAGATCCTTCGTGGCTACCTCGTGAGTCCAAGACTTCACTGGAACATTTAATCAAATTGACTACTCTATTTTCAGATCTAAGGAGGATGCCAATTCCACGAAGGAAAAATTCTATCTAAAGCAAGTCAGATCATCAAAACCCTATAAACGTTACCATTTCAGGGCCTTGTAGAAATTTCACTGAGCCAGGCATAGTGCTGTAATGTCAGCACTTCGGGAGGCAGAGGCAGGTGGATCTCTTTGAGTTCGAGGCCAGTCTGGTCTACAAAGCAAGTCCAGGACAGCCAAGGCTACACAGAGAAACCCTGTCTCATAAAACCAAAGAAATGTCACTGACTGCTATACTCATGTCTCAAAGGTATCCAATGAATGATATACAAGCAATGAGGACATTAGCACATGGTTGCTCAATGGTCCCCAAGATCCTAATGGTGAGAACTCCTGACTCTTACACTACTTCCCTTCCATAGTTAACTGCTCTTTTCAAATTACATCCAACAGAAGACATGGCCTCCCTTTGGGCCTTGGCTAGAAACCTCACCCCTCACTTTATCCCCAGCAAAGTATGCTTTTGCTTGCTTCCCTCACCCCCCTACACACCATGCTGGACCACTAGACAATTACAAATGCCCTGAATGCACCTAAGATGGCATATGCCACACCCCTGTACCTTTTGAATCCGTTCTTACTAGTACTTCTGTCTGAGCCACTGCCCCGTTTCTGTGGTTGGCTTCAGAAACCCATTAAAAAAGAAAAAAAAAAAAACCCTACAAACAAAACTCACAGCTTTACTTTCTGCTACAACAAGACTTAGACAAAAAACATACTGGAAGCTGATACCCTCCTCTTCCAGCATGTAGCCATACATGCAACGCAAACAGAGCACTCACACATTAATGTTCTTCAAAAGGAAGAAAAGAGGTTAGCCTTGAATTCCTGATCTTTATGCCTAACCTTCCAAGTAGTACCTATATTGCTTCCTGAGACAGTGAGTGTATGAACAGAGACCATATCCTTCTTTCCAGTTTCAAAGCTGCCCACCCTAGACATCAACGGGAGTTATGCTGGAGTCAGAGAGAAAAGGGCAGGCCAACACTGAAAACACTGAAGACAGATGATTCTTGGAAACTGCATATGGAAGCCCCTGCATCATTCTTCAGCAGAGACAAGCAGCTATGCTCTCTTTACTGACCAGGCCTTACCACCGACATCAGTACTGCTTTCACGTACCCATGCAAGGCCAAGTCATGGTTCATGAGAATAAAAATTTTGTTTTCAAGTAGGACAGCCACCATCTAAAGACAGCTGCACCCGTTAGGACTCGGAGAGCCTACCTGGGTGCCCTGCATCATCAGTGGGTTTCATTGGCCCTTAACTCATTGAACTGGAGAGGACACGGGCAGTCTTCCTGTATCAGGATGATTCTGCTTAATATCCTAGAGCTCCTTAAAGTACAGCCTGCTATACAGTTCTTCCGAGTGTCCCCTATTTCACATATGCTGACTAAATCATTGCCCTTCTATCTCAGCAGGATGCCCTCTTGGACTGTTTCCAGAAGCAACCCTCCATCTCCAACTCCAAAAATAAATGAAAACCAAACCACACAGTTGGAAATCAAGTTTGTTTTTATATGAACAGAAGTAGACCATCTAGAAATATTTTCAGTTTATTTAAATTGTTAAGTAGAGTATGAAACCGAATTTATAGCTAGTACCAGAGAATGGACTGAACTGTTGGTGTTTAATGAGAACAGCTTCTACACAGGATCCCAGGAGACTTACAGAAAGGGGACAAAGCCCTAATAGTAAGCAAATAAAACTCAGGTTTCAAACAGATTATACAAAAAATTGATTTATACTCCATTTCCCTTTTTTTGATATTCAGAAAGTGCAGATTTAACAAAAAGTAGCCATATTCTTTCTCTGTACAATGCCGATTATAATTATGCAAACAACAAAACTGTCAGTCTGTTAGCCAAAATCCCAGTGTGTAGCTCCAAACCTTAGGTCACTGAATGAAGGGTTAAAGAGGGTTTTAAGTAAAGAGGCAACTGCCACATTGCAGATAGAGGGAAACAACAAAAACAGCAAAGATCTAACAACAGTAGGTTTAACCTACAACCTCAAAAGCTTTAACATTGCATTTTTCATAGTGGAAAATCAGGGATTATTTGGCAATGCTGCTTTTTACTAGTAAACAATGATAAAGTCAAGTGGGGGACCCTAAGAACCACCAATGAGGCATATAAAATTGTCGTTAGGGCACTATCTGAAAAATTCATGGGTTCTCTTAGCAGATATGTCCCTATATTGTTTATGTGAGCCAAGAGGTCATTAAAATGCATGTCACAGAAATCTTCTCAATGGAAGCTGCTGTCCTAAACTCAGCCTCTGCTCGAAATGAATCATGCTATTCACAATTATTTCCACAAAGGTGTCATCTTAGGATGCTAGCAGCATAGGGAACTTAGCCTACCCTACTCTAATGAGAAGCAAGGGAGCCAGACTAGAAAGAGGAAGAGAAAGATGGGATCAGAAAGAACCACAGATCTAAGCTTCACAGGAGAAGCCTTTTGCTGTCCTTTTTCTTTTTTAAAAAATTCATGGTAATAGTTTTCCAAGAGGATGTAAAGATAGGACTTGAAATTAATAATATTATAATGTATTTCTAAATCTTAAGGTAAAGACAACTTAACACTGAAAGTGTTCTTCAGAGGCCAAATCTCAATACATTTGGCAAATGCTACTAAGGTCCACTCCTCGTTCTGTGTATTATTTTTAAAACCAGTCTTTCCTGGGCTATTGAACTGCCAGAGGAGTTGCCAAAATGGAGACTACTCAAATTCAGGTTAAGAGGTTTATTCTAGGAAAGTGAATAGGATATATACCTAATTAGAAAGACAAACCACAACACCCTCCAAACACTAGTGCATGCAATTAACTCTTCCATTTCATAAACTCGATGAATAGACAGGAAAGGGAGGGGAAAAAAGGAGAGGAACAGAAGGCAAACAGCGGGACAGGTTTTAGGAGAGAGTAAATGAGGGGTTGACACCGAATAACTGACATCTGATAGTAGGCAGTTAGAATTTATCTTTCCATTTACTTAGCAAGGTCAATCAGTGCTTTATGTTAAACTCGACAAACCTTTCATCTTTAAATAACTCATACCAGGAGCAGTGGGGCAAACAAAGCAGCATGCAGAAATCTGAGACGCAGGGACAGAGTGGCCGAGGGACCTGGTGGCAGGAGTCGGTTCAAATATCAAGGCCACTGGAAATAAGACTGCAAATCAAATGTCACTTCTGCATTCCCCTTTGTCCTCAGTTAACTACTGTAAAGTTACAGCCAAGCAAACCACGAGCATCTGAACGGGTTTATGCTGGGATGAAATGTCTCCTGCACATGCTTCCACCAAAAGAAAAAAGAAAAACCAAGGAAGTTCCTTTCCACATAAGGCACAGGACAAAATTAACCCACGTACAGATTCAAGGCGAAAATGAGTGTTTTCCTGGCTTTTGTTTCTTTGCTATCATGTCTATGGATTATAGGGACTCAAGCACATTATTCAAGACAGAAAACCCCACTGTTGTACAAAATAAAATTGTTAATTCTAACTTTTATTCTTATACAATTTGCAGAATAGAGTTGAAATGATTGCTATAGTTTAATGTTGATAAGAACTGGACTATAACACAACTGAAGTGCAGTGGTGAGCTGAGCAAGTACATCTGAAAATGAAGTCACAGACATGATTTTTCTATACATTTTTTTTGTTTGAAGAAAATTATAATAGTCCGCAAGCAGTCACAGATGAAAGAACAAATAAAATAAGTAGACTGAATAGTTAAGATGAGGAACAAAAATATCTGTTTAGAGTTAAAAATGGACAGAGTGTTTTTATTTTGCAGCAAGAAGAGAAACGGATGGTAGATGGCAACAGATGGACAGGAGAGTGCTCAGCTCAGCAGCATTTGCTCTTCCAGCCCGTCACACCTCCTCCACTGCTGATGTCTACGTTTTCACTGTTGGGTTCTTTTACAGGGGTCTGCAACAACACAAGAAGCAACCCATAAGAACACACCAGCACGAATGAAAAAACAGTGCAAAGAGCCACGACAGCATCAGCTTACACAACAAAGGCAACTGCAGTCACACAGGAGCGGCTCCCACCCACGTAATGATTTGGAAACTGCTTTTACTTGTCCTTTAGGCTGTGAAGTGTGACAGAAGTCTCCTAGAAACACATAGTAAAGCATCTCAAACCATCTCTGCTCAAACTTTTCAGAATAGGTTTGTCATCTCTTAGCCCTGACCTTATTAAGTGGCACATGCTTGTAACCCAGAACTGGAAGACAGAGGCTAGAAGATGAAGAATTTTTGGATAGCCTGGGCTACATGGCAAGACCTGTGTCTTGTTTTGTTCTAGAAGGCGGACAAGATAGTTCAGGGTGCAACTGCCTGCTGCTAAGACTGAGTTTGGTCCTTGGGATCACATGTGGAAGGACAAAGCCAGCTCCTGCGAGTGGTCCTCTGAGCCCCACGGGGGGCTGTGGAGCCCCTGCCAGCCTCCTCCAAATAAAGATATGTCATTCATAACTCAAAAACAGCCACTGTTCCGCTCTGTCTTCTCTGTTCAGTCTTTCGCCTTTTCAGACTGGCTTGTATTAGTGTACCAGTGCTTTAAAAAAGACAATCTCAGGGCTGGAGAGATATGGTTAAGAGTACTAGCTGCTCTCCCAGAGGACCCAGGTTCAATTCCCAGCAATTCCCACACTGCAGCTCACAACTGTCTATAAGCCCTGTTCCAGAGGTTCTGACATCCTCGCACAGACATACATACAAACAGCCAAGACAATCTCAGACATACAGTGGCACACGCCTTTAATCCCAGCACTTAGAAAAAGCTCCAAGGACACACAATGTTAACTGTTTAATTCTTACACAGTGGGCTTTCTCTTTTATAGCATTCTACATCTACATAATGCTCAACATCCTGAACATGATTCTTTTTTTTTTAAGTAATTTATTTATTTTTATATTAATCACAGGTTATATATTTTGTATACCAGCCATAGCCCCCTCCCTCATTCCCTCCCACTCTCCCCATCCCTCCCTCATCTTCTCCCTGTCCTCCCTCCAAGTCCACTGATAGGGGAGGACCTCACTCCTTTCCACCTGACCCTAGCTTATCATGTCTCTTCAGGGCTGGCTGCAATGTCCTCTTCTGGGATCTAGTTAGGCTGTTCCTCCCTGGGGAGGTGGGGGGGAGGGGGAAGGGCAGTTGACAAGCCAGCCATTGAGTTCATGACCAAAATAGTCCCTGTTCCCCTTACTAGGGTACCCAGTTGGGTACTGAGCTACCATGGGCCACATTCGAGCAGGGGTTATAGTTTGTATCCATATATGGTCCTTGGTTGGAGAAACAGTCTCATAGAAGACCCCTGTGCCCTGATCTATTTGGTCTTTGTGGAGCTCTTGTCCTCGCTAAATCTTACTAACTCCCCCTTTTATCATATGATTCCCTGCACTCTGGCGATGGCTTGGTTGTGAGTCTTAATATCAGCTTTGATTCATTGTTAGAGTCTTTCAGAGGCCCTCTGTGGTAGGCTCCTGTCCTGTTGCTTGTTTTCTCCTACATTCAATGTCCATCCCATTTGTCCATCTAACCGATGATTGATCATCCCACCCTGGGTCCTCCTTCTTGCTTATCTTCCCTAGGTGTGTAGATTTCAGCATGTCCATCCTATCCTATAGGTCTATATAAGTGAGTATATACCAAGGATGATCGTTTCCAGGTTCCACCATTTGCCTGCGAATTTCATGATTTCCTCGTTTTTTAATTGCTGAGTAGTATTTCATTGTGTAAAAGTACCATAATTTCTGTAACCATTCCTCGACTGAGGGACATCTGGGTTGTTTCCAGGTTCTGGCTATTACAAATAAGGCTGCTACAAACATGGTTGAGCAAATGTCCTTGTTGTATACTTGAGCATCTTTTGGATATATGCCTAAGAGTGGTCTTGAGGAATCACTATTCCTAATTGTCTAAGAAAACGCCAAATTGATTTCCAGAGTGGTTGTAACAGTTTGCAATCCCACCAGCAATGGAGGAGAGTTCCCCTTTCTCCACAACCTCTCTAGCATGTGTTGTCACTTGAGTTTTTGATCTTAGCCATTCTGACACTGAACATGATTCTTAGACTATCACAGAGTTTTAAAGTCTAAGGTGGGCCTGAGATCTCAACTTTTATGAAACAACTTAAAAGTACGGTCTTTGGTAGAACAAGGGAAAATATTAAGAGTGTTCTATAAACCCAGGCAGCCCTCAGAAAGCCTGGTAAACTTGAACTGAGACTCCTGTTTCGTCTACTTTCACTGCCTCAAGACAGAACCGTCCCTGTAAATGTCAGGGAAAAGGTTCACTACACTAACAAGACAAGGTCCCACACCTGTGAATTTGCCTGACAAACTGCCTTTACTCCTTAGACAGCTTTTAAGAAAAAAACCACAGAAAGTAAAGAGGCAGCTCACAGGGACCATACCAAGAAAACACAATAGCACAAGAATTCACTTTCTTTAGGACCTTCTTGCTCCCAAGTGAGATTCAGGTCTATGCATGGCCCCTCACAATCTGTTTTTCTCTTAACTATGTAGTCTGCAAAGGAGCATTCCTTGGTGAAACAAACACCTGAGAGTCACAATATGAATTTAGTTTCTGAAGCAGACTTTAAGCTGGCACTCAGCCTCACAAAGAGTACTAACCCAACAAAAAAGGAAACAAGGGATTCTTTAAATTTGGGGAGCTTATTATTTACCACTTGCCTTTATCTCCCAAGTGCCAGGATTAAAAGTATGCACTACATACTCATTGTTTTGTTTTGTTTTTAAGGAAAGGATCTCACTATGGTATGCAGGCTAGCCTTGACCTTACTCTGTAGTTCTGCCTCAGCCAAATACTGGGACAGAAAGTGTGTTCCAATGTACTTGGCTTCAAAAAGTCTTTTTTGTTTTTTTAAACAGACTAGCTTACAAATTAGGTTTCCATGGCATTTTCATGTATGAAAGAGTTATACTTTTCCTTCTTTTGTGAGACAGGTTATCTTACTGCATATCCCTGACTGGCCTGGAACTATAAACACTATTACCCAGAGCCTCATGCATGCTAAACAAGTGCTCTAGTACTGAGCTGCTTTCTCGGCCCAAACAAGTAATACTCAAGAAGAAAAAAAAACAGCACTTTAAAATGTTTGCATAATTTAGAAATTTTTTATAACCTACTGTTCCAGATCTTTCTTTGCTATAGTAACTGTGTATATGCATATACTTTTAAAATAAAACCGTTATGTTTCACTTGATCTTTTATTTATTTTTTAAATTTGAGACATGGTCCAGGTGCTATGGTACATGTCCATAATCCCAGCACTCTGAGAGGCAGAGGCAGGAGGATCTCTGTGAGTTTAAGGCCAGCCTGTTCTACAAAGTGAGTCCAAGACAGCCATTGCTACACAGAGAAACCCTGTCTCAAAAAACAAAAAACAACAACAACAAAATTGAGACAGGGTCTCTCTTTATTTCAGGCTGGCCTCAACATATGATCAACCCGCTTCATCTCCCTAAGTACTGGATTGCAGACATGTCACACTTGACTCTAACCTGCTTTTCATCACTCACTATGCTATAAATAGCCTTCATATACTCCCCATACTAAACTTCTCTCACTTCTGAAAGCTAGATTAAACTTTAGGGCCTACCACATGCTAGGCAGTCAATCATTCCACCAATGACCTACACCAGTAATCCTCAACCTTCCTAATGCTGCATCCCTTCAATACAGTTTCTCATGTTGTGATGATCCCCAACAATGAAATTAGTTTTGTTGCTGACTGTAATTTTTGCTGCTTTTATGAATCGTAATGTAAATATCTGATATCCAGAACATCTGATGTATGACCCCTGTGAAAGGGGCATTTGTCCCCCAAAGGGGGCGGGGGACACAGTATGAAACAGAAGCCAGACAGTGAATACCAACAACTACCACTGACTAGCTCCTTTAGGTTGCTGCAGCTTTCTAGCCATCTATACAAACTCCTTGCTTTATTCTGGAGGATCAAATACTGACAATGGGTGATCTTCAGAACAGCAGCACCAGAGGTCAAGTTTGCCTATGTGAATATAGTATTTAAGGAGACAAAAACAAGGGAGTGGTAGGGCAACTCAGGCATCCGGAAGGCTGGGATGGGAGGGTCAAGAGTTGCAGGCCAGCCTAAGCTACATGTAAAACCCTGTCACAAACAAGAACAAAAGCTCCCACTACCACCAACAAAAAGACAAATAATTCAGAAGTGTTGCTGCACAAAGGAACTTACCTTTCGGAGGATGTCTTCAGCTAATGTGAGAAACGCCTTTTCGATGTTTATATTTGCTTTTGCACTAGTCTCAAAAAACCTAATACCATGCTCCCTTGCAATCTAAAATAGAAGCAAAATAACATTATGCAATTGCCAAATATGGGTAGTAACTGTGATGGTAACATGTTATAGGCAATAATTATTTTACTCTAAAGGTGGTGGTGTCGACTAGAATATGTGACACAGACCATTTTAATGAATCAAGATCGTAAAAAGAGGGAGGTAATAAAAACAGCCCTCTTCCTACCTCCAGAGTTCACCTCAGATATTCTAAATTAGGGATTTTGTCCTTATATTAGAAGCTGGACGTGGTATCTGATTTCTGCTCGCCAGTCTTTTAGTTATCAAACTTCAGAATCTAATAGCGGAACATTAAAGTTCTAAAATTAAAACAACAGGTACTGCTGACACATTTTTTCTGTGAAGCTTACATAAAGCTAACAAATAGGAGGCGCAGATGTGGCTCTCCTGCCCGTGTCAGCTACACAGTGGAGAAGTCTCACAGGAAGCTGTTGTCTCCACAGCAGCAACGCAGTCACAGCAGTCACATCTGTCACCGCCAGAGGGGAGCTCATTCTGCTCACACTTACCTGTTCTCCTTTGCCTTTAGGTACAACTCTCTTATCATCCATGTCACACTTGTTTCCTAGTAACATTCTTTCCACATCTTCATTGGCATGCTGAAACGGGATAAAGTTGTACTGTTGCACACTGGTATGAATTATGACTTAGTATTTCCTAAAATCATGTCCTTTTCCATGAATCTGCATGTGGCATATGTGTAGACACAGGGACACAGACCCATGCATAGGTCTGCAGCAAGAGGTCAAATTGGGTGTTTTCAACTACTGGTCTCCACTTTTTTTTTTTTTTTCTCTGAAACAGGGTCACTCACTGGACCTGGAACCACCAACTGGCTAGAATGGCCGGCCCATGAGTAAGATGGCGTGTTCCAACCTGTCTCCACCTCCCAGAGCTGGTATACCTATACATAGGGCTGGAGAGATAGCTCAGTGGTTAAGAGCACTGGTTGCTCTTCCAGAGGTCCTGGGCATGGCAGCTCAAGTCTGTAACTCCAGTTCCAAGGGGATCTGATGCCCTCTTCTGGCATCTGCATACAAGTGCTGCACAGACATACATGTCTGCAAAAATATCTATACTGATAAACCTACACTGCTACAACTAACTTTTTTTTTTTTGAGACAGGGTTTCTCTGTATATCCTTGGCTGTCCTAGACTCACTTTATAGATCAGGCTGACCTTGAACTCAGAGATCAACCAGCCTCTGTCTCCGCCTCCTAAGTGCTGGGATTACAGGTGTGCACCACCACACTCGGCTCAAAACTGACTGTTGAAGGACTGAGTGAACCTAGTCTTCATGTGTACACAGCAAACACTTTACCTGTGAAGCCATCTTCCTAGTGTTAAATTCCCCTACAGCAATTCTTAAACTACCTAGCAAACAACATACAATCCCTAAGACAGAGCCACACCAAATACTTCTCTTCTAGAAGAGCTTTTCTACATCTAAACATATTCTCTCCAAAACACAAGATCCAGGTAACATAACTGGAAACAGAATCACTTACGCATATCTAAATTGAGCTAACTTCAGATTTTACAGGCACTATACCCATACCAGGAAAGCCTCAAGAAAAAAGTAGGCCTTATCATCTCTAATAGCTAGCATTGCTATATTGCAAGATCTCACTCAAGTTAACGGAAAACAAATTCAGAATTCCAGTACTTTAGAGGGGGCAGGAGGACCGCCACAGCTCAGGGCTGTTGGGCTAACTGCTCATTGAAGCTTAAAGAAACAATTCAATGAATTTTAACTTGAGATTAGGGCAGAATTTCCAACAATTTTAAAAACAGAGGCTGGATGTGGTGATCCATGACTTTAATCTCAGCATTCAGAATGCAGAAGCAGGTAAAGTCCTCTGTAAGTTTCAAAGCCAGCTGAGCTGGGTCTACATAATGAGATTCTACAAACTGTGCCTGTGAGCATACATACATACACACACACACACACACAGCACAGTTAGTAACAAGACACTGTGCCTCAACCTGGCTCCTTACTGTGCTAGTCTGCGTTAAAGTGCTACAGAAAAGACCAACAGTGGCAACACACAGTCAGGACATACTTCTTATTTAGAAAGACATTCCTATTGGTGTGGGAAATCTTTGTAGTTACAATCTTGGCTCAGACTTCCTTTTTTCCTAATGACTTATCTCTTTTATATGAGGAAGAGATTTGCCTACATAAAAACTAAGAAAAAGAAAAGTACCTAAAAAACAGCTGACACTTCTCAGCATCCTCCCCCGACCAAATTTTTGTAAGTCAAAATTGTATTAAAATTCTTCATTCATTAAAGTAAATCTAAGCCAGGGAAGGAGAGCTGGCTCAGCAGTCAAGGGCACCTGTTGCTTGGGCTGGACTCCCAGCATCCACATCTGTAACTCTAGTTCCAGGATCTGTACACTCTTCTGACTCCCATGGCATCATGCATGCATGTGCTGCACATACATACATACATGTACACAAAATGTCCATACACATACGCTAAATCTAAAGAAAGGGAGTGGTGGGGCACGCCTGTAACCCTAGTACTTGGAGGTAGAGACCAGAGTCTCAGGGATGTAAGGTCACAGAGTTGAGGCTAGCCTAGGATATGTGAGATACTGACGTAAAGAGCCAAACCAAAACCAAACAATTTAAACAAACAATACCGTTGGTGCACACAAATGTCAGCATTAATAAGTGGGAGCAGGAGACAAAGCTTTCTGCTGCCTGGACAATTTTTTTCAGAGATCTCAACTCATGTGAGCTAGAGTCTTGACTTCACTGTAGAAAAGAATTTTAGCATAACTTGGCAAAAACTGCTTCTCTAACCTTCGGGCTGGAAACATGGCTCAGCAGCTAGGAGCACTTGCTATTCTTCCAGAGAACACAAGTTCAGTTCCCAGCACCCACATCAGGTCAAACACAACTGCTTGTAACTCCAGCTTCAGGGTATTTGATACACTCTTCTGGTATCAGTGAACACCCCCACACATGTAATATTTACTCATACAGGCACATTCATAAAGTAAAAACAAGTCTTTTAAAAAATAATCTGGGACAAGACAATGTGAAACAGAGTTGAAGTTTATTAAGAGATGTTAAACATTTAAGCACAGAAGTTAAAAGAAAATGAGGCTCCTGGGAAAAGGACCGCATAGCCAGCTGTGGGCGTGATTTCAAGAGTCACATTTAAGCACCTCAATAACTGTTCTATTGTGGCTTTTTTTAAAAGATAAGTTCTCACTATATAGCTTTGGTGGCCTTGAACTTAGAAAGACCTGCCTGCTTCTGCCTCCCAAGTGCTGGATTAAAGGTGTGCATCACTATGCCTAGGATTTTTGTTTTGCTTTTGATTTTTAAAAGACGGGGTCTCTCTGGGTAGCTCTGGCTGTCCTAGAACTCATTCTGTAGAACAGGCTGGCCTCTGCCTCCCCGAGTGCTGGGATTAAAGGTATGCACTGCCACCGCTGGCTGCCTGGGAATGTTTGATAGCTTTTAAGTTACTTTGTTCTAATGGACCTTCCACCTGTTTTGAACCCCTCTTTTTCTGTAAATGACATCACAGGGTGGTTTCTGAGGTATACTGGGTAGGATTACAGACTTGTAGAGTGAAACCAAAGATCACAAGCACTGCACAGGGAGCTAAGACACATTTTCATTGTAAATGAAGTTTAAGTAACAAAATTTCTAGAAAATTACAAGCTAATATCTAGGAAAGGAGGAAGACCATACTTGAAGGCCATATATGCCAAGACCGTAAGCATGGGTCACTATTGTTTAAAAATCCTTATTGGGAATGTCTTTATATAGATAAATAGTCTTGTAGGCAAACAACACAGTAAATTTTACTAACTGCATTGGTATTCCTGAACCTGGCAGAACTTCAACTGGCAGCTTTCTCAATTTATGTCCCATTGGTTGCCCTCACTTTCCTTTCCTGTCTTACAAGTATGCTACCAAAGAGTGACAAGGACTGGAGATAGCTCCGTTGACAGACCGTTTGCCTAGTGTACAGGAAGTCTTGGTTCAATCCCTAGAAGCACATAAACTGGAAGAGGCAGAAGGATTAGAAATTTAAGGTTATCCTCAACAAGTTCAAGGCCATCCTGAGTGAGATATGAGACCTCTCAAAAGATAGTGACAAGGCCACCCACAAAACAAAACTACTTGCAAATCACATCTTTATCATTCAGACTATAGAGAGCTTCAAGCCAATGAGATAATTCAGTGGGTCAAGATGCTTGCTGTGTCCACCCAGCACCAAGAATTAGATCACTGAAAGCCATATGAAGGGGGAAAGAGAAAACAGACTCTACAAAGCTGTCTTCTGAACCCCTTACTTACATACCCTGACATGAAGAGGGCCCCCCCAACATACATGTATAGATCTCACACATCTATAGACCCCTCATTTTAGAAGTAACATTCAATTAAGCCTCTCAAGAATAAGGCTGAGGCTAACTAACATCTTTGGTCCAAAGCACCCTCCCTGAGATTTCTATAGCCAAGCAGTTACCCTGCTTTACCTATCCAGCCAAAGCTTACTTTAAAGAGTTAATCTTGGGCTGGAGAGATGGCTCAGTGGTTAAGAGCACTGTCTGCCCTTCCAAAGGTCATGAGTTCAATTCCCAGCACCCACATGGTGGCTTACAACCATCTATAATGTGAACTGATTCCCTCTTCTGTCAGGTGTAAATGCAGATAGAACACTCATATACATAAAATAAATCTTTAAAAAAAAAAAGAGTTAATCTTAGTGAAATGTAAATTTTAGAAGGCAGCAATATGACACAAATAACAATTGCAACAGGAAGTCTCAAAGCAGTAGCAATGAAATAAGCTTTAATGCATAACTTCAGCTTACAAAAAAACCTGTTATCTTTACATACATATGACACTATTCCCATTTGGTTAAATTTGCTGTCTTAATAACTAAACATTTCAAAATGTCCAGAAGCAATATGACCTTTCTATAACTTAGTAATTTAAATTTTTTTATTAAATAGTTCAATAAAAATCCACTGGCAGTTTTTGCTCTCTTGTATAGTACAGAATTAATGAACAAAATTTTAAGGCAAACTACTCAGATGTTTGAGAAGGAAGGTTTATGTTCCTCCTAGGTCTTACCTCATCTATGTTTCTAAGCCACTTGCTGATGTTTTCAAAACTTTTCCCATTGGTGATGTCATACACTAGCATGATGCCCATTGCTCCTCTGTAGTAGGAGGTTGTGATGGTGTGAAATCGCTCCTGGCCTGCTGTGTCCCTGAAATAAAGTCAATAACTGTGTTAAGCATTTAATATTGCTACACTTCAAATAAAGAACCAAATAGAATAGTAGTAAAAAATATACATTGAAATTCACTATTTACCACAGAACAAGCACTCATTTAACTCTTTTGAGACAGGCTGGCCTAAAACTTTAAGAAAGCTTGAACTCGTATCTCTTGCCTCTGCCTCCAAAGCAATAGCATCACAGGAATGCCAAGCTTCACACTTCATACTTAGAGGAAATTAATGACTTACTCATACTGAGCTGAGAAGAAAAAACAGCAAGTCACAAAAAAATGTTTTGAAATTATTTGGTAAATACCCACAAGCCACATAAAAACTCCTAGATCCATTTTTATTCAAATTCTTCATTTTGTGACACAAAAGCATGTGAAATTTTTAAATCATTTAAAGACCACACTTTTAGGATCATTTATAAAAATTGTAAGATGACCTTGTTTACTATCTCACTCACTCGCTGCGGTCTTCTACGTGCTAGCCAGGTATTCTACCACTGTGCCTCTTCCACCTCATTTAATTGAATTTTTTAAAAAATTATTTTAATTATTTTATGTTATATGAGTGTTTTGCCTACAAGTATGTCTGTGTACCACATGTGTGGCTTGTGCCATGAAAGCTAGAAGAGGGCATCAGATCTTCCTTGTACTTGAGTTATAGATAGTTATGAACTGCCATGTGGGTACTGGGAATTGAACCTGGATCCTCTGAAAGAGAAGCCAGTTTTCTCCAGGCCCCTCCCTCACCTCTCTTTAACTCTGTATATTTTATTTTATATGAATGTATGCATACGTACAACATGCTTGCCTGGTGCCTTTTAGAGATCAGAAGAGGGCATGAGATCTGGTGCCTACCTTTTTTGTAAAAGTAATTTTACTTTATCTATTTATTAGGTCTTCTTTTGGGGGGAGGAGAGCAGGGTTTCAGTGTGTAGCCCTGGCTCTCCTAGAACTCACTCTATAGACCAGACTGGCCTTGATCTCACAGAGATCCACCTGCCTCTACGTCTTAAGTGCTGGGATGAAATGTGTGCACTCTTAAATGGCAGAGATATCTGCCTGCCCCTACATCATCCCCACTTTCAGACAAGGTTTCACTACTTAGCCCTGGTTGTTGACATGGCCTGGACCTTGCTAGGTTGGCCTCGAACTCAGAGACTCTCCTGTTTCTGCCTTCCAATTACTGGGATAAAAGGTGTGTATCACCATGTCTGGCCCATAAAAGTAATCCAAACGTGTCAACTGTAATATAATAGCAAAACCAGAACTTGACATTAGTGTTATCTATATCCGAATTCAGAGTTCACTCTTTTGCCTTTTCCTTATTTTTATGCTTATAAATAGTTCTCTGCATGGTTACCGTATGCTGGGGCTGGCAACATGGGTCAGCAGTTAAGATTATTTGCTGTTCTTGCAGAAAACCCAGGTTCTGTTCCTAGCCCATATCATGTGGTTCGCAATCACCTGTAACTTCCATTCTAGATCTGACACCCTCTTCTAACCTCTACAGGCACTAAGCATGCACATGGTAGACATACATGCACACAAACACGCACAAAATGTACTTTTTAATCTAAAAATTTGTTTAATTTTTTTTACTTATTGTGGGTATACATGTAGATGGGCATGTGTGTACCATGGTATATGCGTGGAGGTCATAGAACAACTTGCAGGGGATGGTACTCTCCTTCCACCTTGTGGATTATGAGATCAAATTCAGTATTAGCTTGGTGGCAAGCACCTTTATTCACTGAACCAGCTTCCTGGGTTTCTTTATTCTAAAATATAATGAAACCCAAAGAGACTGTGTTTCATCAAAAGACGGCCCCTCTCCCCATAGCCTTGTCTTCAATACAACAGCCATTCTCTTCTAATCACTAAGAAGATTCCCAAGCAGTTGACCACGTCATCTAGGATTACAGAGAATGGGGTATACACCTCAAGCTAGCCTCAAACTCAAAACCTTCCTGTGTCAACCTCCTAAATGCTACAATTACAGGCATAGCCATGCCTGTAGTCTAAAATGATCTTCAAGTACATGTTTAATCATAACTCTGCTTCAATTTTCAAGACCAGAGTAAGTTTTTTTTTTTAACAATATGCTGGAACTTTACATTCCCATGCAATAACAGCAAAGCTGAACCCCTAACTCCATCCCATACAGCTACGAAAGTTAGTAAAATCGGCTCTAAGAACAAAAACTCTAACAGCTCTTTAGAAGGCTGGGAATGTGTAGCTCAAAGCAGAACACTTGCCCAGTGCACATGAGGCCTGGGTTTGATCCCCAGCACTGCACAACACAACACGACAAAAGACAAAAAACAAAAAACAAAAACAAAAAAACAAAAAACACACAAACAAAAAACCTCTTTGAAGAAAGCAAAGGGGGATATAGTTTCTTTTTTTTCATCTCCTTAGATACATTACCGAAGCATAAGCAACAAAAAATAAATAAACTAGACTTCACAAAAATGAAAAACTCACATTTCTATTTTCATTTTGTGATGCTAGGGATCAAACTCAGCTCTGTTTCCCCACACCTCCATTTTTGTTGGAGCTAAGCACTTGCTATGTAGCCCAGGCTGGCTCTGAACCCATGTCCTCCTGCTTCAGCCTTCTGAGTGCAGGGAATTAAGTATGTGCCATCATACCTGGATTTATTGCCAATGGAGACAAGATGAAGAAAAGATAACCCACATAACAGAAAAATGTTTGCAAATGTTTAATATTTGTGCATACTAAATTTAAAAATGGTCTTATCTTCAAACAACAAAAGGACAAATGAACAAACTTAAAAAATAATCAAAAGGAAGGGCTAGACAGATGACACAGTGGTTAAAAGCTCTGGCTGCTCTTCCAGGCCCTGAGTTCAATTCCTGGCCCTCACATGGCAACTCACAACTGTCTATATTGGGACCTGATGCCCTCCTCTAGTGTGATGTGTATACAAAGTAATCATACGCACAAAATATAGAAATAAGCAAAAGATGATATTGTATTTTTATAAAAATGTTTAAGTGGTCAATAAATACTTAAGATGTCCAAAGTTGTCATAAAGCAGAAGTAAAACGTAAACAAAGCTGGGCACAGTGGCACACGCCTGTAATCCCAGCACTTTGGGAGGCAGACACAGGCGGATCCCTGTGAGTTTGAGCCTAGACTGGTTTACAAAGTGAGTCCAGGACAGCCAAAGCTTCACAGAGAAACCCTGTCTCGAAACAAACAAACAAACAGTAAACCAAAACCACAATGCCATTTCAACTCCTCTAGGATGGCTTTAATCAAAAAGTTACTAAGGTAGGGCTTTCCCCTCATCTGTTAACTGGTAGTAACATAGAACAATTTAGACCTTTTAGATGAATCTGCCCTTTGCTCCAAGCATTAAACATGGGACTGGAGAAATAGCTCAGCAGTTAAGAGTGCCTGCTGCTCTTTCATCAGACTCAAGCTCAGCTCCCAGAACCAGTGTCAGGCAGTTCACGGCCGTCTATAACTCCACTTGCAGAGATCTGCCCTCTTTTCACCTCTTTGAGCAACACAGACACTTGGGCACAGACAGACAGACCACACAGACACACTTTATACAAACCCAGAAGCAGAAAAGTGGTGATACATGTATAAAACAGATAACACACTAAGTGAAACAGCAGCTAGTCACAATCTATCAGATACAACCCTATATACAAGAATTGTCTAGACTAGGAAGATCTAAGAAATAAACTACAAACTGGTAGGGGTTGGAAGAAGAGTAAAAGTATGGAATTTCTCTTGAGAGCAAATATTCTAAAATTGTAATGATGACTATACAATCTTATGACTAAACTAAAAACTACCAAATTGGACACTTAACTGACAAAATGGCATGTGGATTATGTCCTAATAAATCCACAATAAACCAAACCAAAACCCAGATTTTTAAAATGCATATTAAAAAAACTTTAAAGCAGGACTTGGTGGGACTGCAGAAATGGCTCAGCAGTTAAGAATGTGTACACATGTTCACAAAACCTAGGGTCACTTCCCGTTGTATGGCTCAAAGCCACTTTTAACTGTAGTTCCAGGAAGACCAATGTCTCTGACCCCTGCTGGCAGAGCATTCTTGTGCATATACACAAAATTTCAAAGCAAAAGGCCAAGCATGGTGTCTCTCACCAATAATCCTAGCACTTGGGAGACCAAGTGCAAAAGAATCACCACGCGTTCATGGTAGCCCTGAGCTACATAGTGAGTTTGATGCTAGCCTAGACAGCAATGTGAGACCCTGGAAAGAGGGAGGAAAGCAGAGGAAGAGGAGCAACTGATGAGATGCAATTCTAATTCCCCCCCCCCCTAGGATTTCTAAAGCCATATAGGACTTTTCTTCTTTTCTGTTTACTTTTTTCCTTTATATTTTCTACTTTTCCCAATCCTACATAATTTTGGCACTTTTTTAAAATTCAGAGCTCAGTTTTTTGGCTATGGAAGTATTGGAGCTTAGTTCATCACACACCCTACACTTGGCAGAGATCACTTGAGAGTCTACAGGAGCTGTTCCTACTACTTAGAATCCATCCATTTATCCATTAATTCAAACATCTGCTGTATATTCAGTGTACTAGGCATTATGTAAAACACACAGAGTAGGTTGGAAAGCAGACAAGTTTTATTCTGGATGGACGTGAAGGTACTACAAACAACTAGGAGAGGTGGCTTCTATAAAATTATGGAAAGACGCAACATGCCACCAAGGAACTCAAAACATAGCTCCATGTTTTCAAGATGTCCTTGTAACACACTAGGTCAAAGTCAACTTAGTAGATATTCTCTTGTATTAAGTGATCTATCAAGTTAATGTTTATCTGTCTAAAGCAAGATTCAAAGTTGTTTTCAAAAGCACTGGCTTTGCTAACAGCCTATTTCTGTAACAGAAGTATGATAGTTTTTATTTAGAAAATGAAAGATGTGATTGTACTTTGCAGTATTCTTAAGATAATCTTATCACACGCTCATTTTATCTCCAAGTACACTGGTCTCCGCTTTAAATCAATCGGTCAATTATCTCTTTTATTCAGTTTATAAGTATTTACTCAGCAAACACTATATGCTAGACACCAGAGATAAAACAGTAAATACAAACTGTTACCTTAATGGAATTTGTATTCTTCTGGAGGCAGACAACCAGTAAACCACATAGAATGCCAGAGAATGACTGATAAGTAACACCAAAGTGTCAATGAAAAAAAAATGAACTAAACCCTGGGAAAATACCAAATAGCAAATGCCACCAGTCCAGTGGAAGGACCAGAGAAACTGCGTCTCTTCAAAGGGAGGATTCAGCAGCAGTGACTGGCTACTGAAGTTATGGAGGCAAGGTCATGACCAAGGATGTCGAATTCCTGGACATCCTTTCTCCTATGCCTCAAGAAGTCCGCTCAGTTTTTCCTGGGGATGTCTTCAAGGATGAGGGGTTCTTACTGTTTTTTCTTTCTTTTTCCATTTTCATGTGTCTGTGGTGTGTATACACGTGTATGGAGATCCAAGGCTGATATCAGAATCATCCTTGGTTGCTCTTCCACATTATTCATGGAGACTGGGTCTCTCAAGTTATCCCAGAGCTTGCTGATATGGTTAGACTCAATAGCTGGCTTGCTCTGCAGACCTCTTCCATACCATCCTAGACTGGAGTTACAGGTCAGTGCTGCCACCCACCCAGTATTTAAATGGTTCTGGGGATCTCAACCCTGGTCCTCCTATTTGTACAACAAAATCTTAAAAAAAAAATGTGTGTGTGTGTGTGTGTATAGGAGTGCTCTGTCTGCATGTGTGTGTGTGTGCATGTGTGTATATATGAGTGCTATCTGCATGTATGCCTGCATGCCAGAAGCAAGCATCAGGTCCCACCATTAAAGACGTTAAAATATTAATGCCCCCAAGAATGGTATTTTGTGTTCATTGAAATGTTTTAACCAACTGCACCACTATCTTCTGTTACTTGGTTTATTTGAAACTTACTTGTGGTTGAACTAAAGCTACTACATATTCAAATGTTAACTTCTTGTCCTCAAGATCCTTACGAGAAATTCTCACCTATCCAAAATGATGTGGTGTAATCCTTGCTTCCCAAATTATCCCTGATTGGCTACATAACGTTGTCACGACCTGGACTGGGCAGAAAAAGCTTGGTTGTGTCAGAGATCTCTAGCAGAGGAAGTAGGAGGTCGCTAAGGGTTAGCATGAACTGGAAGCACATGGCCAGGAGGAGTTTGCTCTGAGGATTGGCATGATGGAGAGAAGCATTTATGGGGGGGTTGGCTGGAAAGTAGTCAAGATAGCTTAGAAGGATAATATCTGCCCAGCCCATTAATGAGTATTTAAATACCTAACAGGTTAGAAGGATAATATCTGCCCAGCCCATTAATGAGTATTTAAATACCTAACAGGTTTCTGTGTCTTTTTCTATTTTGGGGGGAAGAGACACATACATGCTAAGACACACAGGTGGAGATCAGAGGACAATTTTGGGGAAGCCAGGTACTGCCTTCTACCATGTGGGTCCTGAGGGTCAAATTCAGATTGTCAGGTGTGGTGGCAGTCACCTTTCCCTACTGGGCCTATTTTTTAAAAATTGTTTTCATTTTTCTGAATCATAACACCTAATTACTACCTCTCATTTCTGTTAAAATAATCTAGGTAAATTTTTCATGATTTTCAGTGCCCTGTTTTAATTTGCATTCCTCATACATTTATACGTCTTTTTTTTCTTTTTTTTTTTCTTTTTTTTTTGGGGGGGGAGGGTGTTCAAGGCAGGGTTTCTCTGTGTCGTCCTGGCTGTCCTGGACTTGCTTTGTAGACCAAGCTGGCCTCAAACTCACAGATTCACCTGCCTCTGCCTCCTGAGTGCTGGGATTACAGGTGTGTGCCCCGGCTTCCTTTGTTGTTGTCTTTGAGACAGGGTTTCTCTGTGTCGTCCTGGCTGTCCTGGAGCTCACTCACTATGCAGACCCAGAGAGCTGCATGCCTCTGCCTCACGAGTGCTGGGATTGAATGCGTGCGACAGCACACCTGGCTCACTTTTATACTTTTCAATATAACTGTACCTTACCAAAACGGCCTGACTCTCTTGTTTGTTTTTTAAAATATGGGCGCATGTAGCTAGGACTCTCCTAGAATCTGGTATCTAGCCTGCCCCCTCCTTCCCAAACTGGGATTACAGACATGTGCCACTATGCTGGGCTTGAGCTGGGTTGTTCCTGAGTTTTGCACATAGATTCTCATTAGGCTTACCAGGCTCCACCAATGAGGAACATATTGTTGTTGTTGTTGTGTGTGTGTACAGGTGCACAAGCAACTGTGAGTGTAGATGGCTGCAGATCAAACACCCCTGGAAATAGAGTTACGAGAAGCCTTGAACCTGCCTGACATAGGGGCTGGAAATTGAACTTGGGTTCTCTGCAAGAGAAGTTCATGTACTGAGCCATCTCTCTGACAACTTAAAAAATAAAAAAAACCCTTTTTGCCTCACTATCCCCAGGCTAACTCGTAACAACCCCTTTGCTCAGAGCTAAAGCTGCCTGTTAGTTGGTGGAATTACTTTTAGAACTTCTCACATACTTAAGTCTAAGTCTAAGCCAGTGTTCTAGATTCACCTAAAAAGCAAAACTGATGTTAAATACCTGAAGAGCAATTAAACATTGAACATGTTTTGTAATTTCCTTTTTTAACCATAATATACATTTCTAAGCCTGCTTTCACTTTTTTCCTGCTTTCAAAGCCTAGCATTTTTCCTCTATTATTTTTTTTACCAATCTAATTAGTATGATCAGAATGCTAAACTCATGAGGCAATAGCAGAATTTTCCTTGCATAAAATAAAAGACACACAGCTAAGAGAAGCTTGTATCCCAATGACATGTTATAAAAGGTGTGCTACATTCCTAAGAGTCAAAGCACTGTCTCTCCCCTCAGTCCACACGGGCGGGTGAAGCTTTGTGCTTTAGACACTACTGAGATAGTTCTTTTTAATTTAGGTACAAACATTATGGACTATGAAGTCAACAACAATAATTCCTACTTCCTCAAAGGTTACTGGTTACTTGGGCAGTCTAGAAGACTGCTAAACAAACAGCAAAGCAGAGTCTAGCACCAACACAGGAAGTAAGTAAAGGCATCACTTACCATATCTGTAGCTTTATCTTCTTTCCTTGTAGTTCAACTGTTTTGATCTTAAAGTCTATTCCTGTAACACAGGGAAGGTAAACTGTAATTGCTGCTTTGTACTTAGCAACAAACAAGTTTTCTGAAGTCAAAATACTTATGCTTTTGAACCTGGTTGCTTGTACATATACACTCAGTAAATATCCATACATAAGTATGCATGTCCACGAATTGAATTGTATAATAGAAGATCCAACCTAATAGAAACAATAACTACGTAGAAAGAGCTTTTTACAAGCTAGGAATTTTTTTTTACTTAATATTTAGTTAATTACATACTTAATATTTAGTTAATACTTACTATTTAGTTGGAAATCTTAATGCCTATTTCTTTTAAATTTTATTTTTAAAGCCTGGTGTGTTGGTGCATGCCTGTAATTCCAGAACCTGGGAGGCAGGCAGATCTCTGTAAGTTCGAGGCCAGCCTGTTCTACAAAGTGAGCCCAGGACAGCCAAGGCTACAGAGAAACCCTGTCTTTAAAAAAAAAAAAAAAAAGGAGAGAGAGAAAAATCCCTACTCACCCTGACCCTATACTTTTTTTGTTTAAAGATAAAGTTTAACTTTGTAACCTTACCAACTAGGGAAGAACTTGCTATATATAGACCAGGGCAGCCGTCAATTCATGGATATCTACTTGCCTTTGCCTCCCAAGTGTTAGGACTCCATACTCTTTCTTACAGTACACAATGAACATGGATCATAATAAAATACATTTATTGAAATCATATGTGTTCTGATCCCACAAATTGGAAAATCAGTAACAAAAAGGCATCTAGGAAAATTGCAAAACATTCAGAAATTCATCAGTCAAAGAAGAATAACAGAAACTATGGGGGAAAATGAAACTAAAATGAAGTTTTGTGAGACAATGGGGCCAGTGTGGCTCAGTCAGTACATGCTGGCCGCACAAGCATGAGTATTTGTACTCTTATCTCTGGAACTTGCTGACCAATCAGTATACTCCAGGTTAGTAAGAGACTCTGTCTCAGCAATATCATACACGAGGAGCTTAGGGGAATGGCTCAGCCAGCAACAGCACTTTCTGCCAAGGCTCACAACCTAAGTTCCGTTCCTGAGGCCCAAATAGTGGAAGGAAGAAACTGTGTGCCACAAGCAGTATATGCCTCCATGTATATGCCCACCAGTCAAATAAGATGTAAAGAAAAACATAAACACAACCCCAAAATGTAAAGTGGACAGTGACTGAGAAACTCTGGCCATAAACTTCTTGCCTGCATACACACATGTACCCCAGAGCACCCAGGGCATATGTAGAAACAAGTACACACACATACATTCAAGAGAAACACCTTCACTCTACGAATATCATACTCTGAGGCTGGAGAGATGGCTCAGTGGTTAAGAGTACTGTTTGCTCTTCCAAAGGACCTGGGTTCAATTCCTAGCACCCACATGGCAGCTCACAACTATTTGTGCCCCCAATTCCAAGGGATCTGACACCTTCACACTAATGCACATAAAATAAAATATTTTTTTAAAAAAAATGAATATTGTACTCTGGACCTGGCAGTGGTGGTGCAAACCTTAAATCCCCAGCACTCAGCCTGTCAAGAAAAACCAGATAGATAGATAGATAGATAGATAGATAGATAGATAGATAGATAGATAGATAGATAGATAGATAGACAGACAGACAGACAGACAATCTCCTTGAATTTCTATGACTACATCCAGTCAACATCTACCACTATCTCTCTAAAATTTAAAACCAAAGGAGACCGGCCTTTGAACTCAAAGAGTCATGAGTACAGCAAAAATAAAGTATGCTTTATATCAAGACACATCACAGAAAAATTTAACACCAGGAGGGATGTTTATAAGTGCTTGCAGAGAAACAAAACACGTCACACTAAAGGGCGATTGTAAACATCACAAAAGCAACACTAGGACCCAAAAAGATAGAGAGACAAGAGGCAGGACAGTGGGGAGGAGGCGTGGTCAGCACACAGCTCGCTGTGCTGTCCTAATTTCTGCTGCTGTGTCAAATGCCTGACCAAAAGCAGAAGACTTTACTTCAGCTCACAGTACCAGGTTATAAACAATCACAGACTAGAAGTCCTGTGGCAGGAGCTTACAGCAGCTGTCACATCACATCCACAGCACAGATATGGATGCACACCCCCACTTGCTTGCTTGTGCTCTGTATCTCCAGTTTTGCACAGTTCAGAATCCTTTGTGGGCTTCCCACAGTGGCTGGTCTTCCCATGTCAATAAACTTAATAAAGACAACCCTCCACAGACACACCAACAGAACGGTCCGGTGTGGACAGTCCCTCACTGAAACTCTACTCAGGTGATTCTGTGCTGTTACGATGACAATTACAGCTAACTGTCATCACACTGTGCAAGCATGGGGTCCTGAATTCAGATCCCAGCACTACGGCAGGGGACAGAGATGAAGGCAGGAGGGTCCCAAGGTAATAAGAGGTGCTGCCTCACAAAATTAGGCCTCTGCACTTCACATGTACACAATATGAGCACAGAATACACACATACACCACAGACACACCAAGTATTTTCAATGTGTGACAGCTAGTCTCAGGCATGAAAGACAGGCCCCATGTGTTAAGACACAGTTAAGCCTCACAGTATGGCACTGTAACAGGATGTGCTTTGCAAAGTCTTGAGAATTGAAGAGCTCTCTAAACTTTTTCCAAATGAAATTCCACTTAGCCCCACCCACAACAATGACAGCAAATAATCAGGGAAAGCTGTTCAAGGGCGGATAGGAAGAGAGACCAAGAAAACATCAAGCTACAGGTCTCCTGGCCTCCAGGACAGATAGGACACCTACTCCACAGAAGATAATTCACACCCAAGAGAGCACAGAAAGCAGGCTGCCTGGATTACAGCTAACTCCTCAGTTTCCCTGAATGTCACTACCACCCCAGGCAGGAGCCTCTCCAAAGTGAGTATCCCTACTCCAGGACTAGCCATTTACCGTAAAAACCATTTTCTAATCCTAAATTGCTGACACCTACTTTCCGCTCTCTCAAAAGGACATTTAAGCTTCAACCATCCAACCCTTCTTTGGATCTCTGGTACACATGTGCACATTAACCTCTATACTGTTTCTTCTGCTTGTAAACAGGAGGAAAGTGTGAACTCTGAGCAAAGTGTGACTTTCTATACACATGCATCCTTCTGAGACAGATACAAGGAGACAGTTTTACCAAACCAAGAAAGAGGAAGGTAGGAAATCACTACCAGAGTGATGAATAGAAGAGGCCAAATTGGCCTGGAGAACAATAAGTTATTTTCAAGAGGGGTGCCTTACACTGCACTCAGGAATTGGGTTAGCCTCAGCTACAAAGCTTGGAGAAGACTGCTTGCTGTGTTTGCTGTTGACAGAGATTGGTATAGCCCCCAAAGACCCCACTGACCCTAAACAGCAGGGAGAGGTAAAGGGGCCTGCGCCCCCTTTCTCCACTAACCTTCTCTCTCTTACCTAGTTAAGATTGGTGGAAGGAAGGAAGAGGCTTAAATACCTCAAATAAAAGTTTAAAAACAAGTGCAAGAGAAAACACAATACAGTGCTCTACTTAGTTAAACACCTAACCAGAACACGTTACTATGTGAAAAGGAAATATAATGAAATACCAGGAACATCTTGTGGTACTGAATTCTTATGTTCCATAACAGTAACAATGGGTTTCTGGGAGCTGGAGAGATGGTTCGGTGGCTTAAGAGCACTGGTTGTTCTTCCAAGACTAGCATTCAATTTCCAGTACCCACATGGCAGCTCGTAACTGTCTGTAACTTCAGTTCCATGAGATCCAACACCCTCACACAGACATACATGCAGAAAAAAAACAATTCTCATAAAAGAAAAATAAATAAATCTTAAAAAGAAAAAGAATGGGTTCCTGAAAAGTTGGTTTTTTTTTAAGGTTTATTTATTATGCATACAATGTTGTCTGCCTGTACACCTGCAAGCCAGCAGAGGGCACCAGATCTCACTGTAGATGGTTGTGAACCACCATGTGGTTGCTGGGAATTGAACTCAGGACCTTTGGAAGAGCAGCCAGTGCTCCTAACCTCTGAGCCATCTCTCCAGTCCCGGTTTTTTGGTTTTGTTTTGTTTTTTTTAAGTTATAAGAAGCAAGGTCTAGTAACAAAAGAAAAAGCCAAAAATGCCTGAGAAAGGCAAAACAAGGTGCTTATCCTTTATAATCTACCTATTAACAGAATTAAAAATATGGTCAACAAAGGAAACACCACTGCAGGTAGCCTCTCCACCACTGAATGTCAACTGGGTCATCACCATGCATAAGCAAAAATGCCAGTTTTACTCCTGTAGTCACAAACAATCTATTTTGTTTTGATATAGGATCTGGTTATTTAAGGCTCACACTGGCCTCAAACTCTGTCTTTCTACCTCTATCTCCCAAGTGCTAGGATTATAGGACGTGTGCCACCATGCACAGCTACAAACACAATTTTATCGCTTAATGTTTTCCTAAGCAAATACTTTTGTTATACCAACATCTACTTTTTATACTCCCATTTGTCCAGTATAAGCAGAAAAGCGTAGGACAAAATTTAGGGAGCGAGACTACAGAATTGGCTCAGCAGTGAAGAACACTTGTTGCTCTTGCAGAAGACCAGGGTTTGATTTACAACAACCCACACACAGCTCACAACAGTCTGTAAGTCCAGTTCCAGAGGATTCAATGACCTTTTCTGACCTCTGTGGATACTAGACACACATGTGGTGACATATACACACATAGGCAAAACACAATGCATATAAAATGACAAAACTTCTTTTAAATTTAGGGACCAGAGCAAAATAATTAACTAGCTCAGCTGCCAAGAGGATAATCACATTCTCCTGCAATCCTATCATCCTGAAACAAATATAGGATTTGATCCAATCAGCTATGCCCCCCATAGGTTATGCTTGTGGAAACACAGAGTTTCTATTTCTTGATGATTCCTGAGACTCAGCTTACAGTGTCTCATTTACTGCAGTAAACATTGTATCAACACTGGATGCTCAAGAGGGAACTATCAGAAAGCATACCTGAGCTGCATACAGTGGCACATGCCCATAATACCACCGCTGGGGAGTCAGGGGCATGAGGAACACTGCACATTCAAGGCCAGGCCAGTCTATGTGGTGGGAATTTGTTTTGTCTTAAAAAGAATCAACCATATTCCACTTAACTGTTACACAAGCACCATCCAGTGGCAAAAAGACTAACTGCAGCCTGCAGCCACCAGGAATTGCACAATGCTCACTGTCAACACTGATGACTTAGTAAGTAAAATCAAGTGTCTCTGAAAGGAATTAAGAATCAAATATAGACCCTTCTGAATGTCTCCTGGTCTAGAATTTAAGAAACCAGGCTTTAGTCTCAACTCTTTCATGAATAGTACGTTAATAGTATTTTTTAAATGTCATCTTCTAGTATTGACATTCTTTTTTTTTTTAAAGCTGCCTGTGCATGCAAACAAGTATCTTGATATTATATCAAAGGATAAGAATCCTTTTATACCCTGGGCATGGTATAAATCTCAGCTTTTAATCCCAGCACTCAATGAGGCAGAGACAGGTGGACCACTGTGAGTTTGAGGCTAGCCTGGTCTACAAAGAGAGTCTAGGACAGTCAAGGCTACACAGAGAAACCCTCAAAAAAACCAAAAAGGAAAAAAAAAATCCTTTCATGCAATAATAACTAGCTTAGACAACATTTCAGTGTGCTTAGCACTGTTCCAAGAAGCTCTGTGCCTGAATTACTCCATTAAATTCTCTCAACAACCCTACTCCACATTACTATTTCCACACTGTGAATGAGGAAGCAAACCGGGAGGCAGAGTTTACTTATCGAGTATATTACCACTGTACAACCCTTGTTTCAATTCCACCATTTTAAAGAAAAAAATAAAAAACTAAGGGCAATAATAGCATTAATATTAACAAGCACTACATTTTATTTATCGAGACAGGGTCTCACTACATAGCACTGGCCATCCTAGAAATCACTATGTAGACTAAGCAGGCCTTGAACTCACAGAGATACTCCTGTCTCTGCCTCCCTCTGCTGGAATTAAAGGCCACTGAAATATTTATTTTTCTAAAACTGAGCATGACAGTAGTACAACAAAGGGGTCTGGAGGACACAGGGGCCCAGCCTTGGGAATAGAGAACAGGGCAGCAAGCACAGCCTTCTCTGTGACTTACACTATCTAAAATTCTTCTTTTGAGATTGTTCTTTGTACCTATTATTCATTCAATTGTTACCAATATGGACTAATAGATATTATATTCTATTGATTATAATGCAGTAGCATTGTTTAACTTAACTTCAGTCAGCCATTAAAGGCTCCTTCAGATTTACTCTGATGTCCTTTCCAGTCTATCCAAGTTGTTTTCTGGCATTGCACAGTCCAGAATCATCACCACCTTTTATTTTTTTTACCCTAGCTCTGAAATCAACAAGCTCTTCAGAGAACCCTGGTTCCATTTATTTGTTTGTTTGTTTATTTATTTAAAGATTTACGTGTGTGTGTGTGTGTGAGAGAGAGAGAGAGAGAGAGAGAGAGAGAGAGAGAGAGAGAGAGAGAGAGAGAGAGAGAGAGAGAGAGAGAAAGAATGTCCTGTTTGTTCAGGAAATCAGTTCCCCTGGAGCTGAAGTTACAGATACATGGTAGTTAGAAACCAAACTAAGGTTCTGTGGAAAAGCAGTAAGTGCTCTTAACACTGAGCCATCTCCAGCACCCTGATTCTTTTTATTAAAGAGCTGTATTTGATGTCCAAGTATGCTCATTGTTACTGGAATGTCACTGTTTCTTTGCCTTTCCTGTAGGCAGCCAGAGTTAGAAAATAAAATCTGTGTATATCAGCCAACACATATATGTATGCCTACATACTAATAATCATCTACTCCATATACTTACAATATGTAGAGCTCATGTATCTCCAGCTCTAACCCAACATCAGAGTTCATTCTAGCCACCCTCCCCCTCTTTTTTGAGACAGGATTGCTCTGTATACCCTGGCTGTCCTGGAATTTACTCTGTAGACCAGGTTGGCCTCAAACTCAAAAGATCCACCTGCCTCTGCCTCACTGGGTACTGGGATTAAAGGCGTACACCACCACTGCCCAGCTGGAATTTTCTTATTTGTAAACCTCTTCAGCAAATGAACAATGAAAAAAAAATCCTCACTCTCATTACCTAAAATATTTACTTCTATGTTCAACTTCTGTATACCTGTTTATAGATTTACTAACAGGAATAAAGTTCATGAATTTAATTCCTTTTATCACTATCAGCACCACAAACACAGTAACGACAGAACTATTGTCCATTTAACTTGCTGAGGAGAGGCCTAGAACACTGGCAAAGCATACTTACTGATATATCTGTTTCCAGAGAGGAATGGCTTGTCAGTCAACAAACTGAATAGAAAGAACCACCCCTCAGAATATGTGGCCCTGTCCAACAGGCTGGGCCTAGATAAAACAAAAGGTGGAAAGGGGAAGATCATCCACACTGCTCCAGCTTGATTCTTCTTACTGCTTTGCTATCCTTGCCCAGACTCTGGCTGCTTCTAGCCTTTGTGGGCACATCACATCAGTGACTTGAAGCTAAGCTTTCAGACTCCAACTAGGGCTGCATCATTGGTCCTATGCTTTAAAGTGCCCAGCTTCCTAAACCAAGTAGCTACTGTTTCCCAAGCTCACCAGACAGCAACTGTGATATTATGCAGCCTCTAATATAAATTAATCTAATAACCCATTTTGGTTTTTCCCCCCTTTTCTTTCTTTCTTTCTTCTTCACAGCGTTTCTCTGTGTAGCCCTGGTTGTCCTGGACTTGCTTTGTAGACCAGGCTGGCCTCAAACTCACAGAGATCCACCTGCCTCTGCCTCCCTCCCAAATGCTGGGATTAAAGGCATGTACCACCACCACCCAACATTCCATTTTATAACTACATATGCATTCTATTGGTGCTGTTTTGAATCCTATACTTGTTCTTTATGTTGTTCATTTGTACTACAATTAGGATGATTTCCTGGGTTCACATTGTTTTTGATTTATAAAAAAAATCAATAATGTTCTTACCTTACCTACCTGCCTATTCCTACTTTATTAATTTTTTTAAAGATTTGTTATTTATATTCAGTCTGCATGTGTACCTTCACGCCAGATGAGGGCACCAGATCTCATTATAGATGGTTATGAGCCATCAATTCATGCTGGGAATTGAACTCAGGACTTTTGGAAGAGTAGCCAGTGCTCTTAACCTCTCTCCAGACCTTTTCAAGCAGGGTCTTGTTTCCTAGCCCACTCTATTCTTGAACTTGTAATCCTACTACCTCAGTGTCCTGAGTGTTGGGACTATAGGTATCTACTACCATGTGTGGCTTCTATCATTCCTAATTTTTAGGTGTATGAATATTTGGTTGCACTATGTATGAACACCATGTTTGTGCCTAGTGCCCTTCAAGGTCAGAAGAGAGTAATGGATGCCCTGGACCTGGAATTAGGATGGCTGTAAGACACCCTGTAGATGCTGGAAATAGAATTCAGGTCCTCTGCAATTTCAGCAGTGTTCTCTCTCTAGCGCTATACCATGTTTTTAACTGGTTTTCAATAATTTGAATAAAATGTGTCTTAGTGCTGTTCTCTTTATATATACTCATTGCTACAGGCCATATGTGTGTGTGTGCTTTTTTTCAAGTTGTATTTGAAAATTCTTCAGCCACTATTTCCCCCAATACTTTTCCTCCTGTGCATTAGACCAGGTGATACTGCCCCACACATCATGATGGCTCAGCTGCCTGGTTTTTTGTTTGTTGACCTGTGCTTCACTGTAAATAGTTTGTATTAACTGCCCTTTGCTTTTCTTCTAGAATGTGTAATTTGCTAGAGACCTGTGACTGAACTTATTTCAGATCCTTTATCTTTCAGTTCTTGAAGTTTCACTGAGTCTTTTTTCAACAATGTCCTGACCAGGCTTTCCTTTATGTATTTCATGTTAACTGTCTTCGAAAACCATCTTTCTCATTTCTGGATCTATCAACGAACTTCTCTAATTAAAGGTTTTATTTTCCTATTTCTTAACCTATTAATATGGAATTGAAAACTTATTTTATATATTTTGTTGAATATGTAAGTCTTTAATTTTAGAAAATAACTCATAGTACAGGATGGCCTTGAACTTATGCAGAGTATCCCAGGTCAGTTTTAATGGTCAAGATTTCTCCTGTCTCAGATTCTCATGTAGCCATGGTTGGCCCTGAATTCTCTATTAAAGCCAAGGCTGGCTTTGATTTCTTTAAGTTTTTTGAGACAGGGTTTCTCTGTGTAGCCTTGGCTGTCCTGGATTTGCTTTGTAGACCGGTTGACCTCTAAAACAGAGATCTGCCTGCCTCTGCCTCCCTGAGTGCTGGAATTACAGGCGTTTGCCACAGAGCCAGACTGGCTTTGAATTCTTGATCTTTCTGTTCTCTACCTCTTAGATGTGAAGTTAGAAATGTGTGCCACACACCTGGCAATAAAGGTACATGGACTGTTTTAAATGTTGGGCTTTGCCCTTGTGGCAGATAACTGAGAAATGGCTTAATCTTTTTTGCTTACTCTGTGACCCTGGGACTAGAACCCATAGCACCTCCTACATGGTATGCAAGTACCTTACTACTAAACTACCACCTAACTTAGTCTTTTGAGGGCTTATCAGCCCTTTTTTCTCTACCGTTTCCACTTCATCTTTGGACGGGGGGGGGGGTAAAGTAGTCTTTATAGGGGTTATATTATCCTTAATGATAAGGATCTTTTTACCACATTACAAACTAGACTGTCTCCTAACCATGAGTGCCAATAACTTCTACCAATTTCTTCATAGCTGCTCCGACTCAGCCCACGAGCCTCATCCAATGTCAAGACAAAATGGGACTCCTCTGAAGATTCCTCTATCTCACTCTTTAATCTTTCCTGGTAGTCAACCCTACAAATTCCTGCCTTCTTTGTTTTGTTTTGTTTTGTTTTTTAAATTCCCTTGGTCTGAGAAGATTGTCTTTCTCTGCTTAAACTATGCACTGGAATCCAGTTTCAGATAGAAATCTGAGGAGATTGATTACAAAGCTCAATTTATTTTATTTTTTTCTTTTTCCCTGGGAGCAGTTGTTTCATAATGCTTTGTCTAGTTTCCTAGCTGTTTACAGCTAGAACATTGGTCGTATACTAGTTATTTATTGTGATCAGAACTGGAGGTCCTCAAACCTTACTGCTTTTAAAAGTTAAGCAGTTGGGTTAGTGAGAGGTCCGGTGATTAAGAGAACTGGCTGCTCTTCTAAGGGAGGGAGGTTCACAAGGCAATTGACAACTACCTGTAACTCCAGTTCGAGGAGGGTGTCAACACCCTATCTTCTAGCCTCACAGGCACTGCATGCACACAGTACACAGGCATGTTTGCGGGAAAAACACCCATCCATATAGAATAAATTGAGGTGAAAAAAATTAAAGTTAAGCAGTCTTTTATCTTCTTTTTGGAACATTTTCTCACTGAGAATCCAATGAATATCATGTATCCTTTGCCTATACCCTTTACCTAAAAACCTCCTAAGTTCTGAATCTCTGCAGATCCCTTGCACCCTAATACTCCAACATCTATAATTCTCTAAGGCTTCAGACTGCAACTTACTCAGGCTGAGATAAAATTCAAGCCAAAGAATGCTTTTCTTTTTGATGAAAGAAAACATCCTGTCATTATTACCATTAAGAACAGAGTACAGCCGGGCGGGTGGTGTACAGCAGTAATCCCAGCACTCAGGGAGGCAGAGGCAGACAGATCTCTATGAGTTCCGGGCCAGGATAGCCAGGGCTACATAGAGAAACCCTGTCTTAATAAAACAAACAAAAAGTACAAAGTTAAAGTATTTTTCTTCTACAAGTGATATTTTTCACACCCACGACTAGTTTAACTTGAAACAGGTTCTCACAATAAAGTTCAGTTTGTTCTCAAACACACCATTCACTGACATTTTCATACTCTAACCAAAGAAACAAAGGCCGAGTAATCTGGATTTTACAAGTGAATTTTTTTTCATATTTAGCTTTCTTTCTTCGTGTAATTTTTTATTTTGTTATGTTGTTGTTGTTGTTGAAACCGGTCTATCTATATGGTCCTGGCTGTCCTGAAAGTCGTTATGTTGGCCAGGGTGGCCTCAAACTCACGGAGATCCTCCTGCCTCTACAACTAGCCCTGTCTTTGGCTGAGGAGATGGTTCAGTCGGTATGAGGCACGTGTGACAACCTGAGTCTGTTTGGGTTTTGTTTTGTTTTTGAGACAGGGTCTCTCTACAGAGCCCTGGTCTCCCTAGCAGGATTAAGGTGTATATCAACACACTCAGGCAGCTAACTGTTTTCAAAAGATTCCCTTCCGGTGGCTTTTTTCAGTACCATTACTTCTTACACGAGTTTCTCATGTTATACTCCTTCCTGCAGGTTACAGATCTATTTATGTTTATGAAGAGAAGGGGCCAGTGGCTATCTCAGCTACCCGCTTTCTCCTAAAAGCGTACAGGATATACTCATGGGTAAAACTACCCTAAACCATGTCGTTAATTCTCCATTTCACTCAATACCTCTGAAAGCACACTTTTAGATTCTGAATTTTACGATCATTTTTGTTTCCAATCCCAACTACAGTTTCATTAGAAATGAGCAGTTTGAAATTGAGTCACCTCTGATTCACTTTCAATCCACCACTGACAATGCAAAGTCTTCAAATTTCACTGTTTCATTCAAATACTCTTTAGAACAGTTTTTTCTCTACTGCCACACCATCATCTCATGCTCAGACTACTGACGGCCTCCGAAGAGTCTTCTGATGGTCTCATCTGCTTCATGCTATGCTTTCCTACCATTCTGGTCTTCTAATGCTGTGCACCGTTCCTTTCCAATACCTTGTTCCTGTCTTAATTCTACCACGTAAAGTCCACAATCCACTGCCACTTTTCATAGCTCTCTCTTAAAATACAGTGTAAGCAAGCCAGTGGCTCAACAGAAAGTGATGTTTGACATTCAGGCCTGGAACCTGAGTTTGATTCCTTAAACCAAGGCAAAAGTTGTCATCTGCCTTACACATGTACACTGTCACACAAGTGCCCACAAAACCAAATGCACATTAATAAAGTCAGTTTTTAAAGTGCAACATCACCTTCTCTTAGAATCAGTTTCCTCACTGTAACCTCACTTCATTCATACTGGCCGACTGCCTGAAAAGCTCTCTCTTCCTTAAGGTTCTGACCATAATCTACTACCATTTTTGGTTTCCTTCATAATACTATAGGACTCTAACCCGTTCCTTCTGCACTTTCCTCATCCCTTGCTTTTGCCACTGTGAAATTTGGCTAGCAGGCTGCAACAAAGCTGTTTCATTGGCTCAAATTCCTCACCACTGTTTACTCCTGCCAAGGAGCCAATCACTCACCCTTAGCAGCAGGAGCAACAGGAAGTCTCTGGAGGTGTATGCTGACTTGATCAGAGGAGTAAAAGGAAAGACCATGAATGCGAAAGGACCAGTTTCCCTGCCTGCCAAGATTTTTGAATCACTACAGCAAAAACACTTTGTGGTATAGATTCTAAGACATGGACCGGATGAGAATCCTCAATATTACTTCCATCAGTACTGAGTCAGGAATAGAGGTTGAAGTTCCCTGAAGAAGTCTACACAGCTATTTTAATAAGCTAATTTAATCAGTTGGTTTCTGTAAAAATCGTTCTTTGTGTTGTTTTTAACTATGTGCACCTGCATGTGCGTGTTTGAGTGCAGGTGAGGGAGGGAGCTACAGGCATCAGATCTCTTAAGAGTTAAGAGTTACACATAGTTGTGAGCTGTGTGGCAGGGGTTCCAGGAACAAAATTCGCTCAGGTACTCTGAAAGAAGCAAGTGCTTTTAACCACTAAGTCATCTCTCCAGGCTCCATAACCAATTGTTTAAAAAAGAGAGAACTGGAGGGATGGGTGAACAGGTAAGAACACTTGGTGTACATGCTTGAGGACCTGAGTCTGGATCCCCAGCATCCACAGAAGAGCTGACTGCAGCTGCATGCACCTGCAAACCCTTCGCTGAGGTGGACAGGTAGAGCCCAGAGCCAAACTAGTTAAAAATGGCAAGCTCCAGTTCAGTGAGAGACTCTGTCTACAGGGAATAAAGGGTGGAGGCTATCTGACATCTTCCTCTGGCCTCCATGTGCATGTACATGAGCATGTGTGTCTGTGTACAAATGTGCACACGTAACAATAATAATAACAAAGCTGAAAATCCACATTACCTGTGAGATAAAGCTCTTAGTGTCACATTTTTTCAGATTCTTATCTATAGTACCAACTCTGAAAGGCTGCTTCTGGCTAGGATCTGCTAGTTAAACATCCTAGCAGGAAATGAGATAAAAATGAAAAAAAGCAAGCCATCTGATTCTGATAGTGGCTACAACAGACTCAGCAGCTCTGCCTCACAGGCAACAGCAATGGGCAGTGCAGCAAAGGGCATTAGTTCATCAGTCACAGAAATGAAAAGGTTTTTTTTTCTGTCTTTGTTTTAATATGAAGTTTTGTCCAAGTGTTTTGAACTCACAAGCTCTCCACTTCAGTCAAGTATGTGCCTCCATGCCTAGCTCACCAGTTTTTAAGCAAGGGAAAGGACACCTCTAAGAGTTCAACTGTAAGTTAAGTACACGCTTAAGAGCTGAAGCTCAAAGAAGGTAGTGGTCACTTATCTCTGTAAAAACCCCTTCTCCCATTTGTTCTTACAACCAGGCCTTCCACCACTTCTGAAAAACTTTCACTATTAATTCCTCCCTCCCTCCCCCTCTCTCTCTCTAGTTTTTTCAGTCAGGGTCTCATTACACAGTCTGGCTAGTCTGAAACCTGCTGTATATATCCCAAACTTACAACAATCATCCTACTCCTACTTCCAGAATGCTAGGATTGCAACACTCAACCATCTTCTTTCCCTTTAAAACAAACAACTATATTCCTAAATTAAACTTTAGAGTGGTTGTCTGTTTTCTGATAGGGCACAGACAACACAGCAAACCTGTCTCTCAAGCACATCTCATGACTTAAACACGTACACAGAAGTAAAGAAAACAAGCACATAAACTGTTTCGCATAGTATCTGTTCTGACCTGTATGTCCCAAATTACTGAAGACCCAATTAAGCTTTTATTCATATGGTTTATGTCAATTTGTATTTATCAAAGTAGAAATTAAAACTGAGAAAAATTTAAGCATATAAATAGCATGTTTGAAAATAATAAGCATACAGCATGTTAACATAAATAACATTTTATTTTTTAAAAAACTAGCATTACCCACGGCTGCAGCAGTTGCTCAGTGGTTAAGAGCACTAATTGCTCTTCCAGAAGACTCAGGCTCAATTCCCAGCGCCCACATGGCAGCTTACACCTGTCTGACTGTGATGTCAGAGGACAACACTTTCTGACCTCCAATGGTTCTGCGTGCACCTACTACAGACATAATTTAATAAATTATTATTGATTATTAATAAATTAATACATGCCACACAGGCAAAATTAGTAAAATTTTAAAAGATAGCATTACCCAAAACAAAATCAAATTTAGTGAGAAAAGTAGCATGGCGTTAAGGTTTTGTAACTTTGATGTTTACCTGTATCACACAGCAATGAGTTTTAGGGGCTTTGGCATTCAGTTTACTAAAATATGTTGTGTTGGCTGAAGCACAGAAAGAATATAAAGTCACAGAGAAAAATCAAGATGCATACAGATACATATCTGGAAAGAGGAGGAGCTTTGTATTTAGATAATTCTACTCTTAGCCCTATAAAAACAGACCAGGCTGGTTTCTGATTTGAGTGATAAAGCCTCGGCTTCTTGAATACTGCACCACCACGTGGGGCCAGCGGTAATTCCTTAAAAAAAAAAGCCCTGGACTCACTTTGCAGACCAGGCTGCCCTCCTTTGCCTCTCCAAGTGCTGGGATTACAAGTGTGTATCAACGTGCCTGGCCCAGTGTTATTTTTTTTTTTTTAAGATTTATTTATTATGTATAACAGTGTTCTGGCTGCATGTGCTCCTGCAGGCCAGAAGAGGGCATCAGGCTTCATTATAGATGGTTGAGCCACCATGAGCTTGCTGGAAATTAAACTCAGGACCTCTGGAAGAGCAGCCCATGCTCTTAACCTCTGAGCCATCTCTCCAGCAATCTGGAATCTGAAGCCCAATTGCTGAACTTTTCCTACACTACTACATTAAAATCCATTAGTCAAGTCACACTTTCAAAGGATCATCTTGCCCACGTGAGATTTTTGATGTCATGTACTGGTCATTTGGAATGACTGGCTTAAGTCACACGTTCTGTAAAATGCTGGCACATTTCATTATGCAAAGTCATGTTATTACCACTGTGGAACTCATCAGATTTTTTGTTTACTTTGGGACAGTACCACCATGCCTGGCAGAAAATTAAAGTATTGTACCGAGGATCACACAAGGTTTCTAAAATTGTAAAGGATAAATTTTATCATAGGCAGCAAAGACTGTCACTTGATTCATTTGGAAACGTATCAGCCAAGTCCTCAAGTCTGAGTAACTATTGTTATATTAAAAATAAATAAATAAACAAAGGCCAATCCAACTAACGCAAAGGTGCTTTTCCCTGGAAGAAGTTCTGCTGTATCAGAATGAGGCAGCTGTTTCACAATGACTCCCCATGTCTCACACTAAAACCGAAACACAAAGGTCAGGGTTTACCACAATTTGTTTTTTCTTGGTTTTGTTTTGAGGGACAGCACATTTGGCTCCTTAGCACTGGCTGGCCTTGAATTCCCAACCTCGGCCTCTAAATGCTGGAACTACAGGTGGGTGTTACCAAGTCCACCTTAGAGACATCCTTTGGGTGTAGCCTAAATGTTTCTAGTCCCAAAGCTCTCTATCACCACATTTAAGACACTTGTCATAGTATCAGCGCACGCCCCTAAGCTCCTTCCTTGCACCTGCCTATAAAATGGCAATGGCTGTCTACTTCTCTCTTCCTGCTATGTGAAGGGACCATAAAAAGGAAAGAAAACATACTCAATTTTTAAGTATTCCTAAACAAACAAAACCAAATCCAAGAAGACATGACCCTTGAGGCTCAACATAATACAAACTTCATTACATGATTATAAAAGTTTATATACCTGTTTTAAAAGGAGCCAAATCAAAATAAAAATAGATTTCTTCTTCAAGTGCCTGATTCTTGCCCCACCATTCTCTACTGTACTTTCAAATCTACATCTTGCAGCAAATTCTCATCACAGAAAAGAAAAGGTACATCCTTTATGAGTTGTTGAAAATTCAAGAGACCATGAAGGCTGGATCTCGTGCTAAAACTAAGGATGCAAAATTTCAAGTCCAAAGAGTTCAATATATATATACATACATATATATATATACATATATATATACACACTATACACACACACACACACACATATCCAGTAGAGCTCAACATATAAGCAAATCAAAGTTTAAGACTAGCATAAAGCTTTCCTAAACCAAGACTATTATCAAAAATATCTGACCATGCTAAGTATGGTGGCTCATGCCTGTAATTTGTAATCCCAGCACTCACTCAGGAGGCTATGACCTAACCACATGCGGAGTTCTAGTCTAAAGAGACTTGTCTCAAAAACAACAAAAAAGCCAGGCATAGTGATCCCAACACTTGAGAGATGGAAGTAGAAGGATGAGGGCTCAAGACCATACAGAGCCAGCCTAGGGTCATGAAACTCTGTTTCAAGAAATTCAAAGCAGAAACTGACATTATGGACATGCTGCTGTTGTAGCTGGAGACTGGGAAGTGAACCCAGACCAGAGTCTTCATGCACTGGTCAGATATTCTGTCAGCTATACCTCCAGCCTGTTTTACTACTTTCCTTTTGAGACAGATCTCCCTAAGTTGCTCAGACAGGCATGGAACTGATCTTGGACTTGAGATCATCTAGTCTGAACTTTCCAAGTAGCTCTGATTAAAGGTATCTGCAACCATAACTGACTAGCTAAGGTTTTCTTTTAAAGCCTTGCTATTATTCTCTAGCTATGCTGCAAGGTCTATTATTATTATTATTCTGTAGGGGCTGGAGAGATGGCTCAGAGGTTAAGAGTACATATTCTTCTTGCAGAGAAGAGCACCCTTATCAAGCAGTTACACTGGGCAGTTCACAACCTCCTTTTCTAACTCGAGCTCCACAGGATCCAATGCTTCTGGCTTCCACAAGCACCTGCAGATAGATGCACCTACTCATACATGAACACACACACACCCTGACACACACATACAACTGAAAATAAAATTAGGACTACAGACATGGTTAAACCATTAGGAGTGTTGTATTCCTGCAGAGGACCTGTTCAGTTCAGTTCACCACACTCATGTAGATGACTCACAGATGCTTGTAAATCCAGCTCCAGGAGATCTGCAGGTACATACCCCCCAACACACACACATACATATATACACATAATTGAAACTAATGTATCCTATATATTTAAAAAAGCTGAAAAATAAAAAATAAAAATAAAATAAAAGAACGTTAGTTAGAAAGAAGAAATTGGACTGGAAAGATGGCTCAATAGTTAAGAACACTGGCTGCTCTTCAAGAGGACCCAGAGTTCAATTCCCAGCACTCACATTGCAGATCACACCTGTCTCTCCAGTTCCAGGACCTCTGACATCCTAACACAGACATACATGCAGGCAAAACACCAAAGCACATAAAATTATTTTAATTTTAAAAATAATAAAACAAAAAAGAAAAAGATCAGCCTGACATAGTAGAAGAGGCCTTTAATCCCAGCACTCAGGAGGCAGAGGCAGGCAGATATCTCAGAGTTCAAAGCCAGCCCTGTCTACTGAGTGAGTTCCAGGCAAGCCAAGGCTACAAAGAGAAACCCTGTTTCCAAAACAAACGAAAAACTGAAAGAGAAAGGTATGAAAGTCAAAGAGGCAATTTTACTGCTGCTACTGATGAGGAGACCACTACCCTCAACAGTTCAACTGCAGAAACCATAAGCACATTAGTAACCCTAGCATCCAGGAGACTGAGGCAAGTAGACTGCATGTTCCAGGCCAGCCTAGACTATATAGTGACATTCTTTCTTGAAAAACCTGGAGGTGGGGGCAGAGGCATAATAAATGAAACATACATGAAATAACTCTTTTACAGAAGAGCTTTGGGGTATCATTAAGTTTTCTTAGCTGGTTTTAATTAAGCCTCGCCCACACAGTCTGAGCAAATGACTCAGCAAGACTCAACCCATATGTGAACTAGAGTTAAGTGATTAACACAATTAAGTTAAACACATGTTTCTTAAATTTACAGATAAAGAAGCTCAGAACTTAAAAGACTTAATCAAGTTTAAAAGCAAATTACCTAGAAACAGAATCTGACCCCAAGTTCAATATTTTGCTTAAGGCCATTAAAAAAAAAAACTTTATTGTCTCAGTCACTGATATTACTGACATTCATTTTCACATATATAGTCATCCACGTATCTTAAAGGTTAAACCAGTCAGTGTATCACTAGAAGCTTAAAAACATCTTTGGCTAAGTCTTTAGCCAGAAAATTCCAATTCCAACCTATTCTGCACCTTAATCATACAGTCATTTTCTTTTTTAGATTTAACCTAACCATTTCACATTCCTGTTCAAACCTTTGACAGAATTCAAATCCTTAACCATCATTACCAGGTTCTACATGATCTAACCCACAGCAGCTTCCTCAACATCTACTGTTTCTAATTATTCCATCCCAGTCAGGCCTGCAATGGCAGTCCTTCAACTCTAAACTGGATAAGGAAGGGCCTTCACTAAGACATTTACATACTTATTTCACAATTTCCTCTGCCTGGATGGAATGTTCTCCTCTCCTGTGTGTTTTCTCCTAACTGCTTAACAAAGAGAGACTGGGGGCTGGAGAGATGCTCTAAGATTAAGAGCACTGGCTGTTCTTCCAAAGGTCTTGAGTTCAATTCCCAACAACCACACGGTGGCTCACAAGCATCTGGTGCCCTCTTCTGGCCTGCTGGCACACATGCAGCAGAATACTGTATAAATAATAAATAAATAAATCTTTAAAATAAAAAACGAGAGACTGAAGATAAAATTTGTTTTAGAGATGATAACAATACAAATGGTGAAAGGGACTACTTAGACTAGACAAAACAAAAAAAACCAATGAGGAAAAGGGCCATCAATCAAGATGTCTCCATAGGTACTTGTCAATAAGCCTGACAACCTGAATGGAAAGAGCACTCAGTTGTCCTGTTTTCCACACTCACTTACACACATACATACAAATTAATTAATTAAAAATTTTAATTAGGCCAAGAAGATGGCTGAAGGGTAAAGAAGCTTCCTACATCCATACCTGAAAACCAGAGTTCAACCCATAGAATCCAAATGGTGGAGAGAACCTACTCCCGGAAGATGTTCCTTGACCCCTTACCACTCAATGACCCCCACATAAATACATACAAAATAAATGTCATCTAAAATTTCATTTTAAAAACTGGAATAAAAATATATACAAAGTGACTGTGGAACATACATTATTCATACCTACATATAAAGGGCTATGATGTTCTATCAAACTTTAAATGTAAGTGTAGAAATATACATAGTAAATCAACTGTAAAATCTGTTACTAACTTCACAATTCTGGAAGCAGCTGCTTTTCCTTCCACTCAACAATCTTATCCCCAACATTCCATCACTCGAAATCAATTACTGCTTTATTATCCTAAATTCTCATCTTTCTAACTCCAATGGCACATTTTGCTAACTTTTCTTTCTTTCTCAACTGTCGTTATATATAGGTTTTGTCAAGATAGGTTTCTCTGTGTAGCCTTGGCTGTCCTAGACTCACTCTGTAGACCAAGCTGGTCTCCAACTCCCAGGGATCCAAGTGCTGAGATTACAAGTGTACACCACCTCACCAGGCTCCTCACTGAATTTCAAGTTAACAGTTTGGTATATGCATCTTCATGTTCTTCTTTGTACACGAGGGTACTAAGGATATCTTTTATAAAGGGAGATAGACAGAGAGCCATACACTATGAAATACCAGCACTTGGGAGGCAGAGAGGACCTGAGTTCTAGGCCAGCCTGGAATCACTGTTCCTTCTACACCAAAATGCCTCATAACTTGTTAGAAAACCCAGACTCCTTAGTAAGATTTTCACAGCTGTGAAATATTTTCACACTCTTCCCCAGTCACACCTCCTGTTCCAGCCACTTCCCACTCTTTGAGATCTCCATACAAACCCTATGACTACAGAGGCATGCTTCTCTGTCTGAAGATGCCATCCAACCCCCAAAACCTTACTCATTATGCTTCAGGGCTCAAATGAGACTTCCTTTAAGTCCTATGCTCCCATGCATGCAGCGGCCACTAGTCTCTCCCTTGTGCTTCCTACACAATGTTTCCCCAGATTATTGAAAAAATTAGTTGTTTGGTTGAATGTACCACTAAATTGTGAGTTTCTTGGTAGAAAACTTTCATCTCATTCTTTTTTGGTTTCATATAAACTTCAATATACAATATACCCAATAGTACTTACTAAACAAACCAACCCAGTGCTACTGGTTAGCAAGTCATTTTGTGTGTGTGTGTGTGTGTGTGTGCGCTTTTTTTTTTTGCCATATTTTAGATTTCAATTGGTGACTTTAATTATAAAGAATCGTGTAGATGTTCCCTTGAGCTTTACTCCACTGCTCCAAGAAGCTGGAATGAAGGGGCAGAACAGCCCCTGGTGGCCCAGAGGATGGGCAGTCATGCCTTCTGGCTGGCACCCTGACATTGCCCCTTTTTCTCCAATTGCCAACCAGCCAGAGTCGGGTCTCTAGATCGCAGCCATGCAGCTGCCTCAGGCTCACTCACAGGTTGAAAACTGTAAATAAGAAACTAGTGAGCTTAATGCCTTGAACTTGGTTTCATTTCGGAAATGCCTCCGAGATAAAGTAGTCTCACATGTAGTGACTACGCTTCTGTCCTAGTGTCCTGCTAGGGTTAGAGATGGGAGTGTACGGCAGATTCATTGTCACTCACTTTGTAGCTGGGACTGGTGCTGATCTCCCATTTTACAGATAAAGAATAAGGGCCACAAAAGATCACCACCACATGAGAGTATACTTAAACAGCCTGGTATTGCACTTAGGTCCAAAATTTCTCTCAGCATGTTAGAAAACCCCTAAGGTGCAAAAAAAAAAAAAAAAAAAAAATGGGGACTTATAGGGCATTCATGCTAGATCATTAGACTATGTTCAAGTTGGACAGAAAGCTCTGATATAAGAAATACAGCAGGTGTTATAGCCCTCTCTATATGTTAGGGCAGAGTCTATACTAGTACCTAGTCATGTGTCTAGCAGTCAAGATGTCATTAATCTATGTTAATTGCATGTAACTACTTTTCCAGAATCTTAATGAATAAAATAAATAAAAGTTAAATAAATAGATAACATTGTTTTAATTATTCACTTATATAGTTAGCTTTAATGCTTTCTTCAAAATCAGTGTTTAAGGCCAGTCTCTCAAAGCTTTAGAAACACTGTTTGAAATTTGCTACGCTCCTTCTTTCCTACTACCTATGCTTGTTTACACTGATGGTAAAACCACCTCATACTGAGTCTGTGGCTTCAAATTGGTATGCCAAGCACTAGGGAAGTTGAGACAGAAGGATCATGTGAGTTCAAAGGCTGTCAGTTACAGGAGTTCATGGCCAACATGGTCCACACAGCAAGACAATCTGACACTAAACCCAGCTTGGTGGTCTCCACTTATCATCTAGATGAGGGCAAGAGGATCTGGAGTTCAAGGTCATCCTAGGTTACAAATCCAGCTCAAGCTAGAGAATATGAAACTCTCTCAAAACCAAACAAAAAACTATGATACCATTTTTGTTGTTGCTTTTAGACAGGGTTCTGTATGTAGCCCTGGATGTCCTGGTAGTTGCCATGTACACCAGACAGGTCTGCCTGCGTCTGCATTAGGAAAAATACATTTTATGGTTGGTGTCACCACAACATAAGGAACTGTATGAAAAGGATGCAGCATTAAGAAGATTGAGAACCACTATCACACACTAATTTCAAAAAAATTGTCATCTATTTCAATATGGGCAGAACTGGAGGAAAGGCATGAGGCTCCATGAAGTCGGGCGTAGAAAAATGAATGCTGTGTAATGTAACTCATATGTAGAACCTTAAAATTCACTCTCGTGCCAGATGGTGGTGGCACAGGCCTTTAATCCCAGCACTAAGGAAGCAGAGGCAGGTCTACAGAGAAACCCTGTCTCAAAAAACAAAACAAGGAAAGTCAATTTCAAAGAATTTCAGGAAATTCAATTTCAGAAAGTTGGTTAAACATATTAGTTGCTGGGAGGGAGAAATAGGGCTAGAAATAAACGTGGAAAGAGCATAAAGTTTTGGATAGACTGGCTAAGTAAACTCTAGCAATCTATTGTACTGCACGGTGGCAACAGGAACTATGTATTATGTACAGCAGAACTGCTACAGATCTTGAATATGTTCTACAAACAGTTGCTCAGATGACAGACACTAATATCCTCTATTAAATCTTACTACAAAGTGCCCATAAATGAAGATATCACAATAAACCCTTATAAATATGTACTTATCTTTCTAAATGAATAAAATCTTAATTTTTAGACTCACCAAAGCAGTAATTTTTTTACTAATTCTTTCGGCTCACTCATTCTCAGCAATCTACAAATAAATTCACCTAACAGCAAATAATAAAGCAAGCTGCACTTAGAGTTTCCTAAAATATTCCTGCTCAACTCAGCAACTTATTTTTGCCTTTTCTTGAAACGGAGTCTCATCCTATAGCTCAGGCAAGAGCCCATAGCAATCTATCATGCTGTTTTACCCTCTGGAGTGCTAGGATTCCAACCAGTTGTGAGCCCTACCACGACTGGGTTCAACCTAACAATTAAAATTTAAGCTTTAACTTTGTTATATGCATGAATATTTTGCCTACAGGTATATATGGGAACCTCATGCATGCCTACTACAGAAAGAAGTCAGAAGAGGGTATCAGGTCTCTTGGAACTAGAGTTACAGATGGCTGTTAGCCACCAGGTGGGTACTGGGAACTTCTGTCCTCTGAAAGACCAACAAGGGCTCTTAACCACTGAATAATTTCTCAAGCCCCAACTTTACAATTTTAAACTGATTAACATCCAAATAAAATAAGAAAAAAAAGTATCTGAATAGCCCACTAAACGGAAAACTTTTTTATGGAGACTTTTTAAATTTACAAGTAACCTGAGGGGAGAGAGGTGATACCTAGAACTGAATTAAGGGTCAAAATGACAAACTATGTTTAAATAAATCACAAGTGAAATTGCAAATTAAAAATTACAATGGAGAGTGAAAGGTAAGAACATTCATATATTTGCATATATTTCTTTATTATCAAAGACCTACAACAGCATCTGTTTAAAAGCAAGGCCTAGCTGGCATAGTAGCGTATACCTCAGCATCTTGAGCTCTGGGATTATAAGTATGAACCACCATGCCCGGCTCAGATAAGCATGTTTTTGGCATGTATGTACACATGTGTTTTTATATCCATTTAGGCAGACATGCACCTGTGTGTTCATGCCTATGGAAGCCAGGGGCTGACGCGAATGTCTTCTTTTACCATCTCTACCCTATTTACTCTTGCTAACTCAGAGCTCAGGGATTGGGTAGTCTAGCTAGCCATCTTGCCCCAAGGATTTCCGGTCTCTGCCTCCAGAGCACTGGGATTACAAACCCAATCCAGAAAAACAATTTGGAAGTTTTACAGAAGAGAAGCCACAACAAAATTAAAGAGGGAATGTCATATTATACTCTAAAAATTAGTTTTGCTAGATTCATCCGGTTAATACTGAAATTATTTTTATTCCCTTAAGCACACACCATCTTTAGCTGTCAAGCACTGGATAAATGTTGCTTAATATATAAATATTCGTGTTTTAAAGTGTTCTATTTAATATTAAAATATTTTATTGTATAAAAACAAAACAAAAAAACAGACACAAACACTGACCTCTTAACTAAAAGAGAACTAGTACTGAAAACGGCTTCTTTCCCAGAGTCCATCTTAAAGCTCAGCAGCCATGTCTGCTAAGGCACTCTTCAGATGTCTGACAGGCACTCATTTGTGGAGGCCCTTTTTAAATCTACTTAATACAGAGAAATTACGTCTTTGAATTTATTTATTTATCCCTCAAAATGGTTCGATTATATTTCAAAGATAACTCTCTGACAATCCTGATACCTGAGTATAAGTAAGTATTAAATTTCTTTTATCCAAGTTCTTATGTGCTTAGATTACACTCACTCTCGGGCTTAACTTTTCCACTGATGCATCCAGTATTCTACTTTCTTTCAACAATCATTTATTATCTTATAAGTTATTTATGCTGCATCTTATGGAAAAGATTTACTCCACATCAAATTCTCATTACATCTGAATCACCAAAAGCTTACTATTTCCATTGCTTCCAGAATATATAATTCTTATCTTTACAGAGATGACAAGAAAAAAATGAATTTATCTTCATGATACAGTAACATAATTTCAACTTTCACTTACAGATATCCATACATTTCTACATACTGCTATTTCCACTGGATGAACATTAGCATCTAACAGCCAAGTTTGCTCTTCTCAGGTGCTTATAGCTTAATAAAATCAGCTTTTTAAAGAAAAGGTCAAAGTCTGATGACTTTAAACTAAGCAACTCTCTATTATCCCAGGCCTCAAACCTCTGCCAAAACATCTTATTCATAAATGTCAATTGTGCTTGGGAAAAGGAAAAAAAAAAAAGGTCATGAGGTTATGAGAACCTGCCACCAAGCCCAAAGGCCTGAGTTTGATCCCTAGGCCCCACATGGTGGAGAGAAAGAATACACTCCTGCCAGGTGGTGGTGACCCAGTCTTTAATCCCAGCACTTGGGAGGCCAAGATGGGCAGATGGATCTCTGAGTTCTAGGTCAGGCTGAACTACATAGTGAGTTCCAAGACAGCCAAAGTTACACAGAAAAACTGTCTCAAAAACAAAACAAAACAAAACCACTCTCCTGAAGTATGACCTCCAACTCACAAACTACGGCATACATTCCCATACACAAATATACACACAAATAAAATTTTAAACCAAAAAGTAAAGCTAGACATGGCAATTCAAGCCTGTAACCCCAGGACCATGGAAACGCTTATGTGAATTCAAGGGCTATAATGTAAGCTCTAAACCAACTTGGGCTAGAGTGAGAGATCCTGAGTCAAGTAGAGTGGTCTGTCTGAAACCCAGCTCTCTGGGAAGCAGTGGAAGATCAGAAGTTCGAGGTCACTCTCAACTACTCAACTACACAGTGAATTCTGGCCAGCCCAGACTACTTGTGATCCTGTTCAAAACAAAAACAACACATATGAGGGAAGGAGGAGGGGGGAAATGGGAAGAAGAAAGGGAAACTACAGAATTTTTAAAATACACAAAAATGCACACTTAAAGGAGGTAAAATGTTAAGATTATGACTGTACAAAGGTAAATTAACTCAACATTTGCTCTTCCGTAAGCAAATATTAGGTTTGTATCTGCCAAAATCAAGAATTAGTTGTCTTACTACTTAATGGCCAAGTCTCACAACATATAGGTTCTACTGTAATACTGACAAGTTATGAAGTAGCTAAGCCATTTGTTGTTGGGTGTCTTATAAAATCAATGTATCAACAGCATAAAGACTAAAATTTAAGACTACAGTCATACTCCATCCAGAAAAAAAGCAAAGCATATCCTCCAAGCACCAAATAACTGGGTAAAAAAACTAGCCATTTAAATTAATATTTCCTTAAATGTTATGGCTATAAACAGTAGTTGAAAATTTCTGACCCCCACAACATTCATCTGGTTACCCTAACTAGCATTATTAACATCTTGAGAGTAGACGGGCATTCACTCCTTCAGTCACAGCGCTTGAGCTTCAAGGTCAGCCTGGGCTACAGAGTCAGTTCTGGGAGAGCCACAGCAGGCTACGGAGAACCCTTGCTTCAAAAAAGAAATTAATTTTTTTAAAAGCCCCAAAATACAAAATACCTAGAATACTTCTTGTCTAACGTGCAGGAAGCCCTGGGTGCAATCCCCAATAGTGCAGAAACTGAGTATGGTGGCGCCTGTGAGGTGGGAGCAGGAGTATCAGAAACTCACTCACATCAAGTAAGGCCAACCTGTGATACAACCTATCTCAAAAAATAACATAAAATCTAACACAATAATGTTGTAAGTCTCAAATTATAAAATAAAATTTAACACAATAATGTTGTAAGTTCAAAAGTAGGTCACGGAGATGGCTCAGTCTGGAAAGGGCTTACCTCAAAAGCATGAGGACCTGAGATCGACTCAGAATCCAAACAAAAATGCCAGGCATTGTGGCACTGTAATCCCAGCACGAGGGCCAGCCAGTTTGAGTGTCTGTCTAAACGGAGGTAGATGGTATTTCTGAGGATGACACCAGGGATTGCCTTCTGGTTCACACATGTACACACATGCACAAGCACACATAAGCGCATGCAAACACACATACACACTCGAGTGCACTTTAAAAAATAGTCATTTATTTTAAAATTATCTCAAATTCCTATTGATAGAAAAGCTGATCTTCCTACCACCTTCTCTCCAAACACTAAAACAAAGAGAACAAAAACTGCAAATTCCATTTTCATTTCAACTAGACATTGTTACTCCAAAAAGATCAGGACCAACTGAAGATAGCAAATAGGAATGTGCCAATCCACGCACTAGAACCTAGAAAGGTTTAGCGCCAGGAGAACAGATCTCAGATACACAGAAGGATTTGATTAAAGGTCTATAAAAAGGCACTGTAGCAGCCTCATAGCCAGAAGCCATCACTGCTCAAGATACAACAGGAATCTAAGTGACTGGGAAAACAGGTGCAGTGAAATGTGGGAATAAGACAAGAGTGGGGGGGATCTTTTTATTTTAAATTTATTTTTAATTGTGTCTGTAGGAGGGAAGTTATGTGCACATGAGGCTCCATGATCACTTCTTAGCAGGAGTTACAGGAAGTTTTGAGCTGCTCTATGTAGCTGGGAACCAAACATGGACCCCCTAGAAGTAGAATAAGCATGCACTTAAAAAAAAAAAAAGACAAAATATACTAAAATTTAAGCTAGCCTTATACAGCCTTATACAACCAACTGTCTTTAACTGCTCCATCAAGAACACAGGCAAGCAAATTTATACCCTCCTCTCTCCACATGTCACAGATAGGTGACTTGAGGGTCATTGGTTGCAGGATATTTGTTCCCATTGTGAACCTGGAGATTGTGAACTGTGAAAACCTGTTTCTTATTGTGGTACAGCTCAGTCTTTGCCCCAGAGCTGACTGTTTACTGTAAACAAATTCTTGTGGTGTGGCTCAGCCCTAGCACACACCTTTAATCCAAGAGCTTTCTGCAAACAGGATTAAGTAAAATTAACCCTAGGTCAAGAGGCAGAATAAGCAACCTGGAATGACAGAAAGTAAACATGGGGGAGGGAGGAAACCCATAGAAAGTGAGAGAAGTCCAGAAGATAGACACACAGGAAGTAGAAATGGGAGGGCACTGAATTGAAGGGTATTTAAAACAGCAGGGAAGAGATAGGGCTTTTTCCTTCTGGGAGAGCTGAGCAGGAAAGTAGCTGGGTGCTTTCTCTGCCTCTCTGAGATAGCAGGTTTTCATCCCTGCATCTGCCTCCTGAGTATTGGTAAAAAATGAACTATTGGGTTTTCTTTTTTTTCTTTCTTTCTTGTGTTTGTTTTGCTTTGCTTTGCGAGACAGGTTTTCTCTGTGTAGCTGTGGCTTTCCTAAACAGGCTGGCCTTGAACTCACAGAGATTGGCCTGCCTCTGCCTCCTGAGTGCTGGGATTAAAGATGTGTACCATCACCTCCTGGGCAGGGATCTTCTTTCTTTATAATAACAATCATCCTCTGGAAAAATGGAATTGCTCCAAGAAGCATACCCACAAAGCTGAGACATAGCAGGAACATATCTTTATTCCTAGCATTAAGGAATATGAGGCAATCCAAGACAAGCATGCACTACATATTGAGACTCTGTCTCAAAAATAAGCAAGCAAAAAAGGAAAACCCTATAGATTTAATGCCTAGATACACTCCCAAATTTTTAGAAAATGTTCACTGTCCATCATCCTCTCAAAGTCTCAGCGTCCATGATTATTAAAGGGACTGCAAATCTTTTTCCTTTTATTTGAAAAAAAAAGAAAAAAACAAACAACAACAAAAAACACTCTCTCAGCTCTGGCTGACCTTGAACTCACAGATTCACCTGCCTCCCAAAGAGTAGAATTAAAGGAGTCTGTTACCAGTCTGGCCTGCAAATACTGTTTTTTCCTTTCTTTATGTGTGTGTGGGGGGGATGGGGTGGGGGGGCACTTGAGGTTGACTGGAAACTGAACCTGATGCCCACATGCTAAGCAAGTATTCTTATCACCAGAACACATGCCCACACTTCTTTATACTTGTATCTTGAGGCAGAGTCACATTAAGTTGTCTAAGTTGGGTCTTAAACTTGTCACTCTCTGCTTTAACTTCCTGAATAACTGGGATTACAGGCCTGTACCACTGGCTAAAATTACATTTTAAACAATTCTTTTTTTTTTTTAATTGCTTAATTTTTAAACGTTCTTGTAAACTTGTGCACAGATGTCATTCATGGTGCATGAGTGAAGTCAGAGAACACTCTGTGGCAATCACTCTCTCCTTCCACAATGTGGGTCCCAGAGATCAACTCAGGACATCAAGCTTGGCAGCAAGTACCCTACCTACTGAGGTGTGTGACCCCAGCACTGGGAGGTAAAGGGAAGACAAGTTCAAGGCCATTCTAGCCTACACAATGAGAAGGATGGAAAGGAAGAAGGAAAAGAAAATGGAAAGACAAGACAGAAGTTACTGAAGTTGAAAATATAAACTGGACATAATAGGATATGACTATAATCCTGGCATTTGGGAGGTAGAAACAGGATTGGAAGTTCAAAGACGTTCTTGGGCTACACAGCCAGTTCAAGACTACTCTGGGCTACAGAAAGAAAAAAATAAATCATGTTAGCAAGAGACAGTATAACACAGACCCAGATTTATTCAATAGAAAAAAGTTTAGAGAGAGCCAGGTATAGTACAAGTCTGTAATGTCACCCTCTAGAAGCTGAGGTTTAAGGAAAAGGGAATAGAGGTGGGGGGAACACAGCTAAAAGATAAAGTTGAGGAAATTTCCCAGGCAGTAGAACAAATCAACAAGATTGGAAATAAGACAATCCATGGAGTCCAATATCCAGTTAAAAAGACAACAGGAAGTAAAGGGAAGAAAACATGCAACAAGATATCCAGCAAAGAATCTGAAAGACCCACTACCCAGGAGGATAGATTTTAAAAGAAACAGTGCTCACCAAGCAAGAACTGAAACTTCTAACTAGGAACTTGAAGGATTTTTAAACCCTAAGACTTTCAAAAACAAACTCCACCACTAACAAAGAAATCAGAACAGTTCTGAAACCAAAGCACCATCCAAAACTAGAACAAAACAGAAAACCTAGGCTTTCAACCTAGACTCCCATCAAACACTCAAGTGAATCAAAGGGAAGAATTAAAGCACTGTCACGAAACCAGAGGCATGCCTCAATGGCAGGACCCTTGTCCAGCACTTACGAGGCCCTGGTTTTGATCCTCAGCACCACTTTAAAAAAGAATTGTCTAACATGAGCTGTCTCAAAAACTTCCCTTTATATGCAGCCTTTCTGCAAGAAACTACTAGAGGGTGACAAGCTTCAAGGTAGACTGTTCAGCAAAAACAAGAATGCCATACATAGAAGACCTAGGGAATTTCCAAAGATGGCTGTGCTACCAGCCTGTTACAGAAGACGGCAGGAGAAAAGGTCTACCTTTCTTAGTCTCAGGAATCAACAAAACCAAAGACTGTTTCTCTAATGGTTTGCCTGTGAAGAAACTCATTAAGAAGTTACTGAGAATATAGTTAACTTATAAACAGATAAAAGCTAAGTAATTGAATAAAGAGAACTTTTAACTCAAAAGAAAGAAAGGGGGAGAGTGCAAGATGGTTCCGTGGGTAAACATGCTTGCTAACAAGCATGACAACCCAAATTCAATTCAGCCCTGCAACACACCTGAAAGTCAGAGGAGAAAACTGGCTTCACAACATTGTCCTCTGGCCTCAATACACATGCCATCACACACACAGACACACAATGCATGTCCAAAATAATAAACAAAAAAAAAAGTTTAGCAAGAAAGATAAAGAAGGGTGTAAAGATTTAGAAACCGGAGGGAGCACACTTCTGCACTGGGGACCAAACCCAGGTCCGGGATGTTAGACAAGCACACCACCTGCCAACGGAGCACAGCCATTTCTAGCTCCACTTCATTTTTCTTTCTTCACCTTTACTGTCTTTTTAAATTCTTTTCCTCACCAATCCCAACTTAAGAAACTTCAGTTGTTTTACTTACTTTGGTTTCTGAGACAAGGTCTTGCCCTGTAGCCCTTGCTGGCCTCAAACTTGCTATATAGACCAGGCTGATCTCAAACTTCCAGCATTTCTCCTGCTTCTGCCTCAGACTGGGGTTACAGGTGTACAGGTTACATCCTCAATATTAATGTATTTGTAGAACTCACGCCATATTTTATAAGACTTGTTCTCAACAGTTGAATAGGTTCAAATATATTGCCCGTTGCTCTTTAAACTCCCCTTTCAAGACTTAACCATCTTCATAAGCAGTTTCCTCCTGTACTGTTTACGGCTAATCACAATTTTGTATTTTGTGCTCAATAAACAGTCTCATTTGTAAATCAAGACTCGGCAGCCTCCACTTTTCTGCCCATAGCTGCTCCCACAGCACCGCCTGGGCAACCTTATACTGTTTCAAATTGAAACAGATGGTCAGTATTTCTCCTCCTGTTCTTTCCCTCCTCCAAGTCACAAGGAAGTATCAGTAAGTAGTTTTGTTCTAGTACTTGACACAGCATTATATCCCACAATTCTTGAAAAGGACAGTTCTCTCCAGCGCTCCCTCCTCCATTCTTTCGTGCTCCAGACAACACTATCATGCAAAGGACAAATACCCAGGTTGAAGCATTGCCCCTCCCAGGTAACTCCAGAACTATCTCTCCTACCTTACCAATATGCTGGGGTGTGGGGTACAATGTGACAGTGAAATATTCAGAATGAGAAGCACAGCCACAAATAGAGCCCTGAAATGATCACACTGAACTCTAAGTGAAGCCCGTTTGCTGAAGGTTCCTCTTTCCTCAGAAACCACTGTTAACATTAGCTGTCATCTGGAACAGAAGGGGCTTTCTGTGCTCAAACGCTCTTTTTAGACAGCCTGGTCAAATATCTCAACAGTCTTCAAGGTTTTGTTTGGTAGTGTCACGTGTCACAAAACATACCATTTTAGCCACTTAAAAAATTATAGTTAGGCTGAGCTTGGTGTTAACAGTCCTGTAATCTCAGAGGAAAGGGAGACAGAGACAGGAGGATCAACAGCGCCCCCACGGCCTCCAAAACTTTCAACTTTGACAGAGGTAGGGAGTGGGGGGTAGGGTGGAACAAGCCTTTAATCCCAGTATTGGAGGCAGAGACAGGCAGACCTTTTTGTAAATACAAGGCCAGCCTGGTCTACAAAATGAGTTCCAGGACAGCCAAAACTACATACAGGAAAACCCTGTCTCAAAAACAAAACAAAACAACAGCAACAATAAAAAAACCAAACCACTCTTTCAACATCTCAAGAGAAAATTCTATGCCATTAACCATTAACTCTGTATATACCCTTGTCATTAAATCCTGGTAATCGCTATTCCATTCTCCCTATAAATCTGTCTGCTCTATGTAAGTATCTGTCCTCTTACATCTGACTTAATGTTGTTTTGTTTTTTGAAGCAGGGTCTCTCTGCATAGTTCTGGCTGCCCTGGAAATCACTATGTAGTCCAGGCTGGCCTTAATCTCAGAGTTCCACCTGCCTCTGACTCTGGAAAGCTGGGATTAAAGCTATGAACCATCATGTGGGCTATTTTTGTTTTTGAGGTTCATCAATGTTATAGCACTCAGCAAAATTTCATTACTTTTCAAGAATGAATAATCCATAGCATGCATACACATTTTATTAATCATTCATCCATCAATGGTATCTGAGTTATTTACACTTTTTGGCTATTGTAAATAAGGCTCCTATGAACACCGGCATTTAAACACCTCTGTGTCCCTACTTCAAACTCTCTGACTAGGTCCTGCCTAGCATGCACAAGGCCTTGGGAGTCAGAGTTCTACCACATTAAAATTAAAATTGCTTTTAACTATCTTGGATATAACTTACATGGAAATTTACTGGATCATATTCTTCTTGCTGCCCTTTAAAAAACAAAAATAGGATCTCTAACCCAGGCTAGTCTCAAACTCCCTTTTTAGCCAAGGATGACCTTGAACTTCAGATCCTCTTGCCTCTTCCATTTGAGCACTGGGATTACAGGTATATGCCACTACACTCAGTTTATGAAGTGTGGCAGATTAAACCCAGGGCTTCCTACTAGGGAGCATTCTACCAACTGAGCCATGTCCTCCGGCCCTTTTTTGCTCAATTTTGTTAAACAGAGAATCACTGTAGCTCAGGTTAGCATAGAACTCAGTATATAACCCAGGCTGACACACAGCAATGCTCCTGCTGCAGCTTTATGAGTGCGGAGGTTACAGTCATGCACCATAAAACCAGGCTCTCATTCATTTTTAGAAAAGCTCCTATGCTATTTCCCACAGTACTATCTAAAGTCCCGGCAACATGCCAGGGCTCCAAATCCTCCAGATCTTCAACACTTGCTTTTGTTTCTGTCTTGTTTCACTGGGATACTGTGAGATTAGTCATTTACTCTCTCATATATCCCAAGTGTATATCACATTACTGAGGACCGAACCAGAACATCACACATACTAATAAGCACCCTATCCCCAGCCCTCCTTTTTTTCATTTTGAACAAGTTCTCACTGACTTGTCTAGAACGGTCTTGTTGTGCAGACTAGACAAGCTTTGAACCTGAAATGCTCCTGTCTCCCACGTAACTAGGATTAGGCCTGTGCTACCATGGTCTAATAGCCATAGAACAGAATAGTCAATAGAAAAGCCAACTAATGACTGTGAAGTAACGTCTCACTGTTGCTTTGACTTGTATTTCTTTAATTATTAGAGGCTGAACATCTTTTCATGTGCTTATAAGCTATTTGTATGTGTATTTTGGAGTCAAGCTTACATAGTTTTAGTCTATCCTAAAAGCACATGCTTCAATGAGAAAAATTCCTTAGGCATTCTGGCATTCCTGCAGCATGAGCCTGAGTATCACTACACAGCTCTCACATGCTTTATGACAAAGGTTTGGCTCATTGCTCTAAAAAGCAGACACTCTATATAAAATCGGGTGTCAGTTGAATTTCATCAACTCTTTTGTTGTCTTCCTTTTGTTTGGGAAGAAGGTGTAGTACCAGCTAGCCTGGCATGCTACATAAACCAGGCTGGCTTTAATTTGCAGTGGTTCTCTTGCCTATGTCCTGAGTTATAGCATTACAGGATCGTGCCACCAGGTCCATCTCATCTCTGGCTAGCCTCGAATCTTCCATGTGGATCAAGATGGCCTCAGACCTACTCACACCCTCTGCCTTCTGAGTCCTGGATTATAGGTACGTGCCACCACATCCAGTAAAATCAACTGATTCTTAGGAAAAAGTAACTTACATCTATTGATTGATTTGACTGCGTGGGGGTATATTCATACACAACTTAAGTATCACAGTGTACATGCGGAAGTGAGAGGACAACTTGAAAAACTTGACCTCTCCTTTTACCAAGTGGGTCCCAGGGATCAAACTCGGGTCTTCAGGCTTGGCACAAATGTCCTTAACATCTTAACATGTCCTAGCCATCTTACTAGCCTAATCAACAAGTCTTTAATGCAGATTAGTAGAATCTTACTCTTCCAAAGTTTAACTAATGCATTCAAGTAATAAAAAGATATTATACCTCTATCAGAGGCAAATCTTTATCAATTTAATTTCCTTACATGGGGGCCAGGGACCACACTATTCAGTGAAGACACTGCCCTTAGAAAAATAAAAACTGCCCAGCATGGTGGCATTTGCCTATAACCCCAGCACTCTAGGAGGCAGAGGCAGGCAGATCTCTGTGAGGTCGTGGGATTAACGGTGTGCAACCACCACCACCCAGCAAAAACACACGTTCTTAATGCACTGTTTCCACTGGATAGTCTATTATTTGGTTCTTAATCCTCTCTCCACACCTGTATTTTTTCTTTCTTCTTTTTGTTTTTGTTTTGTTTTTGGAGACAGGGTTTCTCTGTGTAACGTTGGCTTTCCTGGACTCACTCTAGACCAGGCTTGCATCAAACTCAAGAAATGTGCCTGCCTCTGCCTCCTACACAGAAAAAGACATACTTGCTGCTCCCAGCTCCCACATAGTGGCTCCTAACTGTCAACAACTCCAGTTCCAGGAGATCTGCCACTTTTCTTCTGGCCTCAAAAGACACTAGGCGCAAAGTGTACATACAAACAAACATGCAGACAAAACATTCAAACACATAAAATAAGTAATAATATTGTTAAGCTAATAGCACATATGCATGAACATACACATGCACACACAGCACATTTAATCTCAGCATTCGGGAAGACAGAGAGGCAGGCAGATCTCTGAGTTTGAGTCCAGCCTGGTCTACAAGGTGAGTTCCAGGAAAACCAGGACTACAAAGAGAAACCCTGTCATGAAAAAAACAAAAAAGGAAAGGGGGCTCGGGAGGAATGTGCTTTAAGAACAAGTTCATGTAACTATACTACTGAGTAATACTTTCCAGAGCTCATACTGCCAAGAAAATTATGGTCAAATCAACCACTGACGTTTGTATAACCAGAACCAGTAACTTTCTTAATTATACTCCAAACAATCACTGAATTTCTAAGACCAGTTTTGCCCTAAAATGTTTGATGCACAAGCATAAGGACTCGAGTGCAGATGCGCAAAACCCAGGTAAAAGGCCAGGCATGGCATAGGGAATCCCAGCACTGGGGAAATTGAGACAGAATGGTCTTTGAGGCTTGCCTGCCAGTGACTGATTGGCAAGCTCAGAGTTCAATGAGAGAACCTATCTCAAAAAGTACAAGTAGAGGGTGACAGAAGCCCACACATGTCCTCATCCTCTGGCCTCCACATCACACACACACATACACACTCTCTCTCTCTCTCTCACACACACACACACACACACACACTACTCAATTATCCAAACAGATAATATTTATTAAGTAAAATCTGATCCCAATTTACGTCTTAATCATCAGACAACAAATGAAAAGTGGAGTATTAAACTAAGTTAGCCCTGACCTAGGGGGCTAACTACATGTTCTTCATATCTTCTCCATGTTCTGTAGAAAGAGACTATCAATGTAGTACTATCCTATCTCCCTCCTACATGTGTTCATTATTTATCACCCACCTTTTAGTTGCTTAGCACTTACAGGCAAACAAACAAACAAACAAAAAAAACAGAGCCCTGGCCCTGGGTAACTTATTATTCAAATGATCCTAGATTCACTTGTTTGGTGTTGTAGAATGGCCTTGCTATCTGAACCTGTGATCCTCCTGCCTCAGCAACTGAAGTTTTGGAATTAGAAGCATGAGCCACCACACCCAGCTGTGACTTTACATTCACTTTGCAGTTGGTTAAATGTCAAAGTAAGAAGCTAAACCAATCCTGCCTGGAATATGAGGGGCTACTTGCAGCCTGGTCCTTCAAATGTACAGTGACAACTTCCTCATGGGGGCAGGTTTTTGAGGCTCAGAGTGTATCTTAGTGCTAGAATGGCCACCTGAAGAGGCAACAGCACTCAGGCCCACTGAAAATACTTAGTATTCTAAATATCCTAAAAGTAAAAAACATGCAAGCATCTCTAGTTATCCGTGTATCAACTGGCTACTTTTCTGTTGTTTAGACATATACTCAATATAGTAGCCATATATGGCAACTGAACTATTGAAATATGCCTAAATTGAGATGAGCTGCCCATACAGCTCCCTACGCTAGAGGGAAACAATGGAAAATATCTGCTTGAAATTGACTGCATAAAATTGCATCTTTAATGAGCTAAAGTATATCATTAAATTTTTCCTTTGTGACTAGCAGTTTACTTACACGGGCAGCCCACAGTTCTTGCAGACAGCACTCTTTTAAGGCAGTAGAATTCAAAATCTCTGCACAGAGCTAATACATGACTATGTTTAAAATAGGCTAAGAATTGTCAGAATCGTGTTCATTTTCTCAGCTAACTTTATTCAAATCTCATATAAAATATCAAATATTTTATATAAAAATGTGTAAATGTCAGAGGTTACAGTGAAACTGTTTAGCAGAGTACCAACAAATATTCAAGTTACCATTACAAACAGGACACATTCAATCCATAAAGCAACATATTCTGACACACATCAGTACAGAAAGGCCATATATTCTGCACAAATCTGCACTGTGTTCCTACAAAGCACCTGGCACCATGACTAAATGCTTTGCTCTCACTGACCTATAAAGCCTCACAAGTACCATACACACTTTTATACTGTCTAATACTATTTTAAAACATTGTAGCCAAAGTTGCAGTTAGTAACCTGTAGAGCCAGGATTACAACATAGCAGGCTGTGGTGTAACAACCTATTTTCCCAAGTCAAAGGACAACAAAGACTATAGACGGACTCAGTACTGACGGACTCAACAGCCTACCAAGCATGACGCTATTGTCAATCCCCAGTACCTGGGGGCAGCCATCTACGGAACTGAGGATCACCCTTCACAATAAAACTTTGCTTCCTATTTCACCTCCCCCTTCTCAAGGGCAGGTTTTAAAACTGACCACACATCAAATTCTCTTTCTGAAAGGCTGTCTCCCCTCCGATCCAACTTATACTTGTCTTTCAGGCTTTGTTGTTATCTATTAGTCCATGCAAAGCAGATTCCCCATATTTCAGGTTAGTTCCCTTTGCTAGTTCCCTTTGCTCCCCCTCCACACTATAGTGCTTTACACACTATTGTGATTGTCTTCATCAATGGTCAAGGGGTCTATTGTATCCATCACTTATTCCCAAAGCTTTTAACAGTGCCTAGCATTAGGTGCTCAATAAATATTTGCTGATCTAGTCATCTGACTCACCCAGTTACACCTCAACTCAAAGCAAACTTAGTGCTGTAAATGCTAATCCACAAAGCAGAGGGCAAGTTTAAGCTTCATGAAATTTTGACAATCCCTCCCACCAGTAGGTAAAACAACCCATTTTAAATAAAATTTGCTCACTGTAATTTCAGTATACCTTACTTTATAAGAATGAGTTTAAGTTACTTATAAATATGTCATAAGGATATCCAAGTCGCTTTCAGTAATACTATAAATTGGTTAAAATCAGTTTGATTTTCACAATTCTTAAGAAAAACCACCAAAGTTGCTTCTCTATATTACCTCATCATGAAATTAGTTACATTTATCTCAAGTTTTCCTGCACTACCCTAATGCTGGAGCTGAGGTCCAAAAATGATAGGCACAGAAAACTTTAAAAAATTAGGGTGGAGGGGATGTTTCATGTAGTTACTTTGACAAAATTTGTGTTGGTGCCAGAGTCAAAACGAATTTCTTGGAACCTTCCCTTTTCATTTCCGAAACAAGAAACCAATTTAAAATGTCACCCCCCTCGGCTTTTACTTCCATACAAGTAATTCCGAAGTATGTGGTGAACGTACATTAGAAGTCCTTAGGGCCAAGACTGACAAAACATTTTCCTGTGAATTCTAGCGTCAGAATAAAACAGGAGAACTTGACTTAATTCCACCGGGTTGAAGACAGAAACTGATCATCTCCCTCAGACTACTGCTTCTGTTGAGGTCTTGAAAAGCACTGTGAGCCAACCATGCCAGATTCCCACCCCAAGCACGAAGAGCCTCCGATTGTCTGACACATCAATGGTTCAGTCAAGACAGCCAACTCACTCCCCCCCCCGCCCCTCTCATTTTCCTTAATGATTCTGCAACTCTCAAGTTTACTCCAAGTTACAGCCAGATGGAATATTTTCTCTCTGACCTCCAATAAAAATTCGGGCCTTCACCACATAGCCAGTATTGCTTCAATCCCAAACACGAAAATATGTCCACGACAAATACCACATCAAGTAACGTGAAGTTACTTGATTACGGAAAGGCCAGTCAAGTCACTTAAACAGACAGGATTCTGGAACGCTGCTAAATGCTGCATATTTTGTGCCAGGAGGCAACGAACAGAGAAGGAGACTCGAAAGCAAAAGACCGGATGGAAAGCATGGGAAGACCCCGCCCCAGTCAGCGCTATTCCGATTCCAACAGTAACTTAGATCTGTCGTCTGGAATCGGAATCACTGGAACAAAGGCGTAAATTCCGGGAAGCAAGATGTCTGGAATCCAAGAAAACGGCTCGAGGCTCCAGGGGCCCCACGCCGCCCTCCCACCGGTCTTACCTATGGTGGAAATAAAGGTGGTATTGAAGGCATCGTCCGAAAAACGAAAAAGGACGCAAGTCTTGCCCACTCCCGAGTCCCCGATCAGGAGCAGCTTGAAAAGCAGGTCGTACGTCTTCTTCGCCATTGGGAGGAGCGGCTCGGGCGCTCGCCGCCGGGAGCCCCAAGGGATCGGTGCTGCTCACTACGGCCAACTCCTCACCCAGGCGTTCTGGGGCCGCAGCAGCGGGGAAGCGTGTGCGGGGGAGAAAGCAGCCCTCGAGGCGGAGCCGGGGACCTTCCGAACGGCCTCGTCGAGGAAGCCCCGACGGTGGCGGCGCCCGCGGCTCCGCAGCCTCTCCCAGCCGCTCCGCCCGGTTCCGGGGAGTCGGTCGGGACAAAATGGCCTCCCCTCCCCCCTCGGCGCGGCTCGGCCGGGACGCTCCCACGGGCGAGCGAGCGAGCTCTACGTCGAGGGAGCGCGGCGGGCTCGGACACGGCCTCGGCCCGGAGCAGAAACCCCGCGCTTAGGACGCGGGCGAGGGTGGCGAAGGAGGTCTCGCGAGCCGGCGAGCCCTGCTACATAACCCCAGGAAACCGAGCCGCCCCGGCCAGAGCCACCTTTTTCCCCGTGCCCTCTCACGCCGGCGTGCGCGCTGCCTGAGACGCACGCAAGGACGTACACCCGCCCTTCCCTCGCGCCCTCGCCCCTGCGGCCCGCCTCTGCGCACGCGCGGGAGGGCAAGTAGGGCAGGCGGAGGCGGGACCAACGAGGGCGAGGCCGCGGGCGCGCTCCCTGCGGCCTCCTGATTGGGTGCGCGGCTTGACGGACACGCCCCGAGGGGGGGGGGAGGCGAGGCCTGGGAACTGCGCAGGCGTACTACATCCGTGTAGCCCTCCCTTGCCTTGCCTTTTCCGGGGCGTCCTGCTGACGGCTGCGCTCCCTCTGCTCGCCCGCTCGCTCGCTCTCTGTCGGCTGTCGTGGAGCTGGACATGTTGGCTCAGCGACGGGCGTGGGTGGCCTGTCTGTGTTGTGTTGCGTGGTTCCCAGATGCGAGAGGAAGGAGTGCCCTTGGACCGTTCAAGAACCCCTTACTAAAACCAGACGTCTCCGGAAGGGCCCTCGCTTGCAGACCCATCGTGACAGCCCGGTCTCCTCAAAGAAGCTAGAGTTCGGGAGAGCCGGGATTCCAAACTGGAAAAAGTCGCAGCGCTCCTGGGATCGGAATGATGTCATCGGCCTGAGGAATCCCGGGTGTGGGAGAACCTCCCCGCGAATGGAAGCTTCGCTGCTCCGGGCCTAGGCAGCCCTTGGAATCCCCGGGAGCCGAAGCGCTCCACACGGAGAAGGCGGGGCGGGTCACTGTAGCCAAAAGTTGTTCCACTAAATCGAAATTCCAAAAGCCTGCCCCAGCCCAGCCGACCCTTTCCTTGCTTTTCACTTGTTTGTAGGTTGGTTGTTTTGTTGCAAAGTCTGGCTTCGAACTCCGTGCCGGCCTCCAATTCATGATTCTCCAGTCTCAGCCTCCAGAGTGCTGCTCGGTGGACTTACTCCACCACACCAGTGCCCGGTCTTTTTATTAGCCTTGACCCCTGCTTACCGCTCTCCCTATCAGTCTTATTTACACTTCCCTTTTCTTCCTCTCTAACCACGTTTCTAACCTTATCTCAGTATGCTGCAGCACCTGCAGGATGTGATGGTTGAACCTGGTGAGCTGGTTGAACCTGGGACATTTGAAACCAAGAGGCTTTTGTGTTATTTATATAAACAAAAATCTACATTTTAAATAAAAATGAGCTACATTTTAGCGAACACCTCACCATCATGGAAATGTACATTTCATGTGTAACTAAAATAAGCCTTTGATCATGTTCTTTTGTGACCATCTCAGTTGTGAGCATGTTTTTTAAAGACATGTCTTCCTTCTAAATGGCCATAAAGTTCTGAAGATGTTTGTGTGCTCTATACCATCTCCCTCCAGTTAATTCTCTGATTGGTCTTTAGTTTTACCGTTAAACCAAATACTCTGAATCATTCTTCCTCCAGCTGGGAATGACTTACTATAGCATAAGTCAGCAATTCTATGTAAATTTCCGACAAGCACTGGCTTTTCAGGTTTGTCGTTAATTCAGTCATACTTCTGAGCACCCTAGGAAAACTTTCAAGAGACTGGCTTTGGAAGGCTCTTTGTAGCATGCCTGTCTAGCATAAATGAAGTCCCAGGTTCAATTCTTGAATCCCACCACTTGGAAGGTGGAGACTAGAGGTGTATCAAAAGTGTAGGGTCATTGATTAGAAAGAGAATCGGATGCCAGCCTGGAATACATGAGACCCTGTAGGAAGTGGAGGTGAAAGTCCCAGTCTGTAAATTAACCAGGCAAGCTTCAACACTCTCTCACTTCAGCCTCCCAAGTTTGCAGGTATGCTTAAATATTAGTGGGTTTGTTTGTTTTTAAAGTAGGTGAATTTGGAAAGCAATGCCATCACATAAATTTAAGAAGTGATGAACTGCTAGAAAGAATTTTTTTTAATTCACTGTATATCCCAGGTGTTTCCAATAGCTGTTCCTAAAATCCATAGTCTGAAAATTTGCAAATTCTTTGGTTATATTTATTAACAGTTGACTTTTATTCTCAAATCAAGATCATGAGTTATTAATTCTTTAAGAGCATAATTCCGTTAGGTGTGGCATGAATGTCTGTAATCCTAATCCTCAGGAGACTGAGGCACAAGGATGAGCAGCTTAGAGCTAGCAAAGCTCTGGCAGATTCTGACCTGGAGACCCTGCCTCACCCCATCCTGCCCCATCCCCACAAAACTAAAACAGGAATTGGCTCTCAAGCTGTTGGGAATTGAACCCTTGTACATATGAGGCAGCCACTTCACCCGAACCTGAGCCTGATTTCTTGCCCTTTTTATTTAAGCTCTACTCCTTGGTCACTTTGTTTTTTATAAGAGTGTCATCTTTGCCAGGCATGGTGGCGCACACCTATGATCCATGCACTCTGAGAGGCAAAGGCAAGCACCTATCTCTGTGAGCTTGAGGCCAGCCTGGTCTATAAAGGGAGTCCAGAACAGCCAAGGCTACACAGGGAAACCGTGTCTCGAAAAAAACAAACAAAACGAAACAACAAACAAACAAAAAAAGGCTTCTTTGCTTAAAAGGTAGGTCAGCCTTGCTGTGTCATCACCTAACTGTAAAACCCACTTCTTCCGGTGTCTGGGACATTGCCTATTTACTGCTGCCCGTTTCCTCTGTTCACACCCCTAATCCTCTGCAGGCACTTCCTTGAGGAAGGTTTTCATTAGATTGACCTGACTGCCCGGAGAAGGCCACGGCTGTTCTTATCACCATTGCCTGCCTTGTTTATGGCAGTAGGCATTCAAGAGACTGCCGCTGGTGACCTACCCTAGCCCCTACTCTCTAGAAAGCTGGGGTTTCCTCCCACAGTTACTATGTATCTTCCTGGCTTCAAGGTTAGTTTAATGAAGTTCACTCCTTATAATATGCACCTCAAATCACTTGCTATCCCTTTGGCCCTGAGCTCAAATGTCTTCACCACAGCAACTCCTGCTGTGAGTAGCTTGTTGCCCTCCTGAACTACCTTACCTACCTTTCAAAATCGATTGTTGTGGGGCTGGTGGTACAGCCTATGATACCAGCACAGGGGAGACATAGGTAGGAAGATCTAGGTAAGGTCAAGGCCATTCTGATAGCAAGATAGAGGCCATCCAGGGCTGCATAATGAGACCCGATTTCAAACAACAACAAGGATTATATTTTTTAATTTATATGTAATTATATAATATAAATAAATATATATGTAATTATACTTTTAATATATTATTTTTACAATTGATAAATTTTATTTTTGAAACTTCATTGTGGTTCATGCCTGTAATGCCAGAGGTTAAAGGTGGCAGATCTCTGTTAGCCCTAGGAAAGACAAGATGCGACAAGTTTAGGGTTTGTTGTTGTTTTTGTTTTTTTCAAGACAGTGTTTCTCTGTGTAGTCTTGGCTGTCCTGGACTCATTTTAGACCAGACTGGCCTTGAACTTACAGAGATCCTCCTGCTTCTGCCTCCCGGGTACTGGGACTAAAGGCATGTGCCATCATGCCCAGCTTGAAATACTGTTTGGAAGAAATTTTCAAAATAGAAATTTTTGTTGTGTGATGTTTTTATTTTCAACTTTTTTTAATAATAAAGTTTAAAAAAAAGAATTTACCCTACACATATGTAACAAATGTATAGCTTGGTTTTCATGTGGGTCCCCCAACTGGAGCAGGAGCTGTCTCTTACTCTCTTGCCTGCCTTTGGATCCTTTTTTCCTAACTGGGCTGCCTTGTCTGGCCTCAGTAGGAGAAGACGTACCTAGTCCTACTGCAACTTGATATGCCACGGCAGGACGATATCCATCAGGACAATATCCATGGGAAGCCTTCTGTTTTCTGAGGAGAAAGGGCACATGAGGGAGGGGAGAGGGAGAGACTAGGAGAAGAAGAGGGAGTACAGAAAGCTGTGGTGAGATGTAAAATAATTAATTAATGGAAAAAAGAATTTAAAGAGCAAATGAAAAATAACACATTTGAATATTTTTTCATCTTTTAAAATGTTAATTTCAGGGCATACATGAAGAACTTAATTCCACCATAGAGATTATTTATTCTGTGGACAAGAACAACGTTAAAGCTAATCAGGCAACTATGAGTCAGCAGAATGCATTAAACCTATAGCCAGATGATATATCTTCTGGAACTAGCTTGCAGGGACTAGCTCTGTAATAAGGGACTCATTTAACCTCGTTCAGCCTGTTCTGCTCAGGTACCAAGGGTGTTGTACTCAAAGACTGTTTCAAAAAATTAAATGTGATAAAGCCTGTAAACATGCTTTGGGTAGACAGAAGAGCATGCACAGGTAAGTCCTTTCTGTTATATTAAGGAATGACAAGTCACACCATAAGACAAAGAGCAAAACACTACATTTAGAAAACATAAATTATTGCCCACTAGTGGTGGCGCACACCTTTGATCCCAGCACTCAGGAGGCAGAGGCAGGTGGATCTCTGTGAGTTGGAGGTCAGCCTGGTCCACAAAGCAAAGAGTCCAGGACAGCCAAGGCTACACAGAGAAACCCTGTCTCAAAAAAAAAAAAGAAAGAAAGAAAGAAAAGAAAGGAAACATCCTGGAGGAAAAATAGCCACAGGAACTTGAACTAAGAATAGAAATGTGGAGGAGGGGAGGTGCAGAAATGGCTCAGTAAAGAATGTTTCCTGCTCATGCAGAAGAGCAAAGTTTGGTTCCCAGCACCCATATCAGATAGTTCACAACTGCCTGTAATTCTAGTTCCAGAGGATCTGATGGTCTAGAGAATCTATGGGCCCCTGCATGCCTATGGCATACATAAACTTATTCAGCACACACACACACACACATACATAAAAAATAAAAAATTTTAAAAGAAAATAGAAATGGCCAGAAAATGAAAGTTAGGGAAGGAAGAATAGAGTCCTTTTTTTTTTTTTTTTTTTTTTTTTTTTTTTTTGGCTTTTCGAGACAGGGTTTTTCTGTGTAGCCTTGGCTATCCCGGACTTGCTTAGTAGACCAGGCTGGCCTCAAACTCACAGAGATCCGCCTGCCTCTGCCTCCCTAAATGCTGGGATTACAGGCATGTGCCATGGCATCCAGCAAAGAAGAATCTTAACTGGCTACAGCTGGAATACAAAGTGAATAAATTGTAATCAACAAGAAAAAAAAAAGAATCTTAGCTGACTTGACTTGCAAAGATTGAATATTAAAAGTATTGATGAGGCCGGGCAGTGGTGGTGCACACATGCACAAATAAATATAATTTAAAAGATGTTTTTAAAAGTAGGAGCTGCTCTATTCCTATCATCTAGACAAAGGAAAACACCAAGGTACCTCAAACATGGTCTACAACACAAACCTGTGCAGAGCGACTGATTGGATGAATCAGTGCAACAACAGAGCTATAAGGCACACTTCTGTGGATCCAGAGAAGCTGGCATGTTTATGGTGATATAAATTTCTTTTATGCCTAACAACTACATAGCCTATGAAAAGTTATGCAAAACTTAAAATAGGACAGATTTATTTGATCACCAAGCCCACACTGCACGGACCTGTCTCTTCCGGAAGCGTGGAACCCAGCAGTCAGGGAACAGCTGTCAGCTCTCCCCTTGTCTGCCCCCAGCCCTTTGGAATAAAGCGGTGGGTTATTTGCAGCTGCTCCGTCCCTTTCCTGGAGCCAGGGACAGCGCAGAAGCACAGAATATCTAAAGTCCTTGTGTTACATGCCAACAGGGTCCGGCGCTGCCAAGACAGTATCTGAAAGCAACCATCACTATTGTCCTAAATATCCCAGAAGAGCCCAGGATGGTTCTTGACCGTGTTTGTACACTCAGGGTTCCACTACCCTCTGCCAGTCTCCGGGTGCTGCTGTCCACAGGGAAGTTTGCCCAGTGTCCTTAATAGCCAAAGAGGGACAATATTTGTTTGTTTGTCACCAAGGCCATTTTCCCACCTTCATTTACATTCATTCCCCTTCTATGTGTGTGTCTGTGTCTGGTGGTGGGAGGAGCTGTGCCACAGGATTCATGCAGAAGTCAGATGATAACTTTGTAAAGTCAGCTGTCTCCTTTCAGGTTAATGTGGGTTCTGGGAACTAAACTCGGGTCACCAGGCTTGCACAGTGTTTTGTCAACGGAGCCATCTTGCTGGCTCTCCTGTCCCATCTGCAAGTCCTGAGTCACGCTCTCCGGCTTTTCAGTAAATCTAAGACCTTCCCAGTGGCCTTTCAATAAATGTATGAATTGCTTCCAAATGCCAAAGTCCTCTCGTGTCACAGTGAAGACTGACTGGCTAGCTCATTTCTGATAGAACTCTCGGCTTTGTGTTCACATTCGCTTTCCCACTGTTTGCTGACCTTGCCACTTGAACCTGCCCCACCTCCGCTAGAACTCTGCTCCTATCTACAAGACGCTCCGCCAGGGCCAGCGTAGCTTCTGTCCTCCTCCCAGCAGCTCACTGCCTTCCTCTGACCCAGATCTGGGCTCTGGCACGTGTGCCCTCCGCCTATCCTCCCATCTCAACACAGCGCCAGCCGGGGGAGAGTCTCTTCAGGGTCACTGCAGGGCAACGGGCACAGAGAGGCAAAAAAAGGAAATAGAAACTTCTTATTTTTACATTTTAATAATGCAAGTTTATTTACAGAGTTCCCGCACTGTGCCAGAATTGTACAGGCATGACTCACAGCAATGCTTTGGGGTTGGGCTGGAGAGATGACTTGTAGGTTAAAAGTACTGGCTGCTCTCCCGAAGGACTTGGGTTCAGTTTCCAGCACTCATGTAAGGCAGCTCACAACCATCTGTGATTCTAGTGACAGGATCCATCACCTTAGTCTGGGCCCCCTTGGGCACCCACTCACACATGAAGTGTAAATATGTTTCAAATACTTGGAGATGGAGATGAGTTCTCCATTTTTAGATGAGGAAACAAGAGTTTAAAGAAATTAAGAAGGAGCCAGGCATGGTGGTGCACATCTTAAATCCGAGCACTCTGGGAGGCAGAGGCAGGCAGATCGCTGTGAGTTTGAAGCTATCCTGGTCTACAAAGCAAGTCCAGGATAGCCAAGGCTACACAGAGAAACCCTGTCTCAAAAACCCAAAAAAGGAGAAAGAAAGAAAGAAAGAAAGAAAGAAAGAAAGAAAGAAAGAAAGAAAGAAAGAAAGAAAGGAAGGAAGGAAGGAAGGAAGGAAGGAAGGAAGGAAGGAAGGAAGGAAGGAAGGAGGAGAGAGAGAGAAAGAAAAAGAAAAAGAAAGATGTTAAGATCAAAATGAACTGATATATGGGACCTCCTTGAAAATCATTGCCTGGGGTTCAGGGTAGGGCAGAGCTTCACAAGATTGACGACCTGAGTTCATTACCCAAAACTCAAGGGAGAAGGAGAGTACCAACACCCCAAAGTTGCATTCTGCTCTCCACACTCCCGAGGTATCACACTTGTGCTTAAGCTGGCACACATGCGCACACATGTGCACACGCTCACACACAGACAGATGGACATGTATTTACACATATAATATACATACACATAATAATAATAAAGTATCTTTTACGCGCTGGAGAGATGGCTCAGAGGCTGAGAGCACTGGCTGCTCTTCCAGAGGTCCCGAGGTCAATTCCCAGCAACCACACAGCACCTTATAACCATGTTATAATGGGACCTGATGCCCTCTTCTGTCATGGACCATATATGCACACAGAAAACTCATACATAAATAAATATTTTAAAAATATTAAATGGTGCATGGATAGAAGGAGGGAAAGCAGAGCAAAGATGAAGCAGGACTAGCCATGCACTGATAGTCTCTCCAGACACAGAATGGGCACATAAAAGATCATTACGAAAAATAAAGTTTTAGTCTGTATTTGAACTTTTCCATAATTAAAATGTTTTCAGAACTGGAGATGTAGCTCAGTGGTAAAATGTTTGCCTCAAAAGCCTGAGGTCATGAGTTAAATTCCCAGGACCGGGAAGACAAGCTTCATTAACAAAACTAAAGTTTATAAATCCAAGTAGATAAAAGTCATATGAGGTCTTGATGTGAGTTCCCCTAGCTTCAGTGTCTGATCTCTCAGTTTCTGCTTGGGTTGTTCTGGCAAGGTCCTTAAAAAGCCCTAGAACAGGCTGGAGAGATGGCACAGAGATTAAGAGCACTGGCTGTTCTTCCAGAGGTCCTGAGTTCAATTCCCAGCAACCACATGGTGGCTCACAACCATCTACAATAAGATGTGGTGCCCTCATATACAGCAGGCAGAATGCTGCATAAAAAATAAATAAATAAATAGAAATACCTAGAACTGGTGATATTCAGGGAAATCAAGGGAGCTCTAAAACCTGTTCACTGATTTCTGCTCTGCTTTTTCAGTCATCACCGACAGTACCCACACCAGGTAGGGCCTGGAGAGGTGATGGCTCGGCAGTGAAGAGTCCACAGTGCTCTTGCACAGGACCTTTGTCCTGTTCCCAGCACCCACATCTGATGGCTCACAGTCACCTGTAACTCCAGCTCCAGGGGATCTGACATATCTTCTGAACTCCGGTGGGCACCTGCACTCACATGTGCACGTACCCACATGCAGACACACACACCATACATAAAATTAAAAAAAAAAAAAAAGACAGGCAGTGGTAGCACACATCTTTAATTCCAGCACTTGGGAAGGCAGAGAAAGGCAGATCTCTGTGAGTTCCAGGCCAGCCAAGGCTACACAGAGAAATACTATCTCAAAACAACAACAACAACGAAAATGTAGCCAGGTGGATAGTACACTCTTTAATCCCAGCACCCAAAAGGCAAAGGCAAGTAGATCTCTAGAGTCTGAAGCTAGCCTGGTCTACATAGTGAGTTTCAGGCCAGAAAGAGCTTCGTAGTAAAACCCTGACTGCAAGCAAGCAAGCAAACAAACAAATAAATAAAGCTTTTGTTTTCGTTTTTTCAAATAGAAGCTCTCCAGGTAGTAAGAGGCATGGCAGTGATAAAGAACCCACTTTCGCTTTTTCTGCCTGTCTTGGAGGAGGCCCGGTCACAGCCAAAGAGAGTATTTGGCAGACAAAGTTTTCTAAAAGCACCCAGGCAACAGCTGCCCCGGACCTGCCAGGCCCTGAGTCAGCACCACACCCCTCCCCATCCTCCCCTGGGAGCCAGATCTGACTTGCCCTTTCCTGGCTGGGTTGGACAAGCAGGGTCAGCCTGTCTCTGTCCTGTTCTAGCATCCTCCTCAGTGAACAGAACCTGCTGCGTGATTCTGACCTGGTGTGCCCATCTTGTCTTCTTGTCATCCACAGCAGTGACCTCATGCCTTAGGTTTTCACTTTGAAGAGGGCCTAAAACAGCTGTTACTAACCTGTGGGTCTCAGTCCCAATAGGTGTAGCATATCAAATGTCCTACATATCAGATATTACATCATGATTCATAACAGTAGCACAATTACAGTTATGAAGTAACCACAAAATAATTTTATGTCACCACAACATGAGAAACTATTGTTGGTGTACTTAAAAAAAACTCTTTTATTTATGTTTCTTATATATTTTTCTTCCTACTCCACCCCAATATCTTCCAACGTCCCAACACTAGGTAGGAGAGAGAACAGGTTAGTGGGAGAGGGGGTGTAGTTCTCTTAGCTGCTTCCTGCTGGTTAGAGTGGTCAGGTTCCTTGGAGCCAGTCCAATCTTCCTTTCAGAAGATTTCCAACTTCTTGTTACAGAACAGCAATTAAGAACAGCAAGGGGAAAGCAGGAGCGGCCTTGTTCTTTCTCAGACTCCACACACTCTGGGCTCTGGCATTTACTCTCCCTCCAGAGTCCTCAGATTTAAACCATCTGCAGCTGGCAAAGAGATCCTCTCAGAGCTCGCACAAAGCAAATAGGCTGCTGCTGTGGACCATCTGAATCAGCCCCGCATCCCACACCAAAGCAAAAACATGTTTATATCCACAGCAAACTGTATTAAAGGGTCACAGCATGAGGAAGGCCGAGAACCACTGGCCTGAAAGATCACCAGCCAAAGCCAGGTGTAGTGATCTTTTAATCCCTTCAACACCTTTAATCCCAGCATTCAGGAGGCAGAAGCAGGTGGATCTTTGGGCTCAAGGCCAGCCTGGTCTGCACTGTGAGTTCCAGGACAGCTGGAGCTACACAAAGAGGAGGAAAAACAAAAACAAAAACAAAGGTAGCTGGCTGATGGTGGTGCACACCTTCAATCCCAGCACAGGCAGAATAGGCAGATCTCTTAATTGGAGGCCAGCCTGGTCTAGACAATGATTCCAGGACAGCCAGGGCTACACAGAGAAACCCTGTCTCAAAAAACCAAACCAAAAAAAAAAAAAAAAAAAAGAAGAAGAAGAAAAGAAAGAAAGAAAAGGTGACTATCCAAGTCCTTGGAGACACCGATCAGTCTGTGAAAAGTCCCTGGATGAGAAGGATAAGCATCAACATCTCCAGCCATCTGCCAAAATCTCCCTTCCCTGGATGTCTTGGAATTGGCTTTAGGAGAGAAGCAGAAGAAAATGTAAAAACGCCCTTCAAGTGAGGAGAGGAGATGGATCAGTTGTGCAAGGCCCATCAGAGGACCTGAATTGGGTCCCCAAGACACACATTTTAAAAGCCTCGTGTGGTAGCATGCACACTGGAAAAGGAGATAGGTGGCCCTGTCTTTTGCTGGTGAGTTAGCCCAGCGTAGCCAGCAAGTTCCGGGCCAGCGAGAGGCTCCGTCTCAGAAAACAAAGATGGCACCTAAGGAATGGTGTTCTAGGCTGACCTCTGGCTTCCACATGCATGTTCACACACGAGCACCTACACACATTCTAACACATGCACACAATAAACAAACATAAATAGAAAAAAGAGAGAATGAGAAAAGAAAGAGTCCACCTCTAGGTCCATTCTAGAAGAGACCAAGATTGGGGCAATACGGGAACCAAATTTTTCTTTCTTAGAATAATCTTTAGAAGATTACACTTCGTGTGTGCATGTGAGTATGTGAGCACATCGGACACAGTGTGTATGTAGAAGTGAGGCTAATTTGCGGGAGTCAGTTTTCTTATTCCTCCTCGTGGGTCCTGAGGATCCCACTCAGGCCATCAGCATTGGCAGCAAGAAGGTTTTTTGCTGCTGTTTGTTTGTTTTTGTTTTGTTTTAATTCACTGAGTCCCCTCTCCAGCCCCAGCCCCAGAGTCTTGCTCTGCCTCAGGTCAAAGCCTCTGCAGCCCCTCCCCCCATTGTTCTCTCTCAGTTTCTAACAGAAGGTGATTGGCCTCTGCTCTCACCCATCTCCAGGCCTGACTGAGCACTCAGTTAACAAACCCACCTCATACAACCTTCAAATCCCAGAGTATCTGTGACTGCGGAAGTTTAGTAAAAGCCTCATGGGAAAATAGAAAAGAGGATTGCGTCACACAGCACAGAGCAAAGCTTAATTAGATCCCTTCATTTGACCAGCTAGACCTGTTTCTTCCTAAGGTCTTCTTGCTAAGGATTGCTCGGTCCCGTCGGTTTACCTCTTCCCCTTCTCAGGCAGAGAAGCAGACAACAATGACAAGATGGGTGTTTTCAACAAATTACGCTAGAAAGAAGTGGGGCCCAGCCAACGTCTGAAACTCACATTCATGTCAAACCATTCCACTGGGATCTAAAGTTATTTATTACATCCAGCGAACCCCAGCGGTTACCTAAAAAACAACCACCTGCTTTTCCTCGAATATTACTTGGAAAAGAGGTGAGAAACCTACTCCTCCCACAGTGACAGAACCATATCAATAATAAATCTCTTGTGCTGGGGCTGAGGTTCAGTTGGTAAAGTACTTAGCTAGTACACGTGAGGCCTTGCTTGATCCCAGTGCTCGACGCTGGGCATGGTGGCACATCTGTGGAATCCCAGCCATTCAGGAGGTGAACACAGGAGGATTAGAAGTTGAACAGCTTCAACTGCATAGGGAGTTTGAGGCCAGCCTGGGCTACCCGAGATCAGACCATGTCTCAAAAATATAAAAAAATAAACCTTTCTGCTGGTATGGTGGCTGGCATATACCTATTTAGTCAGGAGGCTGAGGCAGCAAGATCATAAATTCAAGCCCAATCTAGACTCCATTTTTCTCCTCCTCCTCTTCTTTTCTTCGACAGGGGTCTCATGTAGCCCAGGCTGACCTTGAAGTTTGCTATGTAGCCAAGGCTAGCCTTGAGTTCTTTTTTTTTGAAAAGTATTTATTTTTATTTTATGTTCATTGGTGTTTTGCCTGCGAGTACGTCTGTGTGAGGGTGTCAGATTTTTGGAATTACAGACAGTTGTGAGCTGCCATGTGGGTGCTGGGAATTGAACCACAGGGCCCATCTGAAAGAGCAGTCAGTGCTCTTAACCACTGAGCCATCTCTCCAGCCCTCTGGCCTTGAACTCATAATTCTTCTGTTTCCACATCCCAAATACTGGAATTACAAATTACAGACAAGTACAATCACATCTACCTGATCTTGTCTCAAATTAAAAAATAAAAAAGTTTCATTAAAAGAGGTTTTCCTTAAGCTTCCTGGGATACCAGCAAAAGGCCTTCCTTGTCTTTTTTTTTTTCTTTTTAGATTTATTTTATTTTATGTGTAAGAGTATTTTCCCAGCATATGTGTGTGCCTATATGTGTACATGTGCGTTCATGCGTGCCTGTGTGTGTGTATGTGTGTGTATGTACCACATGCATGCCTGGGGCCTGTGGAGATTAGCAGAGAGTACCAGCACTTGTCTAGAATTCAAAAGGCCCTGGGTTCAGTTCCCTCATTGTGAAAACAATGGATGAATCCTGAATGTTTATTAAGAACAAAACACAGGGGCTGGAGAGATGATGGTTCAGTGGTTAAGAGCACTGGCTGCTCCCCCAGAGGACCAGGGTTCAATTTCCAGCACCAATTTGTTAGCTCATATAACCTTTTGTAACTCCAGTTCCAGGGATTCCAAAGTTTTCTTCTGGCTCTGAGGATCCCAGGCACAAATCCAATGCACAGAAATACAAACAAGCAATACCCCCAAATACACAAAATTTTCTTTAAAAAGAGCAATGTATTTGTCTAGGTATCTGACAAAATGAGTTAATATGATGTAGTTCACTTGTGGTAAAGCTGTTAACTTTAATTATTAGTTAAGTCATACTTTTTCTATTTTATTTGGGGATTTTTTTTGGTTTAAATATTTTTTTAGATTTTCCAGTTTTACTTTATGTGTATGAATGATTTGCTTGCCATGTATGTTTGTGTAGCACATGTATGCCAGGTTCCTGTTGAAATCAGACTAGGGAATCCCCTGGTACTGGAGTCATGGATGGTTGTGAGCCACCATGTAGGTGATAGGAATCAACCCCAGGTCCTCTGCAAGAGCATCACGTGGATCGCTGAACCAGCTCTTTAGCACCTGCTTCTGGTTTTGATGCTGGTGGTCAAACCCAGCCCTCTGAACACACTGAGAACGCCCTCTGCCACATCTCCAGTGCTGAGTCACACCTTCCAAGCCATTCCTCTTGTCATTTTGTCTGTGTGTTTAAACAGGGATGCACTGTGTAGCCCTAGATGGCTTGGAACCTACTGTGTAGTAGAGCAGGCTAGCCTAAAACTTGCTGTGATCTTCCTGCCTCTGCCTCCCAGTGCAGACTTCCACACCCCCTGGTCCAAAATACTCACATTCTTTTTCTTCAGGTTTTGTTTTTTTTTCTTCAACCTTCCTGGGATATAAGCAAAGGGTCTTGCTTGTCTTTCTTTTTCACTTTTTATTTTTAGATTTATTTTATTTTATGTGTATGAGTGGTTTTGCCAGCATATGTATATGTGTGTGTGTGTGTGTGTGTGTGCGCGCACAGGCAGGCGCGCCTGCACACCTGGTGCCCATGGAGATTAGTAGAGGTGTCAGGTTCTCTAGAACCAGGGAGCAGGTGGCTGTGAGTCACCATGTGAGTGAGTGCTGGAAACTGAACCCAGGTCCTCTGTAAGAACAACAAGTGCTCTTAACTGGCGAGCTAGGTCCCAAGCTCCCTCCCGCTCTTGTGCTCTCTCCTTTTCATTTTCTAAAAATAGAAAAGCTTAGGTACAGGACTTCTCATCTCAGATAGTGGGAGGTCTTCCTCGGTCATCGACGATGGTTTATCTTTAGGATGTGTGAAACTGACAGAAGTCCCTTTAAGAAGCTCTGGTGGAAAACCCTAACCACCAGGGACACCGTGTGATCCTGGATGCTGAAACGGAGACCCGAAGGACTGAATCGGTGTGGCTGATATGCAGTGCTAGAAAGGCAGAAGACAAACTGTCAGTGTGTCTCCCACAGATGCCAGCACTGGGCGAGGCAGAATCCTGTTCGGCAAGGGACATCTGTCCTCATGCGGGAAAGCATGACTCATCCAGGTGCTACTGTGTAACACCACAATCTCTCAAGATCTCCCAGGTCCTTAATCCAGCTCTGAATTTACCAAGGGACTCTGGATCCACATCAGTATGACTTCCCAGGGCTAAGAATGTGTGGCCTATTGTCAATTACAGTTCCCAAAATGAATGAACGCTGCTGTGTCTGCTTTCTCTAAAAACAGTTATTGAGTGCTAGTTACATGATCCATGACTGGCATTGGTTGGAGTTCGTTCTTTTTCTTTCTTTCTTTGGTTTTGTTTTGTTTTTGAGACAGGGTTTCTCTGTATAGTCCTGGCTGTCCTGGACTCACTTTGTAGACCGGGCTGGCCTCGAACTCACAGAGATCCACCAGCCTCTGTCTCCCTGAGTGTTGGGATTACAGTGCTTGGATTACATACGCCACCTCCTTCAGGTGTTGCTGAACTCCTGAACACAGGTTTTGCTTACTATGTCCACCTTTCCAGGATGAATGAAAAAATTGTAGCTTAAAAGGCTTATAAGCATAAAGATACAAATTCAAATACACAGCATATATATGTATATATACATACATGCACATAGATATTAAATATATATGTGTGCATATAAATCCAGGTGTGGCTGTTTGAAACTGTGGCCCCCAGTATTTAGGGGGCCACAGTTAGGAGGCTCTATGGGCTTGCTGGCCCCAGGCTGGCTGTAGGTTTAGTGAGAGACCCTTTCTCATAGATCTAAGGTGGAAAGTGCTATGGTAGGACAGCAGTGCCCTCCCCTGGCATCTGTGTTTGTACATGAGAATACGTACACATACCCTCACACACACCACATTTAAAAAAATGTTTTTGTTATGTGACTGGCACGGTAGCAGACGCTTGAAGCATGAAGCAGGAGAATTAATAATTGGAGGCCAACCTCCAATCATTCTGTCTCAAAATTCCCTCTCCACAGCTGTCAAGATGACTCACCCAGTAAGGGCATTTGCCACCAAGTCTAAGAACTCACATTATAGAAGGTGTTTAAACTGATAATTAAAAAAGAATAATTCTTTAACAATGCCTCATTCGGTAAACTGGAACTCACTGTGGCCCAAGCTGCCCTCCATTTTACAGCAATTCTCCTGCCTCAGGCTACTGAGTGCTGAGATTATAGGTTTGAGCTACCACACCTGGCAAATTGAGGATTGTTCCCATGTTCATTTGCCTGCTCATGCATGTGTGGAGGACACAGGTTGAAGGTCTTCTGCCTCTTCCATCTCTCTCCACTGGACCTGGAACTGGCCATTTTAGCCTGCCTGGCTGTCAGCCCCTGGAATCCTCTCTCTCTGCCTATCTCTTCCTCTAGCTCTGGGATTACCTGTACGTGCCACTGTGCCTGACTTTTTTTTAATGTTTATTTACTTTTATCTATGAGTGATCTGTTTTCACACACCTAGAAGAGGGGATCAGATCCAATTACAGATAGTTGTGAGCCACCATGTGGTTGCTGGGAATTGAACTCAGAACCTCTGGAAGAACAGCCAGTGCTCTTAACCACCGAGCCATCTCTCCAGCCCCCTATGCCTGACTTTTTCACATGAGTGCAGGAGATCCAAACTCAGAGCAAGTGTTTTACCACCCACTAAGCTATATTCCAGGCCCTGATAATTGAGTTGTTTGTTTGTTTTTAAGAAATGTCGCCAGGTGCTCCTTCGGCAGCACATATACTAAAATTGGAACAAAATAGAAAGATTAGCATGGCCCCTGTGCAAGGATGACACGCAAATTCACGAAGCGTTCCGTATTTTTAAGACAGGGAACAGGACAGGAGCCTACCACAGACAGCCTTTGAAAGACTCTGCTGATCGAGGTATCAAAGCAGAGGCTAAGACTCATATCCAGACTTTGGACAGAGTGCATGGAATTTTATGAAAGAAAGGGCAGATAGAAAGACCCGGAGGGGACAGGAACTGTAAAAGGAGACCAACAGAACCAAAAACCCTGGCCCTGGGGGCCCTACATAGACTGATATCCCAACCAAGGACCATGCATGGAGAGGACCTAAAACCCCCGTTCAGATGTAGCCCATAGACTCAGTCTCCAAGTGGGTTCTCTAGTAAGGGGAACAGGGGCTGTCTCTGGCATGAACTCAGTGGCCTGCTCTCTGATCACCTTCCCCTGGGGGAGCAGCCTTACCAGGCCACAGAGGAAAACAATGCAGCCAGTCCTGATGAGACCTGATAGGCTAGGGTCAGATAGAAGGGGAGGAGGACTTTCCCTATCAGTGGACTACGGGAGAGCCTTGGAGGAGAAGAGGGAGGGAGGGATTGGGAGGAAATGAGGGAGGGGGCCACAGCGGTGATACAAAGTGAATAAATTGTAATAAATAATTAATAAAAAAATTTAAAAACTACTAAAAAAATAAAAAGAAAGAAGGAAAGATATGTCACCAAGCAGTGGTGGTCACGCCTTTAATCCCAGCACTTGGGAGGCAGAGGCAGGTGGATCTTTGTGAGTTTGAAGCCAGCCTGGTCTAAAACGTGAGTCCAGGACAGCCAAGCCTACACAGAGAAACCCTGTCTCGGAAAAACAAACAATAACAACAACAACAAAAACCAAAGTGACAGGTAAAGTCAACTTGAGACTTATATCAAAATGAGACTTATATCAAAATGTTCTCAGCTTGTCAATTGCCGGTATAACTGCTGCCACATTCCTGCTGCAAGTCAGCCGGTGCCACCATGCTTTTCCTGCCATGATGAGCTCTCTGCTGCCAACAAGAAACAAAAATAAAACCCTTACCTTCCCACCAGCAGCTTCACATCTTCGTGTCTTTCTCATTTCATTCTGTTTCCTTGTGTCATTCCATCCATCTCGGTGGATTACACTTAGGCTGCCTTTAGACCCCTCTCCCACGCCATAATCAAATTACTACATTAGCAACAACGTCACATGTCCATTTCCTAAAGTATCCAATTACCATGTGTGTGTTCACTCTTAGTCAGCTTTCTGTTACCATGACAAAAATAACCTGAGATAATGAACTTGCAAAGAGGAAAGGTTTATTTTATCTCACCATTTAGGGGTTTTGGTCCATGTACACTTGTCCCTTGGGCTTTGGACCTGTGGCCCTGGTGACCCGGAGACCTCATGGCGTCCAGGAAATAAACAGAGAGGTGTGAAGAGATTGTACTCTCACGTATTCAGTACATGGACCTTAGAAGGTAGTTCATAGCCAACCAACCCATAATATTCACCAACATTGTACTTGGGCAGAATTTCAAAGCAGAATGTTCCACAGTGAACCAGGTAAACAGGTGGTGGGAAGGAAGACAGGCCAGAGTGTGGCAGAGGGAGCAGTGTACAGAAAGGAAGTCACAGAAGAGCTACAAGCACAGCTTGGCATGACCTTAAGGTTGCTCATCACTCCTCTGTCTGTTGGAAAGCATCTCACACAGCCATGCAGTGCACAGCCCTTGAAGCCACACACAGCAGGTACGTTGTGCTCAAAGACAATGAGAACTCTGATGCGCCCGGAAGTCAGGGTCAGTAGGGGAAGGAGCAAGAGAAGTCTTGTCCAGATGTGAGGCCTTTGTTTCTAGAGGACTGTAAAATGTCACCTGGCCCCTAAGCCTCCCTTGCTAGATGAGGATCTTTGGATGCTTCCTCCTCCTGGGTCAGCCTCCCCAGCCAATAGGGCTACTGCTGACCTGGGGCTGAGGTGAAAGCCAAGCCAGGAAGGAGGAATGCTAAACGCGCCTGCCTTAACTTGTCTTGCTCCACAGCTCTGGTCTGAACAAGCGGAGAAGCCAACACCCTGCCCTTCCTCTCTCTTCACCTTCCTCTCTTGCCTGAAGCCTTGGCACCCTCCACCAGCTGGGAAAACTGGGTAAACTGGGACGGGAAGCCGCACCCCAAGTAATGAATCCCTGGCCTCATCATCCATTCTTCTGGGAACACAGAAGACGAAAGGAAAGTACCAGCCTCGCAGGTTTCTTCCCACAACCCACGGGTGTGACGGGTATCCCTGTGGGAAGGTCCTGTGAAGGGGCACAGGTGGTCCCCCAAATCTTCAGGAAATTGTAGAGATCTGGGCCTTGTACTTCTGTGAAAGACATCCAAAGAGCTCGGTGTGGTGGCCACATCTGTCATCTCAGCAGCTGAGAGGTGGGGAGAGGAGGATCAGGAGTTCAAAGCCAGACTGGGCTACATGCTAAATTTCAGGTGTGTCTGAGAAACCCTATCCTTTAAAATATAATGGTAGATAAGGTAACCAATGGTAGAAGTAAGGTCCCACTATTGGGCCAGGAGGAACCATGCATTACCTGTCTGAGTGGGCATAGACTCTTCTAGAAGCTGGGGCTCACCTTTAAACTCTTTATTTCTAGCTTGCTCACGGAGGCCTGAGACCCAGCACTCAGGAGGCTGAGGAAAGAGATGTGGAGCGAGAAGCCGCCTGGGTTGCAGAGAACCTCTCTCAAAAAGAAAAAAAAAGGGGAGAGACAAAAAGGAAATGGAGGGAATGGAAGAGAAGAACAGAAACTACATTCCTTGACGTGGAAGCCAGGCCCGTGGAAGGAGCCCAAAGCTGCAGAGTATGCATGGAGAGGATCCCACTGACTCTGGCTACCAAGGGAGTCGTTCTGAAGAAATGGGTGGCGCCTCCCAGAGAAGATGACAAAAAGCAGGACAAGGAACGGGAAAGGCATGCCAGGACTCTGGGACTAGGGCGTCTGTATGTTGAGAACGTTTGTCAGCACAAGACTTGTGTGGTCCATGGGACTGGGTCAGTCGCTGAATATGGAAACTTCTGCTACCTTTGTTTTTGTCCTGATTCGAAAGATCATTTTGAATCAATTGGCAAAAGGCAGGCACATTGCCACACACCTTTAATCTCTCTCGGCACTTAGGAGGCTCTCGCAGAAATACTGCCATGGGTTTGAAGGCTACTACCAGACCAGCCAGGGCTGCAGAGCAAGACCCTGTCTCAAAAACCCCATGTCTATAAATAAAATGATTAATCGATGGAAAAGATGGCTGGGTTGGTAAGAGCACTTGCTATTCAGTCATGAAGGACCAGAACCTGGATGGCAATACCCGTGTAACAAGCCAGAGTTACAGGCTTGTCACTCCAGCTCTAAAGGGGACAGAGACAGGAGGATCACTGGGGTTTTCTGGCCCCTAGTCTCACTGAGGGGAAAAAAAAAAAAAGTCCAAGTTGTGGGTTCTGGGAGAGACCCTGCCTCAAAGAAATAGGCACACAGTGCCCTGCACAGGTGCATTCTTTCTCTCTGTCTCTCTCTCTCTCACACACACAGAGGCATGCTCACACGCAACTAACTGAATCTCAAAAATATTTTTTAAAAAAATCAAATCAATAAATAAAATCAACTAATTGGTATATGCTGTCCCCTCTCCACATTACGTGGTGGTTGCTGCCCTATAAGAAGACAGAAAAGCAGGCACAAATGCTCTTAAGGTAGCTCCTAACAAGCACCAGGCATGGTGGTGCACGGCTTTAATTCCAGCACTTGGGAGGCAGAAGCAGGTGGATTTCTAAATTGGAGGCCAGCCTGGTCTACAGAGTGAGTCCAAGACACCCAAGGCTACACAGAGAAATCCTGTCCCTAAAAAACAAATGAACAAACAAACAAACAAAAAAGGAGGCTACTAACTAAATAACTAAGTAACAACTAACTAACCAGAGAGAGAAAAACCCACTTGAAGTTCCTAAGCAGCTGTTGGGTTTGAGTCAAAATGAAAGCTAATGTGAACTGCCTGATCAGACTTCAGCCAGGCCAACGGGAAACAACCCCAGGAGGAGAGGGCAGGACAATAGCAGAAAGGGTTCACAGGTGCCCATGAGGCCCCCATCCATGCCCTAGAAAGTCTTGTTCCTAGTGGGTTGGGGACTGTGTTCAGTGGGGGTTTAGAAGAACAAACAAAGGGAGTTGTGGACAGGGGAAGGCACATGAGCCATCTCCAAGATCACTTCCATCTCCACTGACCTTGGTCTCCTCACCCTGGTCTTCCTAGCAGTCCTGAGGGACTGGAACCAGAGAAAAGGGAAGAGCTGAAGATATCTGCTAATCTTGTTTACTTAACATCCCTCCTCCCTTCACTGCAATCAAAATTTTGGTTTTCCTCGGAAAACAAAAACAAAACTATCTCCTCTTTACACCTCCAGGAGTCTGACACTACCCTGACCCCAGAGTGGACACATCTGGACCTGTCCCCACTGCTGGCTACCAAGGTCTAGAGGTGGGTGTGGTATGATCCAGATGAGCCAATGAGACTCACATATCCATGACTGTTGCTACAGCTGGGGACAAGCATGAAGCCAACACAGAGGAAAGCAGATCCCAAAGGCCATTTCCTGGTGACATCCTTTGGGCCCTGGATCTGTCTGTACTCAAAGCTACACTTACCCCAAGGTGGTTTCGGAAGTGAGTCAATACATTTCTTTCTTTCTTTAAGCTGGCTTGAGCATGGTTTCTATCACCACCAGAAGGACCCAACAAATTCAGGAAGTTTAATCTTGGGGCTGGGAGGTAGTTGAGCAATGAAGCTCTCGCCTGGCATGACTGAGGCCCTAGGTTTAATCTTTTAAAATGATGGATAAAGAACTGGAGAGCAGGCCCTGTCTTTCTTTCTATTCTGGTGCTACCAGATGAAGTGCAAAGATAGAGGGGAGGCGGTGTGAGAGAGGCCTCGCAGAAGATAGCGAGAGCAGCCTAAACGACGTGTCAGGAAGGAAAAGTGGGGGCTAGGGAGTGTCAGCAAGTCCTTGGGCAACTTGAGAGAAGTATTTTAAAAGACGAGGTGGAGCAGGCTGAGGTTGTAGTCTGTCCGTAAAGCACTTTGCTTAGTGTGATGGGTGAGTAATCGTCCACTTAACGCAATCCAGAGTCACAGAAAAAGACCTCTAGCTATGCCTGTGGGGGGTTATCTTGATTGCGTTCACCTGGGTAAGAAAAGGTTGTCCACTGTGGGTGGTACCATTCCCTGCTGGGATCCTGGACTGTGCAAGTGGAGAGACAGAGCAACAGTGTGTATTGGTAGTTCTCTGCTCTCGGACCCTGGAAGAAAAAATGACCAGCTGCTTCCAGCTCCTGTTACCTTGACTTTTCCACCTTGATGGATTGTACCTTTGAACGGAGAGATAGAGTAAACCCTTTTCCCCTTAGTTTGCTTTTGTCAGGGTATTCAGTAACAGGCAAAACAACAACAACAAAAAAACAACAACAACAAAAAAAAAACAAAAAAAAATGAAGGCATGAAAACCTGGGTCTCATTTTTATTAACATTAAAAAAAAAAAAGAAAGAAAGAAAATAGGATTGTAGAGATGGCTCAGAGGGTAAAGACACGTGCTGCTACACCTGACCACCTAAGGACAGTCTTCAAGGTAAAAGGAGACTGTTACCTGCTTCAAGGTAACCTCTACACAAGTACCATACCCTGTATGACAGACATCGCGACACACACACACACACACACACACACACACACACTCAAGGCCAAAAAAAAAAAAAAAGGAAAAGAAAAGAAAAATTATGAAAAGACAAAAAGGATAATGAATATGGCAATTGTTACAAATTGCCTCGATTTATAACATCTGGGCTCAAAATTTCTTGTTTTCCCAAGTCTGGAAGATAAAGGGGAAAGCAGGAGGATGGGGTTCACAAGGCCAGCTTTGGCGAGGTAACAGTATTGGGACAGCCTTGGCTGTTTCTCAGAAAGGCAGGGTGGAGAGATGGCTCAGCACTTAGAAGCATTTACTGCTCTCGCCACATGGTAGCTGACAATGCCGAGATAGGATTTGGCTAAGGAAGTTGGTGGAGCTGGTACAGGAAAAGGGTGAAGGGCCTCAGGGTGAGTAAGGGCCAGTGTGGATGTACTTCTGGGTGATGATGGTGGTGGCAGAAATTACGTAGAGTGGGGCTTAGGTTGCAATATGAGGATTCCTGCCCAGTCTCATTATATCTTGTTAGACCGTGTTCGGTAGATATACCTGGGAGGCTCTCTCTCTCTCTCTGGCTTTTTGGTTGTTTAAGACAGGCTTTCTCTATTTAGCCCTGGCTGTCCTGGAACTCCCTCTGTAGACCAGGCTGGCCTAGAACTGAGAGATCCCCCTGCCTCTGCCTTCTGAGTGCTGGAATGAAAGGCGGGTGCCATCACCGCCCAGCTTTAGTTAGGGTTATTAAGGTGGGCTGTCGTCACGTCTAAGTGGGGAAGTCCAACCATTTGTTTAGAAGGAATGAAAGCCAAACCATGCTAGCTCAAGGCAGAAAATCTGAAAACCAGACGTACAGTTCCTCTACAGCTGTGGGGCAGCTGTGTCTTCCCTTTGTTTTCTGCATCTGTTGTTTTGCATCTTCTTTTGCTCTCTTCTTATTCTCCCGTGGTACTGAGACATGAACCCAGGACCTTATATACCGGCAAGGTAAGAGCTACACCTCTAAGCCGCATCCCTAGGCATCTGCATCTGTCTCTTCTTCCTCCTCGCTAGGAGCTGGCCACAGCTGGAGCACCCTGGCTGTCCCATGGGGAGGGAAGGCCACCACTGAAGAGGCTGGGCTGGCTGTGCCACCCGGACAGGATGTCTGTCACAGGTGCCCAGACATGATGAGCTGAGCGGATCGGACCTGGGTCACTACAGGTCACCACTCGGATGAGCCGTTGTCTCTGTGATCAAGGGAAGCAAAAAAGCCAAGAAATGAATTTTCATTTGGGAAGAGGAAGCAACAAAGTCAAGAATGGAGACGAGAATGCTGGTGAGGTTGAGAATGTGAGACAGGCAGTGACAAGAGTCCTCCTTTCCGGCTCGCACAGGCTATCCTGGACCCCACCACTCCCCTTCCCTCTTCCTCTCCTCCACCATTGCCTCCTTGTCTTCTCCCAACCCCTTAATGATTGCTCCTGTTCTAGCTGACCTCCTCCATATAGCCCTGGGACTGTCTGCTCTCACGCCTCTGAAACATTCTAGAGGGGCCAGAGGGAACTAAGTCATAGGTTAAGAACACTGGTTCTTGCATAGGACCCAAGTCCTGTTCCCAGCACTCACATGGTACTCACAACTACCCACAACTCCAGTTCCAGGGAATAAGACACCCTCTCCTGAGTCCCATCAGCACCATACACACATGTGGTGAGCAGGCACACATGTGACCAAAACATTCATACACTTAAAAGGCCTGGCATAGTGGCTCACACCTTTAATCTCAGCTCTCGAGAGGCAGAGGCAGGCAGATCTCTGAGTTCGAGGCCAGCCTGGTCTACAGAGTGAGTTCCAGGACAGCCAAGGCTACACAAAGAAACTTTGTCACAACCAAAAAAATAAATAAATAAAAATAAAAATTATAGTCCTGACATTGCTAAAGTGGCCAAGAACCTGAGACTAATAGGTCATGGGCCCTAGGGAAAAACCTGCTACCACTGTGCTGCTAAAGGAACACAGCAATCAGATGACTCCCAGGGGCCTGTTATAGCTGTAGATGGGTGCCCCACCCAGCCCTAACCAGAGAAGCTGTTCCTTGGAGCAGAGGGCAACTAACACGGAGACAGACAACTGGACAATGTGCAGAGAGTGAGAGACTTTGGAGCACTCTGCCCTAAACAGGATGTCTTCAGCAAATCGTCCCCTCCAGGCTCAAGGATCTACGCGGGGGAGGAGGCAGAAGAACTGTAAGAGCCAGAGGTGGTGGATGACTCTTCCATGCACAGCATCTTCCACACACTGCAGGCCTGGTCCACACGTGAACTCACAGAGACCTGTGCAGCTTCAAACCAGACAAAAGGCAGCACCGGCAAGGGGAAGTGGACACCCTCCGCCAAGAAGCCATTTGCAAATGACACCTGGTGGAAAAGGCTAAGTGAGTTTTATCCACTGGAATGACACCATGTGACGCCCACACTGCAGGGCAGGTCCCGTGCCCAGGAGTCAAGGACAAAACTGACTCCCAGTACTTTGTGTTCTGGTTTGGTATTTTTGTCTTGTTGTGCTTATCTTTTCTTTGTTATTGTTTATTTGTTTGCTTGTTTTGGTTTTCATTGTTTTTGCTTTTTCTTTGCGTGTGTGTGTGTGTGTGTGTGTGTGTGTGTGAAGCTGGGTGGGCAGGAAGATGAGGAAGATCGAGAAGTTGGGGAAGGAAAGGAATATGATCAAAATATATTGTATGAAAAAAATTTAAAAAGGAAATTATCATTAAACAAATTCCAGAAAGCCCTTCAAGAACTTTCTTGTTGAATTAGTCAGACAACGAGTATTCTTCAGTTCTAACTTTGTTTTGTCCATTTTCTGTTCATCCACTCATTTATGTTGACGCGTATTTGTTAGATGCCAATATCATGGCCAGAGCTGGGGGTTCAGTGTTGAGCAGGATCACTGGCAAAGGTTCCCTATAAAGACAGAGTTCTGAGCTGGGCACAGGGGCTCATGCCTTTAATCCTAGCACTCTGAGAGGCGGAGGCACCATCTCTGAGAGTTCGGGGCCAGCCTGGTCATCCACAAAGTGAGCTCCAGGACAGCCAGAGTTGTTACACAAAGAAATCTTGTCTCAATTTTTTTTTTTTTTTAGTAAATAAAAGACAGTGTCACACTGATGTCAGAAATACAGCTCAGTTTGTAGACTGCAGTCTAGCAGGCACAAAGGCCAGGGTCTGAGCTCCACTGATTTTCAGCACCCTGCAAATCACATGTGATGGTGCTTACCTGTTACCCCAACACTTGGATGACTGAGGCTCTGGGGCCTAGAGATTAAGGTCATCCTCATGTGGCCTCATTTCCTGTCTCCCTCCAAGCCTTGAGTTAGGACCCAGGGTGCCAGGCAAGTGTCTGTGGGGAACACTGACAAGCAGGAAGGAAGTTGGTCTGGCTGCTGAAGGAAGCTGGGGAGGAAAGGGGGTGGATAGCCTGGAGGGGTCACTCCAGGATGTGCTCATCAGCTGCCTGGCCCTTTGCTCCTGGACTCAGGCGAGCAGAACCCTGAATCTCTGAATGGCGAGATCCCAAAAGGCAAGCACACAGCCAGGATCTTGGGCTCTGGGCCACTTGGGCCGTGCTTGCGACGGGCCCTCCTGGAAGGGTGAGAGAGAGAGCCTAGGAGTTGGCTCTGGCCTTTCTGGGGCCAAGCAACCCTGGGAACAAGCCGCTACCTGGTACTCCTATCGTGAGCCCTGGCCTCCTCCTGGAGCACGCTGCTTCCATAGCCCAGGCACTCCATAAGCAGGACCACAGAGCCTGGCCATAGTGCTGGCCTCCTTCAATGGGGAACCGCCAGTCAGAGCTCTGCTGGCTCAGTGTCCAAGTGTTCTGCTAAAAGAAAGGGCAGGACCTCTTCTTCCTCTCCTAGGGAATTGAGCAGCACAAGACAAAGATAATGAAGAGAGAAAAGAGAGTGAGAAAGGAAGGGTAAAGGTACAGGGGACCTTAATATTAAAAAAGAACAGCAAGAAGATATGGTAGCAGATGTCTGTAGTATTAGCACACGGGAGGCAGAGGCAGATTCAGGCCAGCCTGGGCTACATAACAAAACCTGTTTTTAAAAAAACAAAAAGCTAGGCCTGACAAGATAGCACAAACCTTTAGTCCCAGCACTCTGGAAACAGGCACAGGCAGAGCAATGTGAGGTTGAGGCCAGGCATGCTCTGTCTCAGAAAACAAAAACAAAAACCTAATGAGTTCCAGGGCAGCCTGGGCTATGGAGACCTTGTCTCAAGAAAAAGTTACACTTTTTAAAATTAAATTTAAGAAAACCATATAGCCCTAATCACATTATTTCTGTTTGAAATCTCTGACGCCATCCCATCTTCTTGCTTACTCAGTAGTCACAGTTCCCCCCCCCCACTGTCCCAGTCATATTGAGGAATGTGGCCGGCTGAGGTATTTCCACAGGGCTTCTGGGAAATTGCCCCATGTAATTGCAAGACTGGAACATTGTAACATCACAAGGAGCTTATCCTAAGGAGCACAGGAAACCACAGGAGGGTCGGTGCTAGTCCCAGCTCTATGGCCATAGGAGCAGGGAAGGCTCAAGTCCATTCTCGAAGGCCCCTTTTCTTTACCTGTTTTTGTAGCCCTGATGAGTAATCACTTTGACAGAGCTAGAAGCCCACACTTCGCCTTCCTCTTTCTTTTCTTATCTATTCATCTATCTATCTATCATCTATCACTTATGTATCTTTCACCTATCTATCATCTGTTTATTTGAGACAGGGTCTTTCTACATACCTCCAACTGTCTTGGAACTCACTGTGTAGACCAGACTGGCCTTGAACTCACAGAGATCTACCTGGCTCTGCCTCCAGAGCACTGGGATTAAAGGTGTGTGCTGCAACATTTGGCTCTTTCCTGATAACCAACCATATATATATTTTTTTCCTTCAGGAGACCAGGTTTCTCTGTGTAGTCTTGGCTGTCTTGGAACTCACTGTGTAGACCAGGCTGGCCTCGAACTCAGAGACCCACCTGCGTCTGCCTCCCACGGGCTGGGATTAATGATGTGCACCACCACAGCCTGGCCAGTCACATCATTTTAGCACTTCAAACTTTTCAAAGTATTTTGATACAAATTACATATGTGTTGTATATATTTGCTCCTGACCCCATCTCTGAGTGGGTGGCTGAGCAGGGCTGCCCCTTGCTGGGCATATAAGGGCACGGGCTCAGAGGATGAGGCCCAGGGGCATGGGCACATTGTGGTCTCCAGCCAGGCTGCAGCTTGGGTTTCCTGACTGAAGCCCGGGGCCTGTTGCCAGCTCTCCCAACTGTTCCCTGCTTGCACTCACCAGCTGTCCACTTGAGATTCAACACCTTCTGAGGTAAGACAGGATCTCCTGAGGGGATTAACGTCCCCTAGCTGTCTGTGTGGCCTTTGGGTTGGTAGAGCTGTTTCAGAGAACACCTGGGCCTTTGCCAGTGAGGCAGGCTTGGATTTTTAAAGTTGGCTCTGTTCGGCTCATGAGAGGTTGCTCACACATTTCTTGTGACAGGAGCCAGGCAACAGCTGCCCTTGGGGGCACATTTTGGAGCAGTTTGGACCCCTTCCTCTTTGGAAAGTTTGAAGTGCTTGCCTCTTTTTGTTGTTGTTGAGGGTTTCTAGTGTCATTTTAGACAAGGTCAGGTGTAGCCCAGGCTGATCTCAAACTTCATATGTAGTTAAGGACAACCTTGAACTTCTGCTCTTCTTGCTCCTATATGCAAATTTCTGGGATTGTAGATGTGGACCATCATGCCTGCCTCCACGCATGATTCTTTTTAATTAATTATTTAGTCAGTCAATCAGTCAATTTTTTGAGAAAGGATCTCACATACACAGTCCAGGATGTAGCTGAAGATTGCCTTGAACTCCCGACCCTCCTATCTCCATCTTCCAAGTGCTGGGATTACAGGCATGCACCACCCAATTTATATTTGTTTTATTAATGCTTGTTTATCCTTGACAAGATCTCATTATGTAGCTCTAGCTAGTCTCAAACTCCCAGAAATCTGCCTGCCTCTGCCCTCCCAGTGTTAGGAGAAAAAGCATATGCCATCATGATTGGGTATTTTTGTTTGTTTTGGTTTTTGTTGTTGTTTTTAGAGACAAGGTCTCACTATGCAGCCTAGGCTGTCCTTGAATTCTCAATCCTCCTGCCTCAGCTTCCCTAGGAGCTTCAATTACAGGTAAGTGCCTGTCTCTTTGACTTGTTTGTTTTTGTTTTGTTCAAGATGGGGTTTCTCTGTGTAGCCCTGGCTGTTAATGAACTCACAGAGATCCACCTGCCTCTGCCTCCTGAGTGCTGGTATTAAAGGCATGCACCACAGTGCCAGGTTATGTCTGACTTTCTTTTTTGCTTTATTTTGTTTTTCAAGACAGGGTTTCTCAGTGTAGCCTTGGCTGTCCTGGACTCACTTTGTAGACCAGGCTGGGCTGGAGCTCACAGAGCTCTGCCTTTGCCTCTGCAAGGATTACAGGTGTGTGCCACCAGCCTATCTGACTTTCTAATAGTCCTGTTGATATAGTGTCAAATCACTTCTGGTGATAGTCCTCAGACAGAACAGGACCTTACATGTTAAAAGAAGGAGTCTCTTATAGGTGTGATTCTAGCTACACAGTGTGTAGAAGGCATATCACAGAGATACTTCAATGGCTCTGTCTTAGCTACTATCTGTATCCAGCACGTTGGGTTACAGCTAAGCAGAGAAAAGCGCCTTTGTCTCTCTTTATGTCAACTTGACACAAGTCAGAGTCAAGGGAAGAGGGGCTCTCAATTGAGAAAATGTCTCCATATTTGTCCATAGGCAAGCCTGTAATGCTTTTTTTTTTTTTTTTTGGTTTTTGGTTTTTGGTTTTTGGTTTTTCGAGACAGGGTTTCTCTGTGTAGCCTTGGCTGTTCTGGACTCACTTTGTAGACCAGGCTCTCCTCGAACTCACAGAGATCCTCCTGCCTCTGCCTCCTGAGTGCTGGGATTCAGGCACGTGCCACTGAGCCCAGCTTCTGTAATGCATTTTCTTAACTAGTGATTGATATGGGAGGTGCCTAGCCCATTGTGGACGGGGCAACATCTGGGCTGGTGGTCCTGGGTACTGTAAGAACGCAGGCTGAGCCAACCCTGGGAGAAAGCCATAAGCAGAACTGCTCCATGGCCTCTGCTCCAGTTCCTGCCTCGGGTTGCTGCCCTGCTTGAGTTCCTGTTCTGACTTCCTTAGATGGTACACTGTGATACGGAAGTATAAGCCAAAGGAGCCATTTCCTCCTGGAGTTTCGTATGGCATGGGTGTTTCTTCACTGCAGTAGGCACCTAAAAGGTCGCTGCTGCCCACCTTTGGAGAGACAGTGTTTGTGGAACTGAAGATGCTGCGTGTGGTGCCGGCCTGGTGTGCCCCGGATTTCATTTCTAGCGCTCACTTAAACCCAACTGCGATGCACACCTATACTCCTAACACTGGGGAGGTAGAGGCAGGATCAGACCATCAAGATCATCCTCGGGCCAACCTGGGATACAAGAACCCTGTCAGAGGGAGAGAGAGAGGGAGGGAGGGAAGGAGAGAGCAATGTGCAAGTTGCATCTTTCATGGAAACAAAGCAAAGATGGTAGTGAAAACACCCAAGATAAGAGATCCCCGGACCCAGCTCTGAGGACGCTTGCTAACTGTGGGTACCCTCAGCTTTGTAACTGCTTCTCAGTTTCTCAGTGTCAGACTATTGTAGTTTATTAACCACACCTGGAAACTGCTCCAGCAGCATTCCAGACCCGAAAGATACAGGCCCTTGGTTCTGATGACTGATTGATAGTGAGTCAGGAAAAGGGCACCAGACGGGCAGTCTGGAGAGGCAGACCTGTGCTTTGCACAGGAACCTAGTGGAGAGATGGAGCCGCTTTCTCTGTCTGGTACAAGCGTCTGAGACACCAGAGTTTGGTCTCAAATCTGGCCTCCTGTGTGTCTAGCATAGCTGACTCCCCTCAGGTCACAGCCTATGGCTGGCACTTACCACTAACCTGAATGTTTGTGTCTCCACACTTCTTCGTAACTCATACATTGAAATCTCAGCTCCCAGGGTCACTGTACTGGGGTCATAGGTCACGCTGGGCACAATGGTGCACGTCTGTGGTTGCAATTATTCCGAAAGTGCGGTAGAGGTTGCTTGAGGCCATGAGTGAAAGAGCAGTCTGGGAAATGGTGACATCTGTCTCAAACAAACAAAAACAGGGCAATCCCAGCTCTTGGAAAACTGAGGCAGAAGCACTGCAGTTTGGCAAGTTTGAGGCTTCAGGCTAGAATACATAGGAAAACTCTGCCTCAGAAAACTGAGAAACAGTTGGGCATGGTGCCGCACCTCTGGGATCCCAGCCTGGGAGGTAGAGGCAGGCAGATCTCTGTGAATTCGAAGCCAGCCTGGTCTACAAAAAGAGTTCAGGACAGCCAGGGCTACACAGAGAAACCCCATCTCAAAACAAAACCTGAGAAACACACACACCACACCACACATATTCTACATACACCACATACAAACATACACACACACACACACAGGGTAGGGTGTAGACCAGGCCTTAGGAGGTGACAGGTCATAAAATTAACTGCAGCATTCATTAATGAGATTAGGTTTTGTTTTGTTTCTTCTTACTTTTTGTTTTGTTTTGTTTTTGTTTTGAGACAGGGTCTCACTATGAAGCCCTGACTGGCCTGGAACTCACTGTATTGAGCAGGCTGGGCTTGAACTCACAGAAATCTACCTGTCTTCCGCCCTAAAGTTCCAGGATTACAGGCGTGCACCACCCCACCCGGCTCGGTAGGTTAGGATCATTTTTACGTTTCCTTTCCGAGTGTGTGCTGTGTGCACATGCACAGTAGGCCAGCCTCGGGTGCCTTTCCTGGAGTACCACTAACAAGTTTCTTTTTGTTGTTGTCGTCTTTGAGATTGGGTCTCATTGGCTTGGAACCCACCAGACTCGACTGGCCGTCCATCGAGCCCTGGGATCTGCTTGTCTCTGCGCCGCCAGCACTGTGACTACAAATACGCATCACCAAGCCTGGCCTTCTGACTCGGGGTCGGGGCTCCAACTTAGGTCCTTGAACCTGCAGGCAGGCACTTTACCAACAGCCGCGCTGGCTCCCCGGCCCTCTTTATGGAAAAGGCCCAAGTGCTGCACTTGTCTGTTCTTTCCATTGTGTGAGGATGCCATGAGATGGGACATTCTGTGAGGGAGGTCCTCAACAGACACCGAGTCTGTGGCACCGGGAACTGGGCATCCTAGGCGCTAAGACTGGCTGTAAGCCATGTTTGCTGTTTAGGAGCTGCCAAGATAATGGGATTTTGTTTACCAGCCTGAATTTATATATATTTTATAAAAGTATTTATATATGAATACATATTATGTACCTTTCTGAATGTATGCTTTATTCAAGCCAACTACTAGAGATCGCCAGTATTCAATCAAACCACAATCACATCACTTATACCTGATATTGTTTCCTAACAACAACAAAAAAAAACAAAAGGGGTTGGGGATTTAGCTCAGTTGTAAAGCATTTGCCTAGCGAGTGCAAGGCCCTGGGTTCAGTCCTCAGCTATGAAGTAAAAAAAAAAAAATATATATATATATATATATATATATATATTCACATCACAGCCATTCAGAATGACGGTTATGAGGCATATCGATGGTTGTTTTCTCCATTCACTCACTGTTCATTCACCATTAATTCATGGGAGCTCATTATGAACCCCAGTATCTCCACGCCCTGGGATACAGAACGAAATTCTCTCCTGTTGTTTGCAGTCTAGTGGGAAGCTAATCCGCAGACACAGAGACCGCCGGGCCAGTGTGTGCATGCGTGCAGTCCTAGCACTTGAGAGGTTGAGGTAGGAGGATCGGGTTCAAGGTCAGGCTTAGGTATATAGTGAGTCTGAGGCCAACCTAGGCTACATGAGACCCTGTTCAAAGACAGGGACAAAGGAGGAGGAGGAACGGTACCACCGCAAAACTCTGGGAAGGAAAAAAGCTGAGGAAGGGTACCAGGTAAGGGAGGCCTATTTTAGGTAACCCTATCCCCAGATATGCCTCACCCTGAAATTGACATTCCATTTTGTTGCTGTTGAAGACATTTGAAAGATACTGTCGTTGTGTGTCCCAGGAGGACTCGCTCACAGGCAGGGGAAAGAGCGAGTTCACAGACCCCACAGGTGAGAAGAAGGGGCCCCTGCCGTGGGATCACAGAGGGGACAGAGAGCTTGAAGACACAGGGACTAGATCAGGGGTGGCCTATGGGCCTATCAAGGACCTTGACTTCCTGTGAGTGGTGCGCTTCCCCTTGGAGGAACGAGAGCAGGAAGTGGAGCGATGTGATTTACAGTTTCGGGGCTGGGGGCTGGGCCGTCCGTGCCCCCAAGATCAGGGAGAAAGGGCATGCACACAGGTGCCTCTGCCGAGGATAGCACTGATAGCCGTGTGGGGCGGCGGCGGCAGTGTTGGACCCAAGTGGGATTTGTTGCTAGGTGGCTAAGGAGGAGGAGAGTCTGTCTGTTTATAATATAAGCACACACACACACACACACGAATCTGTGTGCCGCGTGGCCAGGGCTGTTTGAAACTCAGCAAGTAAAAGTGCTTCCTGTGTGAGCAAGCAGAGAGCTGACTCCTGAGAGGTGTCTGCTGATCTGTGTGCCCGCACGCACGCACGCACACACACTCAGGTTGGTCCCTGTGGTTGAGGCTGAAGTCTGGCGTTCCCGGAAAGCCCCAGGGCTCAGTGCTGAAAGAGAGGGCTCCCTTCCTCAGCCGGGGTCCCCGCCTGCTCTGGGAAACCCCAGATCCTCTGAGGAGTGTCCCACAGCCCAACCTGACAGGCCCAACCCTTTCCCGACGAGAAACACATTCAGTGTGCACGTGGGGATTCCTGGAAATACCCTCCCGGTGCAAATGAGATGCGTTGGCACCTTAGCTTGCCCACACCTCTAACCCGACCCGGAGCTCCCCCACACCCTGCTGCCCACGGGTTAACTAAGTACTGCGTTCCCCTTCTCAGGCCAGGACGGTGCTGCTGCGTGTCACTGAGCGTCGCTGGCACTCCCAGCCCCTGAGACTCCCACTCTGCAAGGCTTATAATGCCCCCGATTCGTGAAATAAACTCTCTCTCACTCCATTCCTCCGCCATGACCACCTGAGACTCGTTGTTTATTCGGGGGGCAGGGGAGGGAGGACTCCTCCCTGAAGAATCCACCGGTGCACACCCGGGTTTGACCCTAGGTCAGGCAGCCACTGGCTTGCTGGCCCTGAGCTCCCATTCACCCAACGTCATCCAGGATGGCTTCTGTCTTCTTCCTCGAGCTGCTCCGCCCGCCTCAGCCCTTCTGCGCACCTGAAACCAAACGGGGCTCCCGCCGCCGCCTCCTGGTTTTGGAGGGGCTCTAAGCCTCCTTCATCGACCTGGTTTTGGAGCCCTGACCGCCTCACTGCCAACCCGGCCTGGTGCTGGCAGCCCAGCTAAAAGAGCGGCCACAGTTATCGCAGAGAAATCTTTCCTCGGGTATCTCTGGCTGAACTGAAGATCTTCGGATCCTTCGACCTCGAACTTCACCCTTTTCTGCCCGGAAGCTAAGGAACGAATGCACTTGACCTTCCCCCAGGAGAAGCACAAACTTCCGGCCAGGTGGTGTCTGGACATCACGGGAGACACACACACACCACGCTTGTGCTTGGGAGATCAGAGAGTCAGGAGTTCAAGCTCAATCCTTGAGTGCATGTCAAGTTTGAGGTCAGCTTGGACGTCAAGAGACACTTTCAAAAAACTACTTCTGTCACCAAGCACTTAGTTGAAATAGGCAGGCAGATCTCTGAGGCCAGCCTGGTCTATGTAGTGAGTTCCAGGGAAGCCAGGGCTGTATAGAGAGACCCTGTCTCAAAAATAAATAAATAAATAAAACAAAAACAAAAAAATTGTTGAGGTCAGATTGTATTTGTAGAGAGGTGTTAATTTTTGTTTTGTTTGTTTTTTGTTTTTCAAGACAAGGTTTCTCTGTGTAGCCCTGGCTATCCTGGAACTCACTCTGTAGACCAGGCTGGCCTCGAATTCACAGAGATGTTAATAAATGTTAATTTGTTTGAGAGCAGGCGCTGGAGAGAAGGCCCAGCCTGGCTCAGGGGTTAAGAGTGTCTCAGGACCTGAACTTGATTTCCAGCACCCGCTTTGGGTGGCTCACAGCTTCAGGGATCCAACACTTTATTGTGGCCTCGGATAGCTTACGTGCACATACCTACCCTCCAGACACACATACATGCACATAATTAAAAATAAAATACACCTTTTAAAAAAGGGCCTGGTAATTACACACAGTACAAGCGGCCTGTGGGGAAGATAAGGAAAACAAGAGGCCCAGAAACTCGCAAGTCTACTGAGGCTGAACTGAAGCGGTGTTGACGGAAGGCAATGGGGTTAGTGCAGACAGTCTGTGACAGCGAGCTGGCTGACCCTCAAGGCTCAGTGTGGGGTAGTGGGAAAACCCTGACTCTGCAACAGGAGAAATTGGCCTGAAGCGCAGCACAGGCAAAACACCCACAACACGTAAAATAATCATCCTCATTAGTAAAGCTTTTAAAAAAAATCTTGGCTTAAGGGCTGAGGATTTATCTGAATGGTAGAGTATTTGCCTACTTTGTGTACGGCATAGATCTAAAGTACCTGAAAAAAATAAAAGAATTCAAGTCTAAGCTTAATCACATCGAAAGACTAAAATTAGATAACCTTGGTGTGATCGACAGCCAAGAAGCTGAGAAGCGATGCAGTAATTTTGTCACATAGCCACATCTCCCTCTGCTGGCCAAACCAGGTTTTGCATAGAAAATCCAAGCCCCGGTTCCCACCACCCGTGTTTTCATTTGTTTGTTTGTAAGGTAGGTCCCTGCTGACTGAGGAGTGTATCCTGTCTTCTTGGTATAGTTTAATGGCTGTAACCTGAATGTCGCTGGATCTTTGCTTAAAGAAGCCGCTGATGTGGGAATCCCCTGGGGGAAAAGAACTTTCTGTATCGAGCTGAGTGTGGTGGGACACGCTAGTCATCTCAGACAGGTTGGGCTATGTAGTGAGCGAGCGTGGCTCCTGAGCTGCCGACTAGCCACTTATCTCTAAGGGAACGAAACCTAAAGCATAAGGGAGAGACCACAGGGCTGCAGGGTTGGGGTGTCAGCGGCTTTGTTTCTTATTTGATTTTATTATTTTAATTTATTTTCTATTGTTTTGGTTTCTTCCCCCTGGATACCTCATCAGTCTGAAACTTCTGAGCTGAGCCCTCTTTACAAAACAAAGATATTGAAAAACAACGTGGAGCATGCCTTTAATACCAGCACTTGGGAGGCAGAGGCATCCCCGGAAGTTTAAGGTCAGCCTGGTGTACATAGAGAGTTACAGGTCAGTCAGGGCTAAACAGAAAGGCCCAGTCTCAAATTAAAAAATTAAATAAAGCCTGGTGGCGGCGGTGGCGGTGGCGACTGCAGCGGCCCACACCTTTAATCCCAGTACTCAGGAGGCAGAGGCAGGTGGATCTCTGTGAGTCTGAGGCCAGCCTGGTTTACAGAGAGAGAGTTCCAGGACAGCCAAGGATACAGTGAAACCCTGTGTTGAAAAACTAAATAATAATAATAATAAAATAATTTAAATAAATAATTTTAAAAATAAAAAATAAAGAAAAGGCGTGGGTATGATTGTTTTCCCATTTCCTAGGAGTGATGTGAGGTCCATGTGAGTGATGATCTTGAGGCTTCCTTAGTCAAAGCAGAACACCCTACAAATGGAAGAGTTTACGACCATTACTTCTGGGTTTCACTTCACTGTTTTCTTGCCCTAAAGGTCTTTAGCCTGTACTCATTTGCTTAACAAACAAAGAGTGATTGCCTAGAGTTTGTACAATCACAAAATACATATAACCGAGTGCTGAGTGAAAGGAGACAGGGCAAAAATCACACTCTTGTCTATAGGGGACACACATGTGAGAAAGACAGACTCAGTTGTCGCAGGCCCAGCTGTAAAGAGTACTGTAAGAGTAACGCAGCAGAGGTCCGAGGCGTGTGCTCTAGAAGCTGGGGTAGGGGCTCGGAGGCTTGCGCTCCAGAAGCTGGGGTAGGGGATGGCGAGCCATCGAATCACAAGGAAAAGAAAGATGGATTCTAGTGGTGGAGAGGGGGTGGTCAAAAAAAGTCTTCCTAGAAAAGGTGATACTCAAACAAAGCTTTGTTCCACTTATCTGAGGAAAGACGATGATGAGTGCATAGCTGTGATACATGCCCAAGTGATGCAGCACTCGGGAGGCAGAGGCGGGAAAACCAAGAGTTCACAAGCAGCCTGATTTAAGCTTGAAGCTTGCCTGAAATACGTGAAATCTGACTCAAAACCAAAACAATCGCCAGGTGGTACTTGCATATGTCTCTAATCCCAGCATTCGGGAGGCAGAGGCGGGCAGGTCTCTGTGAGTTCAAGGCCAGCCTGATCTACATAGTGGGTACCAGGACAGCCTGGGCTACACAGAGAAACCCTGTCTCCAAAAATACATACATACATTCATACATACATACATGCGATGGCTCCATGGATAATGTGTTCATTGCACAAGGATGAGGATATGGGTTCAGATCCCCAGCTGGATGTGGGGGCAAACACCTTAAATCCTAGGATGATTCTGGGTGCAGAGGCAGGCAGATCTCTATGAGTTTCACATTAGCCTGATCTACACAGAGAGTTCCAGGCCTGCCAGGGTTACATAATGAGAACTTGTCTCAAACCAAATCAAATCAAACCAAACAAAAACATAGCATGCCTGTCACCCCAGTGCTGAGGAACAAGACAGGCAGATCCTGGAGCTGGCTAACCGAACTAGCCATAATGGTGAACTCATAGCTCTTTGACTGAAGAAGACATTGTGGGCTACACAGGTACCCCAGCTCACAGGGGAAGGTACACCCAAGAGCATACACAGACACATAGACACACATGTACACATGTATGTATACCATACATATGTAGAGACCACACACAAAGCCAAAATAAATATATATGTACATTGACCAACGGAGTGAGTGTACACTATGTGCCAAGAATGCAAATTATGAATGCAAATCCAGCTGCTCAGGAGACTGAGGCAGAAGGATTGGAAATTCAAGGCCAGCCTTGGACAGGAAGATTCTGTCTAAGACAAACAAAACAAATCAAAATTAAAAATAAAATTCAGACACAGGCAATGTCTTCACGGAGCAAAGGCTAAGTTTGGTGAAGGCAGACGCAGGGAAGGAGAAGGATGAACATTCTACAGAGGGATATGACCTAGGTGGGGAGATGGACTGTCTCCTTCAGAAGTGAGCTTCAAATCAAGCATGGCAGCACATGTCTGTAATTCTGGCTACTCATGGGGCCAAGGCAGGAGAATTGCAAATTCAAGAACTGCTTGCTCAGCTCACAAGGACTGTCTCTCAAAAGAGGTGATGGTGGCACATAATTTTAATCCCAGAGGCAGGTAGATCTCTGAGTTCTAGACCAGCCAGGTCTATAAGGTGAGTTCCAGGACAGCCAGGACTACACAAAGAAACCCTGTCTTGAAAAAATAAAATGAATGACCATGTGTTAAAATAGAGTAAGGGGCAGATAGCTCTGTGTGATACCCTTCAAACATGCAGGCAGGCAAAACACCAATGCATATAAAATAAAAGTAACTAAATCTTTAAATTTAAAAATTAAAAATGATAGAAGGGGCCAGAGAGATGGCTCAGGGGTTAAAAGCACTGGCTATTCTTCCAAAGGTTCTGAGTTCAATTCCCAACTACTGCATGGTGGCTCATAACCATCTCTAATGAGATCCGATGCCCTCTTCTGGAATGCAGATGCACATGCAGATAGAATACTGTTTAAATAATAGAGAAGAAAAAAATGATAGAAGACATCAAAGTCTAACTGCTCTGAGTGTGGGGGAGGAGGAAAAGGAATTTATTTATTTCTTTAGAGGCAGGTTCTCTTGTAGCCCAGGCTGACCTCAAAGTAACTGTATAGCTAAGGGTGACCTTGAGTTTCTGAGCCTCCTGTCTCAACTTCTCAAAGTATTGGGATAATAAGCATGTGCCACCGTGCCCAGATTTTCAGAGGCTGAGGATCAAATCCAGGTTTTCCTGTCTGCTAGGCAAGTGGTCTACTGACTAAGCCAGATCCTTAGCCCCAGATCCTCCATTTTGGAGGGCCTTTGACAGCCTGAGGGTGCACTCACATAGCATTTGACTTAATCTTCGTATAAATCCTGTGAGGAAAGGTAAACACCCTTATCCTTCTGTGAAAACATCTGTTCAGAGACCTTGAGTAATTTAGAGGCACTTTCTTTTTGGAAGCAATGGCTTTTTCACCCTCCATTTCTATACAGCCTGGGCCAGCAGTGACAACATGGAGCGAGCAGGATACACTTGCATTTTATCCAGCACTGTAGTGGCAGATGAGTTAGCCAAAACAGCGGGATGTGCAAAGGCCGAGCCAAGCCCAACAAGGAAATAGTTCAAGAATCAAATAGTATCCAGAAGTCAGATTCTCAGAGCCAAGAACGGTAAAGTTTGCACAGCCAAGACTCACCAGTAATTGGCCCAAAGGCCAAGCCCATCAGTGGAGCTGGACCAGCAGAGTGGAGAGGAAGGCCAGAGAACTTCAGAAGTGGGCAAGCTACCAGCTAAAGCCCAAGCTGCTGGCCCTGCTGGTATTCAGGTTCTAGGAATTGGGGATAGCAATGACATAAGTCTAGTTGTTGTTCCGAGACTAGGGTGGGGGAGTCTCTTGTTATCCAGAATTTGCTCTGTAACTGAGGATGATTTTAAACTCTTGATCTTCCTGCTGCATCTTCTGAATGTGGCTGGCATCATGCCTAGCTTTATCTCCATTTTTTAAAATTTTGTAAACTTTATTTTAAAAAACTTTTGAGTAAGGCCAAGCATGCTGGCAAATACCTTTAATTCCAGCACTCGAGAGGTTACTCTGGTTTACAGAGTGAATTTCAGCCACATAGAGAAACCTTATCTCAAAAAAAAAAAAAAAAAAAAAGAAAGAAAGAAAGGAAAGAAAAAGAAAAAAGTTGCAAATAAAATAAACATTACACATCAAAATCCATTTTTCCAATAATTAATTATTCTTATTTTATGTATGTGAGTGTTGAACTGCACGTATGTATGTATCCCACATGCATTCTGGTACCAGTGGGGTGAGTTATGGATGGAACCAAACCCAGGTCTGATGAAGAGCAGCCTGTGCTCTCAACTGCCAAGCCCTCTTCTCTCTAGCCCCAAAATCGTGTTTAAGCACTTGAGGAAGCTAGCACTGAAGCAGAATGGACAGCGGGTGGAGATAAGAACTGCAACCATGTGAACTGGGAAGATAACTCACTAGGGGTGTGTGCTTTTGCACAGGTGTGAGGAACTGAGTTGTGATCCCCAGGAATCCCTGCACTGGAGAGGTAAAGGCAGCTAGATCCTTAGAGCTCCCTGCCAGCCAGCCCTCCCAACCAGTGCATTCCACATTCAGTGAGAAACTTTGCTGAAAAAAAAAAAAAAAAAGAGTCAGAGGGCTTTCCTGGAGAGATGGCTCAGTGGCCAAGAGCTTATTTGCTTATTTGTTTGTTTGTTTATTGGTTTTTCCAGACAAGGTTTCACAGTGGTCAGGAGCACTTGTTGCTCATTTATTTATTTATTTATTTATTTATTTATTTATTTATTTATTTATTTATTTATTTATTTATTGGTTTTTCCAGACAGGATTTCTCTGTGTAGCCCTGGCTGTTCTGGAGTTACTTTGTAGGCCAGGTTGGCCTCGAACTTGCGGAGATCTGTCTGCTTCTGCCTCCGGAGTGCTGGGATTACAACATGTGCCATCTCGACTGGCCACCTCTTACTCTTACAGAGGACACCGGTTTGGCTCTCAGCATCAGCTAGGCAGCCCACAACTACCTGCAACTCTAGTTTCAGGGGATCCAACATCCACTTCTGACCTCTGAACAGGCACATGATACAAACATAGATAAAGCAGGCAAAACATTCATACACATAAAATAAAACTGAAAAATCTAAAAGCAAACAAATGAACTAAAATAAGCCAGGACTTCTCTGTGTAGCCCTGGCTATCCTGGAACTCAATTTGTAGACCAGATTGGCCTTGAACTCAGAAATTCACCTGCTTTTGTCTCCAAAGATTAAAAAGCTATATCGAGGCTAAGATTAAAGGCATATATCACCATACCTGGCTAAAAATAAAATTGTTCAGTGAGGTCACTCTCCGGCCTGGAGCGGCACTCACATACATATGCACTCATATGCACACGTGTGCACACCCACACAAACACATAAATACACATACACCCCCATACAGGAACTGGAATGCTAGGACCAAGCTTTATTTTATGTAAATTCTATTTTTTTTTCTGCTATGGAAACAAACCAGTCAGAGAAGGCTTCTGATTTAATTTGCTTCTCTGTTGCTATGATAAAACACTACTAAAAGCAACGTCAGGAGGAAAGGGTTTATTTGGCTTACAAGTGTCAGTCGTCATCAGGGGAGCCAAGGCAGGACCTCAAGGAAGGAGCTTGAGTGGTAACGATGGAGGGACACTAATTACTGGCTGCCTTCCAGGCTCACTTTCAGCTAGCTTTCTTATACAACCCCAAGACTACCTGCCCAACGGGGACACTTCCCGCAGTGGGCTGGGCTCTCTCTCCTCCACCAATTAGCTGTCAGGAATATACTCCATAGACCATTCTGATGGAGACAGTTCCTCAGTTGAGATTCCCTCTTCCCAAGTATCTCTAACTTGTGTTGACAAAAACTAACCAGCACAGCCTCACAGATGACGAAATACTTGTGCTACCCAAGTGGCAGAACAGTAGACGAGGAAAGGTAACAGGCTTTCTGGGCAAAGGCGTAAGGATAAAACATGGCAGAGTCAGTTCCGTTACAACCTGTGGGCTCCTTAAGAAGGATCCGGCTCCTAGAATAGGCCCGGGGTTCAGTGGGATCTGGAAAAGTAAGATGGCATAGCTCTCGGAGTATAGACTGGATCAGATCAGTGGCGGTAGGCTGGGAGGTCAGAGGATGGACAGGCCTTCGTGGGATACGGAAGGTCATGGAGAAGTGGTTGGCGCCAGAGGCCATGTGCAGACACGAGAAGTAGAATCCGTTAACTGTGTGTGCAGCAGAGGGTTAAAAGGAAGACCAAGAGTAAACCAGGAGAGGGAGACGGTAAGACAGTTCCAGGAGACCTGGTGATAGCCTGAGGAGTGCAGGACAGTGACGCATCCCCATCTGCAAGAAAAATGGCTGGAGCAGTGCGAAACCAGGAATGGCGGTTGCAGAGCGAACACGCGTGGGTGGTGCAAGCCTCAGCAGACACACTCAGGGGTTGCATGCCGGAGGAGGGGCTCCCAGACTTGAGGACTGGAGAAAGCATTAGCAACCTGACAGAACCCGGTTAACAAAGGGAGGACTACATCTCCCAGCATGCCCGGGTATAGTGGGGTGACGGCTGGCGGTGGCTGCGCCGCAGCCGACTGGTGGGCGCGGGACCTGGGTGGGCACCGGAGCCTGTCATCCCTGAGGGGTCGGCGAGGTGCGGGCGGCGATGTACCGCTGTCCCTCGCCCAAGGGCCGCGCCGGGCTCGTGTTCCCCGCCCCGCGGCCCCGCCCCTTGCCCCACCCCAGCCGGGAGACCTAGCCCGGGCCGCAGCGCAGCGGCCGCAGCAACATCACTCTAGCCGCCGCTGCTCCGCCCCATTCCCTTCTGTTTTTCTCTCATCCTCCGGTGGCGGCGGCCGGGAAGGCGGAGGAGAGACAGCAGCAGCCAGCTGTGGCTTCAATGAATGATCCCCCAGCCGGAGGGGAGGACTCCAGGTGAGCCTCTGCCCTCGGGAGGACCGGGATTCCCCCGGCCGCCCAGGACCCATATCCCTCGCCATGGATCCCTAGGGGAAGGGGGAAAGGAGGAGGAAAAGACAGCTCTGCCGCCCATCCCCATCTCATTTTCCTCTTCCTTTATCTCATTGTTGCCGAAGCTGTTTACCGTAGCGCTCCCTCTTGCCCCAGCATGGGGCGGGTTCCAGGCACTGCCCTTCGGCAGGAGCTGCTTGCGCGGTTGCCTGGGGATTCTGCCTAATTCTACCTCTCCAGCCTGTGCACAGAAAGCCGTGGAGAGCTGTGGAGGCCCGGACTGCAGCAGCCTCGGGGCCAACTCCCTGCATCCCCACCCCGGGAGGCTGCATGCGGATTGAAGACCGGTGCCTGGGGGCTGGGCCAGCCCGGCTGATCCCGACCTAGGAGTAGGGCAGAAGGACCGCCCAGGCTGCAGAGCGGCCCATCTGGAAGGACAGCGCTGCAAGATGGCCAGTAAGACCAAGGCCAGCGAGGCCCTGAAGGTGGTGGCCCGGTGCCGCCCCCTCAGTAGGAAGGAGGAGGCTGCCGGTCATGAGCAGATTCTGACCATGGACGTGAAACTGGGCCAGGTGACTCTGCGAAACCCCCGCGCGGCACCCGGGGAACTGCCCAAGACCTTCACTTTTGATGCTGTGTATGATGCTAGCTCCAAGCAGGCCGACCTGTATGATGAAACCGTGAGGCCCCTGATAGACTCGGTGCTTCAGGGTTTCAACGGCACCGTATTTGCCTATGGCCAGACTGGCACGGGCAAGACCTACACCATGCAGGGGACCTGGGTGGAGCCAGAGCTCCGCGGGGTTATCCCCAACGCCTTTGAGCACATCTTCACCCACATCTCCCGCTCCCAGAACCAGCAGTACCTGGTTCGTGCCTCCTACTTGGAGATCTACCAGGAGGAGATTCGAGACCTGCTATCCAAGGAGCCGGGCAAGAGGCTAGAGCTGAAGGAGAATCCTGAAACAGGGGTCTATATCAAGGACCTCTCCTCCTTTGTCACCAAGAATGTCAAGGAGATTGAGCATGTGATGAACCTGGGGAACCAAGCCCGGGCAGTGGGCAGCACCCACATGAATGAGGTCAGCTCTCGGTCTCACGCCATCTTTGTCATCACGGTGGAGTGCAGTGAGCGTGGGTCCGATGGCCAGGACCATATCCGAGTAGGCAAGCTCAACCTGGTAGATCTGGCTGGCAGTGAGAGGCAGAACAAGGCAGGTCCCAACACGGCTGGAGGGTCAGCTGCGCAGCCCACAGCTGGTGGCGGCGGCGGAGGTGGCAGTGGCGGCGGCGGCGGCAGCGGAGAGAGGCCTAAGGAAGCTTCTAAAATCAATCTCTCGCTGTCTGCCCTGGGCAATGTGATCGCTGCTCTGGCCGGCAACAGGAGCACCCATATCCCCTACCGGGACTCCAAGCTGACCCGGCTGCTCCAGGACTCACTGGGGGGCAATGCCAAGACCATCATGGTGGCCACGCTGGGGCCAGCTTCTCATAGCTATGACGAGAGCCTCTCTACCCTTCGCTTCGCAAACCGAGCCAAGAACATCAAGAACAAACCCCGGGTGAATGAGGACCCCAAGGACACGCTGCTGAGGGAATTCCAGGAAGAGATCGCCCGCTTAAAGGCCCAGCTAGAGAAGAAGGGGATGCTGGGTAAGCGACCTCGGAGAAAGAGCAGCCGCAGAAAGAAGGCTGTGTCTGCCCCAGCCGGTTATCCAGAGGGGGCCGTGATTGAGGCCTGGGTGGCCGAAGAGGAAGATGACAATAACAATAATCACCGCCCACCACAGCCGATCCTGGAGTCCGCTTTGGAGAAGAACATGGAGAATTACCTGCAGGAACAGAAGGAGAGGCTGGAGGAGGAGAAGGCCGCCATCCAGGATGACCGCAGCCTCGTGAGCGAGGAGAAGCAGAAGCTTCTGGAAGAGAAGGAGAAGATGCTGGAGGATCTGCGGCGGGAGCAGCAGGCCACAGAGCTGCTTGCGGCCAAGTATAAGGTAAGGACCCCAGGGAGTGAGAGGGGTCCCTGCAAGGATTTTGACTGGTAGATTTTCCTTGGAGGGCCTGTGAGTTGGCTTGAAGTGGTGTCTGCCAGCTTAGGACCGCACGGTGATGACTGCCCTGAAGCAGCTAAGCAAAGTACTGTGATACTAGATAGGCAGCTGAACGCACACACATGCACACACACCATTAAAGTGGGTAGGTGTCTTGAACAAGTGGACTTGAGGTGGTCTGATCCGCTGCTGTCCATCCCCTGCACATGGACTCAGGATTGGTCAGATCTGCGAGAAACCCATGCCAGACTCTCCTCTAGTGAGTATGGCTTCTCACTCCGGCATGGCCTTCTCCCCTGATCATTTTTTTTCCTCTGCAATGTCTTCAGACCTCATGGCATATTAATAGTATCTGACGCTTGGCTAGCACTTCACAGTTTACAAAACACGCCACTTTCACATCATCTTCTCCCACCTTCACAGGAGCCATTCCAAAGAGTGGCTTCTAAATCCTCGTCCTACAGATTAAGGAATTTAAGGCTCAGAAAGTAACAGGACCAAAGTTCTGTTCTTCAGAATAGCAGGGCTCAGCTTGGGACCTGCACACTTCATGTTTTGGTCTTCAGTAACAAGGCCAGACCATGAGCATGAGAAAATCCTGCTTCCTATGGAAACGACCCAAAGTGCCAGGCCCACTCTTCGGTGTCATTAGGAAGGAGACCCAGAATGTCATGTGGGAGGCGTGGTGGAAAGAGGGCTAACTGGGCTCTATCCCAGAGACCAGAGGCTAGGCCTCTTAGGCTACAGCTCGCTGAGTAACTGGCTGTGGCTTTCCCTTTTCATCCTACCTTCATTTCCTTTTTTATAGACTGGGATGTAAGCCTGGAGGTTCACTGTGGTTCTACCAATCCAATAAGCCTATGACCCATTCTAAGCTTAGAAAAAAAGAAAAACCGATTGGCCTCTACAATGAGGCCTCTAGTTAATTATGTCTAATTCTCCGTTGTCCTGAGAGATGTCAGGCCTTCTGGGTCCTTCCTGAGCTGTCCACTTCTCAGGGAACCTCTGGTCCTATGTGGAACTAAGTTACTGACTCAATTATAGACCTGTTAAATTTCTTCCTTCTTTTTTTTTTTTCCTTCTCTGTAAATGGAATCATGTCGTCTAGGCTGGCCTAGAACCCTCTGTGTAGCTGAGGATGACCTTGAACTATTAAATTATCTTCCTGCCTCCATTTCCTGATTGCTAGGGTTACAGGCAAGTGCTACCGCCATGCTTAGTTTTCTGTCCATCTGGAGACCAACCCCAGAGCGTTGTGGGTGCTATAGGCACTCTACTGACTGGGTTACGACCCCAGCCGCCTGTAAAATTTCAGTGCTACGGATGCCACATTCCAGTGTTCCGGGCGTTTCCAGATCCTTCAACACTGGGGTTAGAGGGAAAACATGAAGAAGTGTGAACTCACCGGGAAGATCAAACATTGGCACTTCTTATTTATTTTTATGAGTGTGGGCTAGGAATAGGGAGGCCCAGCCCACAGCCCAAGCAAGAGTGACATCTGGAGCTGTGTGCATTGTCTCTATACTGGGAATGTGCTACTGTGCCAGGGGCTGTGGCCTGGCGCGTTTAATATTTAATTCACTCAAGGGAGAAGCTCAACCAGGCTTGTACTGAGCTGCTTCCTCAAGGGAAGGCTCAGGGGTCTGGTACCTGGGAGACACAGGATGATGAAGGGAAGGCTGCTGTTAGTCTAGTCCTGTCTAGCAGGGAGAGAATCAGCTAGGCTGCTGTTATTGACTCGAAATTCCTATCTGGCCCGTCAGTTATTGATTTCTCTTCCAGTACACCCCTTACCCTGTTAAGCTGGGAGGCAGTGGGGGTTACAGAGACTAAGAAAGGAAGAAAGTGCAGGCAGATACCTCAGATGTTCTTACTGGGAAGGGACTGATACCGTTCCATAGATTTTTGAATCTAAGGCAATGTAAGAACAAGACAATCAAGAAATCAGGGTAGAGTGGCGCACAGTGGAAAGCACCTGGAGTCCCAGCTGCTTGGGATACTGAGAGAATAGTTTAAGCCTAGGACTTGAGGCCAGCCTGGGCAACATGATGAGACCCTGTTTTGAATATAAATAAACCTGCCGTGCTTGGTGGCACACGCCTTTAATCAAGGTAGCAGGGGCAGGTGAGAATCTCTGTGAGTTCAAGGGCAGCCTGGTCTACAAAGCAAGTCCAGGACAGCCAGGGCTACACAGAGAAACCCTGTCTCAAAAAAAAACAAACAAAAAGAAAATAAACCCACAAGCAACTCAGTCAGCCAATTGATCAGTCCCAAGACTGGGGTGGCCAGAACTGAAATTCTAGCACTAGGGGAATAGCGCATACAACATTACAATCTTATTGTTGGCAGTGGTCTTGGAGTACCAGTGTAGCATTGGCTCAGGCTCACACAGATGGCCTAAGCGGAGCCTAGCCTGTTCAGGTGCAGTCTAGCCTCATTCCATTGTTGTTTACATTCCTGGGTAAAGGAATTTGGTTTTTCTTTTCTTATTAGTATTTATTAATTATACACAATGACTTTCATTATGACACTTTTATACTAGTATATAATGTATTTTGATTATATTCACTTCCAATGCCCTCTCTTGTTCCCCTCCTACTTCCACCGATTCCCTTACTCTTTCCAACCAATATCTCTTCTGCTGTCTGTCTGTCCGTTCGCGCGCGCGCGCGCGCGTGTGTGTGTGTGTGTGTGTGTGTGTGTATGTGTGTGTGTTCCAATGAGTTTCGTTAAGGTTGCTTACAAGAGCACAGGCACCTTACCCGTACAACAGTGGTAGAGAGGGCATGTCTTCCTCCTACAGCAACCATTAACTACATGAAAGTAATAGTTTTGAAGGTGTATTTTTTTTTTTATGTGCATGTGTGTCCCTGAATCACGAGCACCATGTCAGAGATCAGTCAAAAGAGGGCATCAGCTCCCTGAGTTTCAGGAAGCCGTCAGGCATCATGTGGGTGCTGGAACTGAACCTGAGTACTCTGGGAGATCAGTGAGCACTCTTAACCAGGAAAACATTGTCCCAGCTCAATCTGTGTTTATGTAATACCGTACCGTAGCATCCTTATGTTTGGTTTTATTTTTGTTCTGCGGTAGGGTTTCTCTGTGTAGCCCTGGAACTATGTAGACCAGGATGGCTTTGAACTCACAGAGATCCGCCTACCTCTGCCTTCTGAGTGCTGGGATTAAAGGCGTGTGCCACCGCCACCCAGCTGCACTGTAGCATCTTTTTTTTTTTAAATTTATTTATTTTTATATCAATCACAGGTTAGGTACTTTGCATCCCAGGCATAGCCTCCTCCCTTATCTCCCTCCTCCCCGCCTCCTCCAAGTCCACCAACTGGGGAGGACCTCCTCCCCTTCCATCCAACCCCAGCTCATCCTGTCTCCTCAGTGCTGGCTGCAATGTCCTCCCCTGGAATCTAGCCAGTCTGTCACTCCCCGGCATGTATGGGGGAGGGTCAAAGAGTCAGCCATCAAGTTCATGACTGAAACAGTCCCTGTTTCCCTCACTAGGGTCTTCAGTCCTACACCGAGCTATCATGGGCCCCGTCTGAGCGGGGGTTCCAGGCCATATCCACACATGGTCCTTGATTGTAGAAACCGTCTCATACAAGACCCCTGTGCCCTGCTCAGTTTGGTCTTTGTGGAGCTCTTGTTCTCCCCAAGTCTCACCAACCTCCCCCAGATCTATCATTACTTCTCGCCCTCTGCCAAAGGCTTGATCGCGAGTCTTAATATCTGCTCTGATACATCGCTACATTGACCCCCCCTTCCCCAGAGGTCCTCCTTGGCATGCTCCTGTCCTGTTGCTTGTTTTCTCCTCCACTCAATGTCCATCCCATGCACTGTAGCATCTTAATCTCACTCTTTTTACAACCCCAAGCCATAGACACTGTTTGGAGGTGTTGGCTGGCCTGTGGCTCTGCGTAGGTGACAGAGCCTCTACCAGAATTCAGCTCAGCTGATGTCCCCAGCCCTGTGTTCTTTTCAAGTCACGCAGGGTCTCTCCATGTTTGCTCCCTGTGCAACTCAGAGCAAAGGCTTTGCCTCTCTGAGCCTTGGCTTCCCTGTCTAGTCTAATGAGAAACAGAAGCTTGACATAGATCCCTGGGGAGTGGGTGAGGCGGCCATTAGCTACTGCTATCATTAGGCATAGCTATCAGATATAAGCTGAGAGAAAGAGCAGCCTGGGAAATTCCAGGAGGTGAATGAGTCTAACACCCAGCCTGGATAATCAGCAGGGATCAAGGCCAGAATGGACAGAGGACCCAACCGTCCTGTGCAGGGGTGGGTGAATGGGGGAGGGGCCCTAAAGTACAGCCTGGTTCAGAGGTTCTGGGATGGCGGAAACATTTTGACAGCTCCTTAGGGAGCCACAGGGTATGGATAACAGTCTAGCCCCGCCTCTTTCCCAGGGCTACACTGAAGATGAAATGAGATCATTAGCGTGGGGGCATTTGAAATAGGTTGAAAACATTGAAATGAATGGAGGGCATTAGCAGCCACAGAGATCACCTTCTGTCTGCCAAGCAGGGGTCCATGAGTGACATCTTTGTTGTTCTTTTAACTCTTTCCTTACCCTGCCTTTCTAAGAGCATTGTCACAGCCCTGCAGAGTCAGGCAGGAAAGGCCCTGGAGACCTCAGGGGCCTGGGAGCTTTCCCCCTTCCGTCTGCCATGTACTCTTCCACACTTTGTGAGCTAGGCATCATCTGCGCTTCTCAGTGCCTGGCCCCTGCCACCCGCTATTCCTTTCCCCCAGTTCCTACCACCCCTGAGGCAGCTAAGTGTGGCTGAGCCGACCCAGTGCCCTCATTCACTGTGTCTGACTCATCTCCCAGCCTGTCTTGCTGCTTTCCCTGCCTGCCACCCTCAATCCTCCTGAGCCTCTTTGTTCTCCTCTCCGTGTGCACAAACACCGAGTCAGTCTCCTCTAAGTCTCTCTCTCTTTTTTTAATCTCTCCTCTGGTTTTCATCCACATTTACTGTGGGCCTCAGAAGGTTAGGTTCAGAGATGTGTGAGTCTGTGGCGGTGCCCTGTGCCCTGTGCTCTGTGGACCATTACTTAGGCCACAGACTTCGGTCATATCTCCAGGGGGCTGAGGGACTTCACGGCACTCTCAGGAGAAATAAGTGACATTACAGGCTCACAGCACAGCTCTGATCTGTACACACACTGGTGACTGCACGTACGTAGCCTGGGAGCAGGCACACTCTACTCAAATTTAGTTGTGCAAGAAAATTTGCAAGTGATTGTTTTATCTTGAAGTTAACTTTTTTGGGAGGCTGATATTGACTGCACGAAGAAAGGAGGCTGTTTGGAGGAGGTAGGACCCAAAACCCAGGCTGAGATGGGAGAGAGGCCCATGCAACACTAGGGTGATTCTGCAGGAAGCAGGCCTGCAGAGCGAGGAGCAGGGGGCTCTGGCTGGAGCCCAGCTCTCTCTCTGTGGTGGGTTTAGAAAAGGAGCCCTCACAAACAGCCACCAAAGCCAGAGGGATGAGGTCACTGCAGAGAGGGCAAACCAAACTGAATATTCATTGTGCCCTTTGTGGGTCCCTCTTCTTCTTCCTATGTTGGAGCATGATCATTATCTGTGTATCCGGTTAGCAGACAGGAAGTTTCAAGTCAGGCATTAACAATCTCAGCAATAATAATGAGGGTCACTAAGATCTGCTTAGCTAAATTATATGCAAATATGCAAATTAAGTCATTTGTTTTACCCAAGCACCTTCCAAGAAATGGAAATGTATTGTTATTGCTCCCCGTTTTATTTTATTTTCTTGTTGTGGGGTGCCAAGATTGAACTGAGGGCTTTGGACATACTAGGTAAGCCCTGTCCTGTACCACTAGGGCATTCCTAGCCCTATTTTATTTTGTTAGTCTTGTTTTTAACTGTGCTGTGACTTGAGCCCAGCACCTTGCTCAGTCATACAGTGCAAGCACTCTGCCACTGAACAATATCCCCCACAGAGTAAAGTAACTGTTGAAAATTATTGTTATTATTATTTACTAGTATTACCTTATGTTTGTTTTTAAGAGGTTTTGCTCTGTGGTGCTGGCCGACCTGGAACTTGATAAGCAGACCGGATTGTCCTTGAATGCAAAGAGATCAGCCTGATCTCTTTGCCTCTTCAAGTGCTGGAATTTAAGCTGTGCACCACCATGCCTGACAAAACTATTCTTTTCTTTAATTTCATTTTACTTTGTTATTTTGTGTGCGTGTGTGTGGGGTTGTGTGTGCATGGCTGTACACACATGCATGCAGTGCCCTGGAGGCCAAAAGAAGGTGCTGGAACTAGAGTTATGGATGGTTGTGAGCCACCATATGGGTGCTGGGAATCGAACCTGGGTCCTTTGCAAGAACAAGTGCTCTTAACTGCTGAATCATCCCTCCATCCCTCAAAACCATTATTATTAATACAAGGTTTTGCTCTGTGACTCAGGCTAGCCTCCAACTCCCAAACCTCTTGTTTCAATGTCCTGAATGCTGGGACTGTAAACATGAATCATCATGCCTGATTTCAAGAACTACTAGATAGAATGTACTTGCTTGAAGATTGGTGTGGGCTGGAGATAGAGCTTAATTCAAGAGTGCTTACCTGGCATGCCTGGAACCATCGATTCAATCCCCAGCATATACCAAGCACGCTGGCACAAGCCTGTAATTCTAGCACTCATGAGGTAGAAGCAGGAGCATCAATAGTTCAAGGTCATCCTTGGCTCTATAGCAAATTGGAAGCCAGCCTGTGCTATGTGAGCCTCACTTTCAAAACAAACAACACATTGAGTGGCACTGGTGGTGATGGTTTTATGGGTTCATATTTATTCCCAAGCTCACTGATTTGAATGCATTAAATATGTGCAGCATTATTACGTGTTAATAATTCCTTGATATGGTAACAGGTTCTATCTGGAAATGGAGCTCAATGGTAGAATAGTTGCTTAATTTGTCAAGATCCAAATAGGGCTGGACACCGCCCCAGAAAGTCCCCTAATAACCTAGAGAGTGTCTTCTTTCCAAAGCTGATCTGGTTTCAAACACGTGTTCTCAAGGACATGAGCCCCATGCAGACAGTGGGAAACGCACAGGCTTAGTCATTAGAGCTCTGCATTGCCTCCCGACCCCATCCCAGTTCCGGCAGGCAGGTATACATGCAGACAGAGCGCTCCTGTACATAAAAGAAATAAATCTTAAAAGAGAAAGAAAGAAAGAAAACTTCATTTAGCATATTTTGGTCTTATTCACCTCCAACTTCGTTCCCTAGTTCCTCCGCGTTAGTTCAGGTTTCTCAGCTCCGTGCTGGCGCTGACTGGAGGACTATGTTGGCGTCGGTCCTTCAGGCCCCCTGGAACCGTGGGATTGGATGAAGTGGCTGTGATAATGTTCTCATTGTGTTCTGAGGACCCAGAGCAAAGGCCTGGGACGTGTCCTGCCAGCCATTGTGCCTGGCCCGGGGCACTTCTTTTGTAGTGTCAGAACTGTGGTGTGTCTGAGTCTTCTTAGTAACTGCTGTGTGGGCTGTGAAAGACCACCCTCCATGGCCAGAGCTTGTACACCTCCTGCACTTAAGAGTTTGGGCCTAGAACTTTTTCTTTTTCTTTTCTTTTCTTTTTTTTTTTTTTTTTTGAGACAGGGTCACACTAGGTAGACCAGACTGGCCTCAAGCTCAGAGAGTTCTGCCTGCCTCTGTCTCCTGAATGCTAGGATTAAAGGCATGTGCTACCACATTCCACTATTATTATTATCATCATCATTATTATTATTTCCAGTATCTTTTTGCTGTTGTTGGTTTTGGTTTTTATTTGGTTGTTTGGTTGGTTTTAGCTTTTTGAGACAGGGTTTCTCTGTGGAGCCTTCGCTAACCTGGACTTGCTTTGTAGATGAGGCAATTTCTGCAATTTTTAAGAACCTGAGAAAGTCCTGAACATTAGCTACCCGTCAGAATAAACAGTTATCAAGCATTTTGTCTTTCTCCTCTCAGACTTCATGCATTCATTCATTTATTTTGTTTGTTTGTTTGCTTGTTTGTTTTGGTCTTTTGAGACAGGGTTTCAAGTGTCCCAGGTTGGTCTTGAACTCTGTAGGTAGCTGAAGCTAATCTTGAAGTTCGATCCTCCCTGCCTCCACATCTAAAGTTCTAGGATTGTGTAAGAGCACCACTATTCATGGCTCACTTCTGGTTTTGTTTGTTTGTTGGTTTGTTTGAAGCAGGGCCTCATGCTTCTTAGCTCATATAGCCTGGAACTTGCTATCCAGTTGAGGCTGGCCTTGAACTCCTGATTGTCCGCCTCCAACACTGGTACTAGCTCCCACACTTTCCAAACAGAAGACCACCAGGGCCTGGGTTGAGCTGTTTCTGTTTCACAGGTAATTATCCCATAGGCTTTTCCCTTTCCTCCTCTGGCAGGAAGATGTCACAAGCAGCAGCCGTAACAAAGCAGCTTTTTTTCCCCTTGTGTCATTGAGGCCAGACACTCTGATATGTCCTTTATGAGCATTGTTTCATTTCAGCCTCACAGAAGTGCCACGAAGCCGGGCTGTTCCAATTTCCATGTGACAAGGAAGGATACTGAACAGTGTCACATGCCTTGGACATGGTGGTTCCAGATTTATAAGCTTTGACTAGCTGGCACCATAGGGCACAACCTTCCCCTCCACGCTGCAGCGCACCTGATCAAACTTATGCCAGATCCCTCGCTAACAGGTCCCAGCGGGAGCCCGGCCTCCTGGGATGTCTAACTCATCGTCTCCCTCCTTCCATATGATGCAAACCCGTAGCCTCTGCGCTCAACCCATCACCACCAAGTCTTATAAAACTTAAAAAAAAAAAAAAAAAAAAGAAATTGCCAGGTGGTGGTGGCCACACTGTAATCCCAGCACTTGGGAAGCAGAGGCAAGATGATGTCTTGAGTTCAAGGCCAGCTAGGTCTACAGAGTGAGTTTTAGGACAGCCCAGGCTACACAGAAAAACCCTGTCTCAAAAAAACCCAATAAAATAATAATAATAATTTTTAAAAGCCAGTCTCATTGCCCACGCTGTCCTAAAACTTGCTGTAGCCCAGGCTGGCCTTGCGCTTGAGATCCTCCCACCTCAACCTTCAATGCCTTGTTACTTTTAATTTTTTTTTAACAGCAGTTATTTCCTTTAGTAAGCTATTTAGCTTTTTTTCTTTTTGGAGGACAGTGGGAATTGAACCTGAGGTCTCCTGCATATGAGGCAAGTGCTCTACCATTAAGCTACAGCTGCCACCCTTACGTTTTATTTGAAACAACATCTTGCTGTATAATCTAGGTCGGCCTGCAACTCAACACGTAGCCCAGGCTGGACCTTGTGATCCTCTTGTCTTAGTTTTTACCAGTGGGACTACAGGTGTGTGCTGTCATACTCGGCTCACTTCTTATAATGAGCACATGCTGTTCTTGTCTGGTTTGTTTCGCTGGGCATTGGATGCAAGGTCGTATATACTGCGGTGCTCTGCAGATAATTTGCACCTCCAGGCCGTTGCTTTTTATTTTTAGGATGTAGGATCTCACTGTGTAGTCCAGGCTACCCTTGAACTCATGACTCTCCTGCCTCTGCCTCCCCAGGTATTAGGACTAATGACATATGCCTGGTTCTTTTTTTTTTTTTTCTTATAAATGAAAACATTTACATTTATTTTTATTTATATGGGGGAAGGATATTGATGACACGGCAGTTATGAAAGTCAGAGGATGGCTTCTGGGAGTTGGCTCCTCTTTGCTTTTATGAGCTAGAATTCAGGTTGTCAGGGTTGATGACGTGTGCCTATGTACCTCAACCTGCTGAGCCTGGGCCATCTTGCTAGCCCTAGGTTTGTTTGGTTTTGTTTAGTTTTTTTTTTTTTTTTATTCAACAAAAACTAATCTAAATGTTTAAAGGAAGAAAAGAAACTATTGTCAAGGTTCTGTGTGTGTGTGTTTAAGGGGAATTAGACTACCCACAGAAAGGAAGGGTGCCAGATGTGATGGCTCACACCTGTAATTTCAGTATTTGAAATGTAAAGGCAGTAGGATCAGGAGTTTAAGGATAGTGTTGGCTATGTAGGGAGTTTGAGGCCAACCTGGGCTACATGAAACCTTATCTTTCAACCATCCTGATAATTAAGGCCAGTAATCGCAGCTATTCAAGAGATGCCTGTGCTTACTGCTTTTGTCCAGTCCCTGCACCCACACAGTGGCTCACAATCATCTCAAACTCCAGTTCTAAGGAATCCGATCTTCTCTCCTGACCTCCTCAGGTTCTTGCATATATGTGGGGCACATGGACTTACGCACATACACATAAATAATTACAAAACGAAACACTGAAACAAAGAATTATAAATTCAAAGCTGACCTGGGTACAGAGTGAGTTCAAGGCCAACCTGGACAACTTGTGAAACTGTCTCAAAGACTGAAAGAGGCTAGGGTTAGAGCCAGGTGTGGTAGTGCCTGCCTTTAACCCCAGCACTCAGGAACCTGAGGCAGGCAGATCCGTCCAGGCCAGCCTGTTCTACAGACTGAGTCCAGGATAGCCAAGGATACACAGAGAAACCCTGACTCAGAAAACCAACAACAACAGAAAGGCTAGGTTATAACTGAATTACAATAAAATGATTGCCTCAGAAGAATGAGCCCTAGGTTCACACCCAGTACCTCCCCCCCCACAAAAAAAACTCTGTGTGTGTCTGTGTGACTGTGCGTGTCTGTGTCCTGGTAGGATGATTCACTTAAAAGCAGTAAATAATTTAGAGAAATCAGGGTTTATAGTAATATTCAATTGATTTAGTTACTGATTATCCTGTGACTTGTACACATCTCTTGATCTTCCAAGGAATGTAAGAAATGATGCCATCAGCAGGTGTTCAGTGCATCCTTGGTGATGAGCCCTGGCAGCAGAGGGTCAAGAGCTCAGGGTCAGACAGCCTGAGGAGATGAGCTGTAGAGGAGTATGCCTGAGCCTGGGCTGGGGGCCTGGAGTCTCTCTCGCCTAGAGTGATTCACCGCTCTGGGCCCTGTGCTTCCTCTGCCAAAGGCTGCGGTCACTTAGCCAGTGCACACGAGATTAGTCAGTTCTGATGCTCTGCCACTCTGTCACCTGGATTTACATCCCAGGTGTTGGAGAGAACCTTCTAGAAAGCTACAGATACAGGCGGGAAAGAGCGGAGCCAGTGAGATGGCTCAAGGGTGAACTCACTTGCCACCACGCCTGTGGCTGCAGTTCTGTCTCTGGGTCCCATGGGGTTGTCCTCCGAGTTTCACATGCTCACTATGGTGCAAACACACTCATATACACACAACAAATACATTAGTGTAATTTTTGTTTTTTTGTATGTGGCCCTGGTTGGCCTACCCCCTGGGGGCTGGGATTAATAGTTATGCCCAGCACACTTTTTTTTTTTTTCTTTTTTAGATAGGGTAATATTGGAGAAAGATGAGTTGCAGCTCATTGAAGGAAGCAGCCCACCTCTTTCTTAGTGCCCTTCCCTGGCATGGAAGGAATGCTTCTGGGCATCCCCGGCTTGTCAGCAGAGCCAGCAGAGCCTCACTCCCTGGCCAATGTTTTTCCCAATCTCTAATTTTTCTTTTTCCTAATGAGAGTATTCTTGGCACTTGAAACATCAGTCATTTGCGTTGCATTTTGAGCCATCCAAGGAGGAGGCTCAGACGTAATGTCCTGGTTTATGTCCCCAGGGCAGAAAGCCACTGAAAATAGCACTATTCATCTGGAAATAGACCTCTTCGGCCCTCCCCCCTCACCTCTCCTTTCTTCTCCCCTTATTGCTGACTCCTCAAGACCTACCGTCAGGGAACCTGAAAAGAAGAAATAGGGCTGGGTAGGAATGGCTGTGTGTTTTAAGAGATGGAAGCAGGGGCTGTTGAGATACGGTTCTTTAGTTTGGTCCTTTGCAGTGAGGGGTGAGTGCATCTGAATGGCGCAGTCAATCAGTGAGTTACCATGCATTTTATTTCATTGTGCTCGACTTGTTCTGTTTGTTTGTTTGGTTAGTTTTGGTTTTTTGTTCTGTTGTTGATGTTTCCCAAGACAGGATTTTTCTGTGTAGTCCTGGCTCTCCCGGAGCTTACTCTGTAGAGCAGGCTGGCCTTGAACTCAGAGACTCCATCTGCCTCTGCCTCAGCACTGGGACCAAAGGCGTGCACCAGCGCTGGGGTTAAAGGCCGCATGATTTATTTTCTCAGTGTTGCCAGTGGAACCCAAGGCTTTGTTAGGCAGTTATGCTACCTAATGGCCGCATTCCCAGACCTCCTATGTACATGGTCGTTTATGAAGCACTTCTATATCTATTGTCCAACTGTTCTTCTTTAACCAAAGCCTACAAGAGAATGAGTGTACAGGCTCCTACTTTGCAGATAAGAACTCTGACAGCCAGGGGTTGACGCCCAGCAGGTGTCTCTGTTATAAGAGAGAGTGGCAGAGCGGATGAGTAAAGGCTCATTCGCATGCCAGCACTCTTCATTTTATCCCAGGCCAGATCTTGTAAGGTGGACCCTTCCCATGACCTTCCAGGTTTCAGTCTCTCAGGACTCTAATGACAGAACATCCCCCAGCGTGTGGATGAGAGCTCTCTAGCCCACCCTCATCCCACAGGCCCCATAAGTGGCCCACAGAGGCAAAAGCTGTTTCCCCTGGAAGAGAAGGTGATGGCGCTCTGAACTTGCCTGATGGCTCTTGAGTCAGCAGAGATGCAAATATCAAATGTGGCTTCTTTCCATATATTGCTGACCTGAAGCCGGTGGGTAGCCAAGGAACAGAGATAAGCACACTGACTTGGAGTCAGGTTGGAGTCCAGATATCATCTTGCTGGCTGGCTCTATAATTGTGGGCAAATCTGAGCCTTAGTTTTATTATGTGTCAAATAGAGAACACAAGCACAATGTCCTGTCATAAAGTTCTTGTGATGATTGAATAGGATGATTAAGGTGAAAGAGACCTAGTCCTTGGGCTGGAGAGATGATTATTGAAGTGCCAGGGCCCCCACGGTGGAAGAAGAGAAATAACTGACTCCCACAAAGCTGTCCTCTGAGTCGTTGACCTCGCCCTTTAATAAATACATCTAAGAGACCCAGTCTAGCTGCAGACATAGGGCAAGATGCACCTGAGACTCCAGTCTTCCGTAGAGAGCCATAGAGTAGCTGGCAGCAGCAAGCCAGAGCTGGTTTGCTTCTCTGTTCTTGGAGAACCACAGTTAATGTTACCCTCCCCAAAGAGGGATGGGTCAGACCTGACTGTCGCCCTTCTAGCTTTCCAGACCAGCGCCTAGTGAAAAGCAGTAAGGGCTCCTTGCTCTGATCTCCTCTGGTTGGTTGGTTGATCTCTGTCTCTCTCTCTCATAGGGAACATCTGTATTAATGTGCCACCATGGCTGGTTTATGGGGTGTTGAGGATCAAACTCAGGGTCTCTTGTATGCTAGCAAGCATTCTGCCAACTGATGGAAATCCACCAGCCCCTCTCCCTCCCTTCCCGCTCTCTTCCTTCTGGTAAAATCTCACTGTGTAGCCCAGGCTGGCCTTGAACTTGTGGTCTTCCTGCCTGAACCTCTGAAGTACTAGGGTCACAGAGGTGTGTGCCTCCATGCCCAGTTCAACCTCTGGTTTTGTACTCCTGTTCCTGGAACTGGGAAGAGTTCCAGGCTGTGTCTACAAATTGACACATTCCCTGTGGTGATCCTGCTCATTGTACAGCAGCTGACCTGCCCCTGATACCTCAGGTTGGAGCCCTAATCAAATTGAGAAATGACTTGGAAAGTGCAGAGTTGATATAACAGGAGTTATATCAACATAGATTGCTTAGTCAGGAGACACCAGGCTTGGAGGGCTCTGTTTCTGGACCTTGATGTCTCTCGTGTCTTTAAAGCACAGAGGTCTGTGGCAATGACTCCCAAGGTCTACTTGGTCATCATGTGATCAGTCTGCCTCTCTCAAGAATCAGTGCCCTGGAGCTCCTAACCAGATCTGCTCTACCCCACAGCCTTTGTTGGCCTTTTACTTACACTGGACCTATTTAACAGCCAGAGAGGAAAGCAGTCCTATCCCCAGGCCCCACCCACCTATACTCCTGCCCTGAGAGATCACAAAGGAAGCATTGACCAATGCAGCTGAGAGCTCCAGGGAACTTGTCCTTGGGACCAGGACCTGAATTACAAGCCCTCTGCCCTGCACACCCAGCTTGAGCTGGACAAGGATTGGAGGCCTCCTTGTTGGCCTTCTGCTTTCCACAGGTGATGGCTAAGGAGAGAGACCTCTAAGGCAAAGGAAGCGATGAGCCTGCTGTCCTCAGAAGGAACAGAAAAAGAAAAAAGAAACAGACAAAGAAGCTTGTGTGACATAGCTCGGAGTGTGGGAGTAAAACAGTACGGGCTGAAAACTTGCACCTGGACCCCCATGTTAATTTCATACCAGAACCAGCCCCCTCTCCTAACACAAGGCTGGTCTTGTCTGCCAAGCTTGACAGACACTGAGGGTTTGGATACATGTGTAAGACTTAATTTGAAAAGAAGGGATAATGCAGATTCAATTGTCGTTGGGCCTGGGCAGGACCAGCTGAGGAGAAGGGCACTGAATAAATGGAACGGGGTGGAAATGGGCAGTTATCATCACCCAGGAAATCTTGTCATGGAGGTTCGGCCAACAAGAGGGGTCTCGAAGCAGTTCTAGGTCCAAGAAGGAGCAGAGAGCAGGCTGACTCAGGCCATGGTGATTGTGGGAGAATGGCTGGCACCGGAGAGACTCACAGTCTTGGGTGATGCTTTAGATGCCAGGTCAGATTGCCAGCTCAAATTCTGTTTGACAATGTCCATATGGGATAAAGACCTAGGTAATATGTGGCCTTTGGGTAAAGAGAACATGAGCCTATTTGGGTATCTGGGGAAGATGCAGGCTGGATAAACAGTTCTGTTATATATCAAAGGTCCATGTGTTCACCCAATAGTCACACCAAGCTGGGCATCATGGAACACGCCTGGATGACAGAAGGATCACATGAGTTCAAGGCCAGCCTGGTCTCCAGGGTGAGTTCCAGGAATGCCAGAGTTACACAGAGAAACCCTGTCTCGAAAAACCAAAAATTAATCAAACGAAACAAAAAAAACTCTCCCGAAGCAGCACAAAAGCGTGGTTGGGAGAGGAGAGAGCAAGCCCTGGTGAGATCACCTGGAAGGCATGGAGAACATAAAGAGGGAAGCGAAGTGCGGTGGCGCATGCCTGTAGTCTCAGCGCTTGAGACAGGCAGGGAAATCAGGTGTTTAGAGCTATCCTCAGCTACATTTCAAGTTGGAGGCCAGCCTGGACTACATTCAATCCTAATCCTGTCTTGAGAAAAAAAAACTGATTATTAAATTAATTAAATGAAGAGGCTCGCTTTTTTTTTTTTTCTTTTTTCTTGTTCTTCCAGAGCTGAGGTCTGAACCCAGGGCCTTGGGCTTAGCTAGGCAGGTGCTCTACCACTGAGCTAAATCCCCAACCCGAGGCTTACTTTTATATACATTAGTATCCATTAGTATAACACCTTTTTTTTCTTTTGAGACAGGGTTTCTCCATGTAGCTCTGGCCATCCTCAACTCCATTTGTAGTCCAGGTTGGCCTTGAACGCCTGCCTGCCTCTGCCTCCTTTGAGTGCTGGGATTATAGGCATGTGCCCCTGTGCCTGGCTTAGTATAACAATTTTTAAGTGATAATAGTTCATGCTAATGTTACTGTGATAAAATTGTTTTCAGCCAGGCATGGTGGGACATGACTTTAATTCCAGCACTTGGGAGGAAGAGGCAAGGAGAGTTCTGTGAGTTTGAGGCCAGCCTGGTCTACATAGTGAGTTCCGGACCAGCCAGTGAGACTTTGTCTTTAAAAAAAAAAAAAAAATATATATATATATATATATATATTTATAAATATTTATAAATATTCTGTAAGTAGCAAAGTGCATTAAATATAAAGTGGAAACAGTAGGACATGGCTTGTAATTTTAAGTTAACTTATCAGTGTGTGTGTATGCACACATTTTTTTGCACAGTTCACCTGCGGAGATCAGAAGACAACCTTCTGGAGTTGGTTCTCACCATTCACTTTTATGTGGGTTCTAGGAGGCTGAACTCAGGCCTCGGGCTTTCACAGCAGGCACCTTTATCTACTGAGTGGCTTCACCTGTCATTTTAAGAAAGAAAGTAAAGTGAAGAAAAGAAAGAAAGAAAGGAAGGAAGAAAGGAAAAAACGGGTGTGTATATGTGGACTAATCCAGTGGGCAGGGAAGACAGATAAATTAGCCATGGTAGGAAGTTTGTGATGTTTCTTAGTTTTTCCTAAAGTTATTTTATTTTATTAAATACCTGTGTATGCCACATGAGTGCAAGTCTCCAGAAGCCAGGAGGAGACATCTGATCCCCCTGAGGCCGAAGTTACAGGCACTTGTGAGCCATGTGCCATGGTGCTGGGAACCAGGCTTGGGTCTGCTACAAGAGCAGCAAATGCCCCTAAGCACTGAGCCATCTCTCCAGCCCCTCATTTGTTTGTTTTTGAGGCTGGGTCTCCTGCAGACCGAGCTGGCCTCAAACTTGAACTCATTGTGTGCCCAAAACTAGCCTTGAACCCTTTCTTCCTGTTCCCATCTCCAAGTGCTGGGGTTTATAGGCCTGCAACGTTACCCAAGCAAGCGTTCCTTTGGGTGTCCTAAAACCTGCTTCTTCTGAAGCCCCATGAGTGTTCTCAGGCCATGTTCTAGGGTTGAATGGGAAGCCTGGGTGCTTCTTTCTCACCGCTGGTTTTGATTGTATCGTGTCCAGGCCTAGCCCCTTAACCTTCTTTGCCTTTGCAGCCCGCAGGATCCTGTTTTCCCATCACTTACAGCAGCCCGGGGGAGACCTTTGCTGCCCTTCTCTGGCTTTCCTGTCTCCTTTGAGTCTCTGGAGATTTGGAATGGAGCTGTACACAGTACTCCAGAATCGGCTGCATTGTTGTTCTCTGCAAGGGGATGATTCGTTTTGTTTTGTTTCCAAAAAGCCTTCACAAAGATCCTTGTCCAGCTTGGCTTTTTAGTTGTGGCGGCACATGAAGCCGCTGTCTTCTGGGAGTCACAGAGAACTCCCCCCTCCACTCTCTTCTCTTATTCAGGACTCCGGTTCCTTGCCCACAGCTCTCATTTAATGAGCAGAGTTAGGATCACTTCCCCCTCAAATGGAAAACTGTAACAGAAGCTTACCTGCCCCGCCTTTTATTTGTTTGTTTGTTTATTTCAATCCGTTCACATTGTTCCTTATGACCTAGAATGATTTGGGGTTATCTGTGAAATTGAGTATTTAATTAGTACTTGCTTCCTTTTTTTGTACAATTTTGTTTGTTTGTTTGTATTTGTTTTTCAAGATAGGGTTTCTCTGTAGAGCCTTGGCTAGTCTGGCACTCACAGAGATCTGCTTGCCTCTGCCTTTTGGGAGCTAGGATCAAAGACGTGTGCCACCGCTACCCAGCTTCCTTGCAGTTTCTAAGGGAGATCAGACCTGCCATCCCATACTTACGCATTTTTCCACACACTGTATGTGTTTCCTTACCCTCACCCGCTTCCCTTTCTCCACCCCCACATCCCCATGCAATGTTGAATAACCACTGATTACAACCTTCTCAGGGGAGCATCTGAATGTCTAAATGTCTGGCCACTGGCTTCCCTAATCCTGCAGTAATGTTCCAGTTTGAGAGAATTCTGAGAGGCTAGTTAGGCCTAAACTTCTGTGACTGACATGTTGCTTTTCTTAAACTCCTCAACACGGGTACACAGAAGTCACCTGGGGACTTAGGAAAATGCAGATTTGTGTGTGTGTGTGTGTGTGCTCTTGCATAAGACTCTGAAGGCTTGTGTGTATGTGTGTAAACCTGAGGTTGACATTATTATCTTTCTCTATCACTTTCCACCTTATTTTCCCAGAAAAGTCTCTCAGTGAACCTAGATCGGCTGGCCAGAAAATCCCAGGAACCTTTGCTGTCTTTATCACCCCTGTTGATTTAAACACAGGTTCCTTATGCTTATAGAGCAAGCTTTTTACCCACAAAGCCATGTCTCCAGACCCATAAAGTGCAGATTCTGAGTCTGGGTAACTTGTTACTTTCCCAGATGATTCCAATATGTGGCAAAATTTGAGAAGTATTATCTTTTCATTAAGTGGCAAAGAGTGAAGGATGCTAGAATTACATAAAGTGCTGAGACAGATATGAAAACTCAGGGCTGGAATGGACAATGTGCCAGACACAGAGACTAGGCCCTTAACTGTCCAGGTGTTAGAGTGCTCAGTTACCTGTGCTCCTCAACAGCAAGGGGCTTTATTTCATACCTATCCCACCACTTTGCTAGGTTTCCCAGACGCTAAGACCCATGACAGGGAACAGGAGTCAATGGGTGAAAGCAGCAGCTGGCACAGAGTCCAGCAAGGCGGCTTGGGATGAGCCCAGGCATTCTGTTCCATTCCTCAGATACTTCCCCGGGACCGCTCTATGTCAAGGGCTCTGCTGGGCCGACACTGACAGGAACGAGCCATGATTCCTGCCTTGAGGGAGCTGCCAGGGGGTGAGGCAGGGAATGGATCAACGAAATTTTCCTAAGCTGTTCCTGCTAGGTCTTGCAAGATGAGTAGCTGTTTTCCAGGTAGCTGTGGGAAGAAGGCAATGCTGGGTTTCTTCTGGGGCCCGCTGGATAATTTGAGCAGAGGAGAATTGTTTAGACTTGTGTGTTTGGAGGATGGGTAGGTGAGGAAACTGAGGCTGTAGAAGCCTGTGGATGGTCCAGGCAAGTCTTGAAGATTTCAGTGGGGTCAATGGGTATCAGTAAGGACACTGAGGGGCATTGATGGTGACATTTAATGACTGGCCATTCGTGGGGGTGAGCGAGGTGCAAAGCTGTGCTGAGGCAAGCCGCCAAGGGTTATCCAAGTTATAACCTTGAACTGAGAGAAGTCAAAGTCCATGACATAGTGATGGGCGAGAAGGTAAGACAAATATCCAGGAATGCAGAGGGCTAGGGTGTGGCATTAAGGATAGCCAGCCCCTCCATCGACCCTCGCCCTCTCCTCTGTCTTTATGACTGCATAGGGTGGATTCGAGGCTCCTGCCACTCCAGCTGGCTCCGTGTCCACTACCCTATTGCACAAGCCAGCCTCCGATCTCCCCACAGCATCTTTGAAGCCCCCCCCTCCGTCCTGCTCCTGCTGCCAGTCTGTGACCCTCACAGGGGGCTGCCTACCCCCTCAGCCTGGCCACAACCCCAAGCTCTGAGGGCCCTCAGACGTGTCAGCTGGTTCCGCTGGGAAAAACTCCGGTGGGGAGACAGCCAGTTTCTCCCAGCGGCTCAAGGTGATGTCAACCTTCCATGAGGCCAGCGATGAAATCAGAGGGCAGCTGGCTGCCCTAGGAAAGTGCCCTGTTCTTGGCAATAATGACAGTGCATTTTATGGAGTCATGCTTTGTACAAATCCATTTTGGTGTCAGCATCTGGGCCCAGAAGCTGACTACTACGAGAGCGACTGAAGGCCCGGATGGAGCAGGGGTGGGGCGCTCCCACACAGCATGCAGCCCTCAGTGAGGCTGGCGACATAGCCTGCAGATGTCTCCTTTCTGTTGCTTCCTAACTGGTGGTCCAAGACCAGTTATCCTGTCTCTTCCTTTGTTGTGTCTGAGAAGTTCACCCCGTCAAGGGTTCGGTTTAGCACCTACGGGTGTGCTGCTTGTGTTTGTGCCCGGAAATGAAGTGATGTTCTGATACTGCAGATGTGAGGGGTTGGGGGTGGGGAGTGACTGGCTGGGCCTGCGGCTTAGTGGGCAGAGCCAGAGTCCTAGGTTGTGTCTAAAGCTCCTACAGCCTCTGGGGCCTCATTTTGTCCCCCGTTGCTGTGGAATCTCTCCCCTGTGTTCTGATTTCCTCAGCAGCCCAAGATTAGACCAAGATTTCCTGCTGCCCCAGTGATGAGCTGTCTTCCTGAGTCAGGAACCACCGCTATGGACAGGGCTGGGCTGCCCAGTGACCGCCGTTTCTCCTCCTGCTGCATGCCATCTGGGGCTTGGTGGCCAGGAATAGATTGCCACCTAGCCTCCTCTCAGACATGGTGACCCAGCCACTCCTTCGTATCCATAGCAAAGAGATCAGGTGCCCTATATTCCCGAAGGGGTTCCCTCTTTTTTTTCATCCTTAAGGATCCGGGCTACAATGGAAGCTTTGTGCTACAGCTCTAGGGGCTGGAGGGGGAAGCTTCATTCCCCGATGGCTGCATGGTTCCGTCCAGATGTGGCTTTCGTCAGCTTCTACAAGGATTGCAGGGGAAAGGAGCAGAGTCTGATCTGTGGTCCTGCTTGGAGTGGACTTATGTAGTGGAAGCAGGAGGATCAGGAGTTCAAGGTTATCCTTGGCTGCATTACATAAAGGGAAGGAGGGGAGAGAAAGAGAGAGAGAAAAAAACTTGTGTGTGTGTTGTGGTTTTTCAAGACAGGATTTCTCTGTGTAGCCCTGGCTGTCCGGGAACTGGCTCTGTAGACCAGGCTGGGCTTTGAACTCACAGAGATCTGCTTGTCTCCACCTCCCTAGTGCTGAGATTAAAGGCATGTGATACCATGGCTGGGCTGAAAGAGAGACTCTTAAACTGTCAAAAGGCATGATGATACACGCCTGTGATCCCAGCACTCAGGTGGCAGAAACAGGATTGCTACAAGCTCTAGGCTGGCCTTGTCTACATAGTAAGTTCCAGGCTGGCCAACACTACATAGTGAGATCCTGTCTCAAAAAAAAAAAAATAATGAAACAAAAAACCAGCCAAACCAATAAAGTCATGTGCTGGTCCGTGCTTGTAATCCTAGCTGTATCTACCTCCATCACATAGAAGGTTTGAGGTTCATCTGAGCCACCATGTGAGACCCTGTGACCAACAAATAAAAAATCCCAAACTGGGAGGCTATGGATCTTTGCCAGTCCCATCTCTGAACCCCTTGTGTCCCCAGGCCATGGAAAGCAAGCTACTCATTGGGGGGAGGAACATCATGGATCACACCAATGAGCAGCAGAAGATGCTGGAACTGAAGCGGCAGGAGATTGCAGAACAGGTAAGGCTGCCAGGCTTCAGGTTCTCTGAGGCATGTGGCTTTGGGGTCATGTGTGGGCTGGGCTGGGGCTGTAAGCCCCGATGGACTGGGAATCCTGGGATTATAATGCTGAAACTCAAGCTAGGTTGGTTGGATCCTATGGGCCTGGCAGCTCAGGGTCTTCTCTTCCAGTGAGAACAGTGGTGGCTTTCCATACAGTTGGCCTCCACAAGACCTCTGGGATTAATTCCTGGGCCTTCCCCGGGATATGAGTTCACTGCCATGAACCAAGTCATTTCCATAGTCCGCGAACTATGACCATTTCCTAAGTCATGGAGTTAGTTACCAATCAACTGTGATGCTACAGGTAATGTCCCCAGGGGATGCCAGCTCTTAGGGGCCTCCATATACACAGGGCCACAGCGGACAAAGTTGTGTTCACTTAGGATTGTGAGGAATGGTGGACATGAGCCCCGGGGTGCCCCTGAGAGCCAGGACCATGGGAAAGCCGGGTGAAGCGCCCCCGTGTCGCTCCAGAATGCCCTGCTTTCCCATTGTGCTCCCCTTACTTTGCCTTGCCCTAGAAACGCCGAGAGCGGGAGATGCAGCAGGAGATGCTGCTCCGAGATGAAGAGACCATGGAGCTCCGTGGAACCTACTCATCCCTGCAGCAGGAGGTGGAAGTCAAAACCAAGAAGCTCAAGAAGGTGAGATGCGCAGCACGGTAGAGGAGGTGCTGCCTAAGCAGGTGTGCCTCAAGGGCCCCTCCCCACTGCCCAACCCCTGAGCTCTATACTGCTTGGGACAGACAGGAGGCAGGCATCTGGTGTCAGGGTGTCAATTCCAGGCTACAGGGTGGCCATCCCCATGGTCCTGGCTAACCTCTCTACTTCGGAAATCACCAGTAAATCCTGGTGCTAGGTCAGGGAATGTGAGGTGGCTAACGAGACTCATTAGGAGGGAAAAGGATCCTCCACACCACACCAAGGGGCAAGAACTGGTCACCAGGATCCTGCACATAATGGAAATATGTGATCCAAGATGAGGGTCTAGGGCAGGAAATCCCAGCGTGGACTCAGAGGCAGGGGAACCCCAGGATTATTGTTGTGGGCACCTCAGAGCTGGCCAGGCCAGGCCCAGTTACTAGGACATCACTTGCATTTAGGAGGGAGACAGGAAAGCCATTGCTAGCTCTCGTGCCTTTCCTTTTGGGTACCCCAAAGTGGTGACAGTGTCTGGGGTACCCTCCTAACCCACTCAGCCCCCAACCCTGCCCTGAGATCTCCACAGTGAGACGTGGGTACTGGCGCTCCTCCTCCTCCCTGGCTTCCCTCCTTCTCCTTCTCCTTTCTTCTTCTTTCTCTTCCTCCTCCTCTCTCTCTTCCCCCTTCTCCTCTTCTTTGGTTTTTCAAGACAGGGTTTCTCCATCATCCTAGCTGTCCTGGAACTCACTCTATAGACCAGGCTGGCCTCGAACTCAGAGATCTGCCTGCCTCTGCCTCTCCCAAGTGCTGGGATTAAAGGCGTGCACCTTTACCACCCTACCTAGCTCCACTCTTCTGTTGATCAATTATGGCCATTTATTTGGTCTATGGCTCACTTTCCTCACCTCTAAAAAGAGGATGTTAGACTTTCAGTTTGGACACTCCATTGATACCAATAGCAACAGAAAGAGAGCAAATGATGGCCCCTGGTTTCAGCGGGGGGGGGGGGATGACTGAACCACAGGAGGACAGAGGCACCCCTTGAAATAGCCCATCCTGATTCATAGGGATGGGCACCCATTCTGACCAGGATCACGATCCACAGCCTCATCTTGGGCTAACCCTGTAGCGCACAAAACCCGGGTTGGGTGACTGGGGCCTGACTGAGCAGCCTCTGAGCCACACCTGTGCATACACAGCTCTACGCCAAGCTACAGGCGGTGAAGGCTGAGATCCAAGACCAACATGAGGAGTATATCCGCGTGCGGCAGGACCTGGAGGAGGCGCAGAACGAGCAGACCCGGGAACTCAAGCTCAAGTAGGGATGGCTCTTTCTTCTGCTTCTGGCTCCCCACAATCTCCCCAAATTCCCCAGGGCCTCCGTGAGACTGAAAGCCATATTTTGACTATCTACTCACCTACATGTCCTTTTTTTTTTCTTCTTTGTTTGGGTTTCTGGTTTTTTTTGAGACAGGGTCTTGCTCTGTAGCCTAAGCTGTCCTGGAACTTTCAGCTATCCTCCTGTCTCACCTCCCCAGTTGCAGGCCACCCTGCCCAGCTTGTGTGTCTTTGGTGTTTGGGCCTGAGGGTATGTGACTATGTATATGTGTGCACACCTATGAGTAGCATGTGAGGGCCAGGGGTTGGCACTGGACAGTTTTTCTCTATCATTGTCCACCTTATTTTCTTGAGACGGGGTCTCTCACTGAACCTGGAGCTCAAGAGAGAGGTCACTTCCACTTCCTCAGCCTGGTTTGATGGCTCCCCCTCCCTCTGCCAAAGTGCATGCTTGAGTGCTGGTGAAAACTAGCCCTTCAGGCCCTGCGCCCGGTCTTTGCAATAGAAGCAGCGGTCTTCGAGTTCCATTATTTCCATGGCAATGGCGCCCCTCCTTCCGCCCTTTGTTTTCCCAACTTCTCTCCTGCCTCTGTGACAGGGTCTCTCCCTCCCTCTTCCCATTTCTGCCCCGTGTTCCTGTCTAGGTACCTCATCATCGAGAACTTCATCCCTCCCGAGGAGAAGAACAAGATCATGAACCGGCTCTTCCTGGACTGTGAGGAGGAGCAGTGGAAGTTCCAGCCGCTGGTGCCAGCTGGAGTGTGAGTCCTTCCAGCCGCCTGTCCAGGCCTGGGGACTCTCACGCCCCTCCTGGGATTGTGGGTGGTTTGAGACCCTGCCTGCAGAGCGACAGACGTTTGGGGCTTGGGGAGTGAATTAAGAGGTGCACATGGATGATGGGTTTTGCCAGGATCTAACCTGTATGGGTTAGATACATGGCGGGATGTGAAAGGAGCCCGTAACAGGAAGGACGTGTAGGGGGAAGCATCTCAGTCTCCAGTGTAGTAGCTGGCTATTTATGGTGGCTACACATTTGTGCTTCTATTGATTGCCAGAACTAGCAAGAATTGTTACTAACAATTCAGTGACAATTGTTAGTAACAATTCAGAAGGCAAGTCAGACCTGGTCTGAGCTTACGGTGCAGAGGGAAAGACCCGGCACCATGGAGGCCTGGTCCAGTCTTTCTCAGCTGGGTGATTCAGCAGTTCCACCTGTTTCTACTCGGGAGCACTCAGAGCCCTTAGGTGCAGCTGCGTCGTTTAGCTAGGTTGCAGCACCCTCTGCTGGTAGCCTTGTAGAAAGACCTGGACCAAATCTGTACACAGTTATGGAGGGACTGCACTGCTCTGGACGTTTTTTACTCTCTGTATCGTAGGGATGCTACTGCCACGGCAGGGCAGGAGCCTCCCCAGAGCTGGGGGAAGCTAGTATGAGGTCCACAACATCTCAATGCATTATATGCCTGTTTAATCTACCCGCTTTCTGAAAGGGTGAACCTACCGACCCAGATGTGATGGAAATAGCAAATTTATGAGTAATGGCTTTTTGGTGTTGGCGCTTTTTATTTGAAACCACCTTTTTAGGCCAGGTATGGTAGCGTACACTTTTAATCCCAGCACTGAGGAAGCAGAGGCAAGATCTCTGTGAGTTTAAGTCTAGCCTGGTCTACCTAACAAGTTCCAGGCCGGTCCAGGGCTATAGAGAGGGATCCGGTCTCAAAAGGAAAGAACAGAACATTGTCTTCCATCAACACAGTACTATGGTCACTTTCAGAAAGTTTCATATTGAGAGAATTCTAATATATATATATATATATATATATATCCTAATATATGTTCATTTCCATTTTTCCATCTATATTAAATCATTTATGGATGTTTCCCTCTCTCTCTACCTGAAATTATTATCATGTTTAATTACTTGTCTAGTGTTCTTTGATCTGGCTTTGAATTCCTAAATTCAATCCTCCTGTCTCCTGAGTGCTGGGATTACTTGTACGTGTGACATATGCCCTGTTTGATTGAGGAATGGGAACAAATAAGAACAGTATATGCCACATATGTATGACAATGCCATAATGAAACCCATTCCTTCATATTCTAACTTCATTTTATTTAAAAACATACTTTATTTTATTCTTTAATACCAGCTAGTCAATTTACTGCTTTTTAAAATTGTATTAAAATTTTTTGATTACATTTAATTGTGTGTTGGGGGATTGGTGCCCATGACACAGCATTCATTTGGATGTCAGAGGACAACTCACAGAAAATGATTCTATCTTTCTACTATGTGGGTGCCAGGGACTGAACTCAGGTTGCCAGGCCCAGGCCCAGGCCCAGATGCAGCTGTCTGCTGAGCATCTCACCAGCTCAAACTGCTTTTATTATTATTTTTTAGTGTCTTGTTATATGTGTATATGAGTGTGTGTATGATCTGCGCATGGCCTCCCTTGTGCCATAGAACACATCTGGAATCGAGAAGATAGTTATGTGGAATTGGTTCTTGTTTTGTTTTGTTTTGAGACAGGGTTTCTCTGTGTAGCCTTGGCTGTCCTGGAACTTGCTTTGTAGATCAGGCTGGCCTCAAACTGCCAGCGATCTGCCTGTCTCTGCCTCCTGAGTGCTGGGATTAAAGGCCGCCTGCACTTTAATCCTGGAGTTGGTTCTTGACATTGTTTCTAGGAATCTAACTTAGTCACAAGGCTTTCATGGCAAGTGCCTTTACCATTGGACCATCTCACTGGCCCCAGAAAAGTCACGTTTAATAATATTTAGGGGATGACAAAATGGCTCAGTGGGTAAGGGTGCCTGCAGCCAAGCCTGACAGCCTGAGTTCAAGCTGCAGGGACCCAGATGGTGGAGAGAACCAACTTCCACCACGAGTTGTCCCCAAGTCTACTAGGCAAGCTGTTTAGCAGCTGAGCTAGTTCCCCAGTCCTCCATTATCTTTCTTAAGCAAAGAAAGTCACAGGACAGAATTCTCTTTGGTATTAGAAAACCTGAAAGCTCAAAACTTCAGGCTGTTTAGTTTACCTTTATGTACTGTTCTTTGTTGTGGTTGTCTGTCTGTCTGGGAACCATGTAGCCAGGCTGTTCATCTGCAGAGCAGTATCCCCAGCCCCTTTTTTGTTTTTTGTTTTTTTTTTTTTTTTGTTTTTTACCTTTTTATGGAGTTGAGGCTGATCTTGAACTCCTGATCCTCTTGCCTCTACCTCCCAGATCTGAGATTACAGGCATGGGCCACCAAACCTAGATGGTTCTGTTTTTCAGTCAGGGTCTCACTATGCAGACCAGGCTAGCCTCGCTCCTGCCTCAGCTTTCCCAGGGGTGTGCAACCCCACCCAGTTGAGACAATCCTTATAAATTATTTTCTTTTTAAAATTGAATTTAATATCTTTTATGTTAGTGTTTTGCCTGTTTGTGTGTCTGTGCATCACATGCTTTCTTGGTGGCCACCAAGGCCAGAAAAGGGCACAGGGTCCCCTGTGAGCCTCTGGGTTGGTGCTAGGACTATCATCCGGGTCCTCTGGAAGAGCAGTGGCCTGTGTTCTTAACTACTGAGCTGTCTTTCCAGACACCTTTCTTTGTTTCTTTTTAATTTTGCCAGCAGTTGGTGGTTAGAATAAAGAAAAAGCAAACCCTATCTGTGGCTTTGAGTCCACAGAGAAGCCCAGGGGGTGGCTGACAACTCACAGGAGCTGCAGCCATCCCCTGTCTCCCAGACTGTGATCTGCCCCATTACCTCTGCTTTTACAACTGGAGGTTGGGGACAGGGAAGGCCTTGATGTGCTTTTCCTCTCACGGGAATGCTCTGAATTCTGAGGCTGAAACCTCCCTCCTTTCCATCCCAGTTGGCTCCCACAACTCACAAAAAAAAACGTGACTCCAGCGGGGCTGAAACCACAAAAGCCCTGTCTCTCTCCCAGTGTACGCAAATCTAGATCATTGTTCTATGTTCTATTGCTCAGTTCAAGCGTGGGCTATTTTGCTTTGCTATTCTGCCTGTGGTGCTCTGGAGGAGAGCACTGAAGACCGCCCAGAGTGGAAAGACATTGTTTGAAACAGATTACCTAAGGTCATGCTGTCCCTTAGGAAAGCTTTTGTTAGAGGCAGCTTCCCTCCCTTGACTGCCCCTGCAAGAATCGCCCCACCCAGGCCTCTCTCCAAAGCAAGGAGTCATTGTTACCAGGAGACAATGTTTGGACATGTCTATGTCAGCTCATTTGGGAGGTCTGTCACCTTCTCCCTATTCTCCTTTCTGTCTCTTTCACCTTCATCATTTTGGTTAAAGTTGCCTTGAAAACAAGTTTTTGCAGATTATTGCCAGTTCATGAGCATGCTTTTAAAATTTCTCATAAGCTTTATTTTTAGGGCTGGAGGTACAGCTCAGTGGTAGGCCAATCACCTAGCAACAAACAAAACCTTACATTTTAATCATATTTATAGACAAAGTATCTTCCAAGGGTTATATATTTGGCAATAGCCCATAGCTCCTAGCTTGTAGTCCACAAAGGTACATTAGAACATTAGCACTTTGGCCTCTGCAAGCCCAGCCATGATAGAGTCTTTGCAAAATCATCACAGTACAGTTGAAGGACGCTGGGCTTAGATTGAAAACATTCTGAATTTGGGATCTGGTGAGATGGCTCAGCACGCAAAGGCACTTGATGCTAAATCCAGGACATGAATTGAGTCTCTGGCATCCATATGGTAGAAAGAGAAAACCAACTCCCACAAATCCTCCTCTGACCTCACGTGAATGCCTGGCACAGATGCATGCATGTGTGCTTGTGTGCACACACAATAAATAAATAAAATGTAATATTATATATGTATTCAAAAATTTGGTCCCACCTTGCCACATGAGAAAGTGGTTTGGTGTGTCTTAGTCTTAAAAACCAGTCTTACTATATTGCCCAAGCTGGCCCCAAATTCCACCAGTCTCTGCCTCCTAAGGGCTGGGATTAAAGGTGTGTACCACCACAGCCTGGCTGAGCCTGACTTTCAGCCAGTAGAGTAGGGATAGTAATGTGTGGCGTGCGGAATTGTTGAGTTGACGTGAGACCATGTGTGGAAGGGTCCAGGCCTGACCCAGCCATAGAGAAGTCAGCCAACAAACATCTGCCATCCTAGCGATGAAGACTGCAAAGTAAGGGAAGTGCCTGTCCCTGAGAAGTGCCGTTCTTACTGCTTTTGTTTAGCTGTTGACATTTTACATTTAGATCCCAACTTTTATTTGGTCTGGATTCCTGGTAACAGGTGATGTTTGAGAATCTCCCAGGTGTCAGACTGGCCTCAGATTCCCAATATAACTGAAGATGCCCCTCAACCTCTGCCCCTCCTGCTTCTACCTCCTAAATGCTGAGAATGTAGGCTTGTACCACCACACCTGGTTTGCACAGGGCCTCATGCATGCTAGGTAAATACACTACCAACTGAACTGTATTCCCAGACCCTGTTTCCCTCATCCCAGCCACACACTTTGCTTTCATATTTTTAAGACGTTTAAATATGAGGATGTTTGACATTTCTTCCTGAGTGTCAGTATTCCACAAGTATCCCCCTCCACCATGCCTGGTAGATAGATATATGTGGTTCTGAGAATGGCGCCTGGGATTTTGTCCACGCTAGGTAAGCATTCTACCAGCTGAGTTACAAACGCAGCCCCAGGGGTGGATTTTAATACTAGAGAAAGTTATGATGCTGGTCAATTATGAGGGTCCTAGGAGCTTAGTGTTGATTTTTGCTAAACACACTGTGGTTCTGGGTCTCTTGGAGGTGTGGATAGCTACAGAGCCAGGCCCCAGCTCCGAGCTATCACTTTTCTTTTTTACTACACAGGGATCAATCCTGAAAGTAGGCCTGAGGGCAGAAGATGGAGTGGATGGATGACTAGTGTCCCAGTTACAGACTCCCTTCCCCCAACACCTTCTTCTCCAGGCATGCCACCCAGAATAACCCTTCCCCCAACCCCTTCTTCTCCAGGCATGCCACCCAGAATAACCCAGGCAGCTCTAATGGGTCAGACTGCCAATTCCCACTGACCCGCTGCTCTGCAGGCTCAGCCCCGCTCCTCTGTCCTATTCCCAGAGCCCGAATTTTCAAAGGCTCTCTCAGGCCCCAGTATGTCCCTCCTGTACTCCTCAGAGACAGTACATAGTCATAAAAAGAGTACTTGGGGAGGTTCTGGGGTTATATGACCTTAGAAAGGGCACTTGACCTTTCTAAGCCCGTATCTCTGCTTCATCCATACCTTAGGAGCATGTTACAAGACTCGAAGAGATGGGGAGTGTACCTTCTCACTAATAAATTATTTTCCTGACTTTCCCACTTTCTTCCCTGTGGGGTGACGATGCAATTCTACCAGCATGTGTTGCAAGGCTGTCATTAACTCTCTGGCTTCCTATAGCCCCTGGGAACAAAAGGAAATGGGGCTTTTAAAGCCTTCTTGTTCCTCTGCTTAGTTTGTAAAAAGGCCCAGTAGAGACCACTAAGTGGGGTTTGGCACCTTTCAGTATGCATGGTAAACTAAATTTCAAGAGGAACTTCTCAGGGCTGGAGAGGTAGTACCACCATTAGCGAGCCTGAGCACCTGACTTCAGGGGCTCAGCACCCACGTAAATAGCCAAGGCACGGTAGAACGTGCCTGTAATCCCAGCTCTGGAGAAGCAGGCTCCCAAGGGCTTGTTGGGCAACCAGTGTAGCCTAATTGGCACACTCTAGGTTCAGAATTTGCTGCAAAAAAAAAAAATAAGGTGGAGGGTGTCTTAGGGTCTCTGTTACTGTGATGAAACACTATGACCAAAGGCAGTTTGGGGTGGAAAGGGTTTATTTCAGCTGACACTTCCAGGTTACAGTCTGTCACTGAGGGAAGTTGGGGCGGGAACCTGGAGGCGGGAGCAGATGAAGAAGCCATGGAGGAGTGCTGCTTCCTGGCTTGTTCCTTACCTTTTCTTTCTTTTTTTTTTTCTTTCTTTTTCTTTTTTAAGATTTTTATTTATCTATTTTATGTATATGAGTGCTCTATCTGCATGTGCACCTGCATTCCAGAAGAGGCCTGTGGTTGTGGACACAGTAGCTCATGCCTGTGATCCAGGCATTAGATGGTTGTGAGCTACCACGTGGTTGCTGGGAATTGAACTCAGGACCTCTGGAAAAGCAGACAGTGCTTTTAATCAGGGATGGCCCCACCCACAATAAGATTTGGGCCCTCCCGTTATCAATCACTAATTAAGAAAATACCCTACAAACTTACCTATGGCCGGATCTTATTGAGACATTTTCTCAATTGAGGCTCCCTCCTCTCCTGTCACTCCAGATTATGTCAAGCTGACATAAACTACCCAGCATAGAGCATGATGAGGAAAGCACTCTGTATCCACCTCTGGCCTCCACAGATGTGTGCACATATGCAGTGCACAAATATGTATTTGCATCCCCCTTGCCTCCAAGTCACTGAGTGTAACATTTCTGGGGCAGAATGCAAATTAGCCTTGGGGTTTCTGTCGAGCTAGTTTTATGCAAGGACGGAATGTCCTGTCTGGGAGTTATTGTGGTTTCTTCCTGTCTTCTGCCTTCCAATGTCACCAGCTGAATTTCTCATTGTCCGTTTTATTTGTATCATTACTGGAATTAGCAGATGGAGTTCATTTGAAGCCTGTGTCAGCCCTTGCGAAGCACTGTGCTGTTTGTCTTCTTGAATCCCAGCAGTTCTGAGGGGATGACATGTTGGAGGCCTGGGACAGTAAGCTACTTCCCAGGGTGAACGATGGAAGGGGACAAGACTTCGTTCAAACCCAGCTCACACCTCACTCTCAGACCTGTGCCTTTCACTTTCTTGTTTTCTTTGTTTGCTGCTCATTTGTTTTGAGTGATTCAAATAACATGTTGCTGAGGGGAGAGGTCTGTGGTTGTGGACATGTCGCTCATGCCTGTGATCCAGGCACTGCAGACACTGAGACAGGATGAGCAAGATTATAGGATGGTGAGGAGTTTGTGGCTAGCCTGAGTTGCATAGCAAGACGCTGCATCACCAAACAAAACAGGCTGAATGCGGTGGCTCATGCCTGTAACCCCAGAACATGGGGGAAGAATCAGGGTGACAAAGAGCTGAAGGCTGGCATGGTGAAAAGAAAAGAAAGAGAGATAAAGGCATAGCTCAGTTGGTAGACCACTGTCTATCATGCGTGAAGCCCTGTGTTTTTCCCTAGCATTATTGTACACCTATATCCTCAGCACTCAGAAGGTAGGTGCTAGAGATCAAAAGTTCAAGGCCGTCCTCTGCTACAGTCACCATGACCTAGGTGAGATTCAGTCTCAATAAAGGAAAACAAGACAGGGATGAGTCATATGGCCCACTTAAAAAATATATATGCACTATATATATAGTATATATAATATATATATATATTATATATATATATATATTGGTTGTTTGAAACAGGGTTTCTCTGTGTAGTCCTGGCTGTCCTAGAACTCCATCTGTAGACCAGACTGTCCTTGAGCTCAGAAATCCACCTCTGTCTCCCGAGTCCTGGATTAAAGATGTGTGCCATACCACTGCCCAACTTTCTATTTATTTATTTGTTTGTTTCACATGTATGAGTGTTTTATTCCATGTATATATGTGAACTACGTTCATGCCTGGTGTCCTCAGAGGCCAGAAGAGGGTATTCTGATCCCCTGGAACTAGAATTATACAGCTGTGAACTGCCGTGTGTGTGCCCAGAACCAAATCAGGGTCCTCTGAAAGAGTGTCAGTGCCCTAAGAGTGAGCCATCTACCCAGCCCTTCCTTTGTTGTTGTTTGTTTGTTTGTTTGTTTTCTGAAACAGTGGGTAGCCCCAACTGGCCTGGGAAAGGCAAACCAGGCTGACTTCAAACTCACAGAGATCTGCGTGCCTCTGCCTTTCTAGGGCTGGGGGTTAAAAGCATGTCCCATCACAGTCAGCTGCCTTGTTTCTAATCTTTATTTTGTTATTTTATGTGTAGATGAGTGTTTTGCCCTCATGTATGCCTATGTACTGCAGGCCTGCAGAGGGAGCATCAGGTCCCCTGGAACTGGAGTTACAGATGGTTGTGAGTCACTATTTGGGTGTTGGGAATCAAACTCAAGCACTGGTAGAGCAGCCCGTGCCCTTTAACCCCTGAGCCAGCCTTAGCCTTATCTTTAGAGACAAGGTCTACTTCTAAATCTAGAGCTCACCAATTAAACTAGACTAACTGGTGAGGCATCTCCAGAGACCTCTCTCTGCCCCCCAACTCTGGGACCACAAGCACTATCACTCCATCTGGCTCTTAAATGGGCACTGTCTCAGAACAAAAGACCAATGCTGGGAGCCTCCATTTCTCCATTCCTGTGTCTGTTGCTTGGTTTTGTTGCACTAGGGACTGAACCTAAGGCTTTGAGCATGACAGGCAAGTAATCTAACACTGGGCTACATCCACAGCTCTTTTCTCACTTTCTTTTTGGTTGTTTTAGATAAGATGTCATTTAGCCCAGATTGGTCTTGAGGTTCCCTCCATAGCTGAAGATGACCTTGAACTCTGGCCTAGTTTAACCATTTTATTTTTGGGAACTCTTCGGAATGACATTAATAATTAATTAATGGTGCGTGTGTGCTGGGGTATTTCTCACCTGTGTGTAAATCCTACGAGATAAGAGGACAACCTCAAGTGTCATTATTAAGCACCTTTTGTTTGAGACAGAGTCCCCCACTGGCCTGGAGCTTACTGATTAGGAAGGCCTGACTGGGCGGGGCCTTCCTGTCTCTGTGCCCCTGGTACTAGAGTCAGAAGTGTGTGGGACCATGCTTAACTTACTTATTTTCTACATGGTGTCGTAGTGTTCTATTGCAATGAAAAGACACCATGGCCACAATAACTCTTATAAAAGACAGCTTTTAATCAGGGCTTGTTTACAGTTTCAGAGGTTTATCTGTTGTCATCATGGCGGGGAGCTTGGCGGCACGCAGGCAGACATGGTGCTGGAGAAGGAGCTGAGAGTTCTCCATCTGGATCCATGGGCAGCAGGGAGAGGGAGACACTGGGCCTGAATTTGGCTTTTGAAAACCTCAAAGCCTATGGCTAGTGACACTCTTCCTCCGACAAGGCCACACCTCCTAATCCTTTCAAACAGTGCCGCTTCCCGGTGACCAAGCATTCAAGTCTGTGAGGCTATGGGGGGCTTTCTTAGTCAAACCACTGCACATGTGCTCTGGGACTTGAACTCCAATCCTCCTTCCAGCATGCAATCAGCCCTCTCATTGTGAGAGAGAAAACTTAGAACCACAAAATAGAGAAGATGTGTGCTTTCTTATAGCACACGCGTTTAAGTTATAAGGTTGTATTGGAATAAGAAAACTGTAGAGCCTCAAGTCCACAGGGCTTCCTGGCTAACAGGGTGACAGTTCCTAGTGATGCCATTTGCTCTTTGGGCTCGAGGAAAGCCCTTCTAAGCCAGCATGCTGGTGTATGACTAATCCTAGCACTTGGTAGTTGAGGTAGGAAGTTCAGTAACTTAAGGTCATCCTCAGCCACATGAGTTCAAGGCCAACGTGGGCTGCATGAGATCCTGTCTCAAAAAAGCTAAAAGCCTACTAAACCAACAAAAAACTCACGCTAGCATTCTATTTCCCACAGGAATAACAGTCAAATGAAGAAGAGGCCAACTTCTGCAGTGGGCTACAAGAGACCTATCAGCCAGTATGCTCGGGTTGCCATGGCAATGGGGTCCCATCCCAGATACAGGGTAAGATGCTGGGGAGTAGAACCAGGAAGGGAGAGGAACCCCAGGAGAAAGGATGCTTCCAGCATGCGCTTCCTCTTAAGTATTCATCATACTGGAAGACACACTGCTGCTCACATCTGATGTATTGTTTTACCACAGGCTGAAAATATAATGTTTTTGGAACTGGATGTGTCCCCACCGGCTATCTTTGAGATGGAATTTTCTCATGACCAAGAACAAGATCCACGGGTACTACACATGGAGAGGCTTATGAGGTTGGACAGCTTTCTGGAAAGACCTTCTACATCCAAAGTGCGGAAGTCGAGATCCTGGTGAGTACTACGTGGTCACAGTGAGCCCTGGACTCAGCAAGTGGGACTGCATGGACTGGTCAAGGCTAAGAGGGTTTGAATGACAGCCAAAGAGAGTGTGGGGAGGGAAAGAGAAAGCCTGGAAGTTCGATCCTTTGGTTTTCCTTATCTGCCCTTTGGTCTGTCTCACCAGGTGCCAGAGTCCTCAGCGGCCTCCTCCACCCTCCACCGCTCATGCCTCCATGGCCTCTGCTCCTCTGAACCCTGCAGCAGTGGGAGACCATGACTGACGACAGCCTTCAGTCAGGCTGCCCTTCAAACAGACTCCCAGGACAGTGCAGCCAACCCCGGTTCATCCCATCTGACGTTTGGTGCGTGTGCGTGTGGCGTGTACGCATGCATGTGTGTGTGAGTGTGTGTGTGTGTGTGTGCTGGTGTGTGTGAAGGGGCAAGAAGCTGGCAGGTGGTGCTGCCTCTCTACCCGCTCTCTGCGCCTCCTTTATTTAATTCATGTTATTTATTCATGGAGCTTGGTTACTGAGGAGAGATCCCCTCACCTGAGCTGCCTGGGCCTACCATGGTCACTGCATAGCCTCCTTTTCTGCTGGCTTGGGGGAGACCTCAGTCAGGCCCCAAGCTCCAACTCATGTCAGCCGCCCCAAGAAGGGAAGATGGCTAGTGCCCGAGAAGACAATGCTTCCCTTACCCGTCCAAGTCCACCGTCTCCATCTTCTTGTCTGATGGTGAGCAGCCCCTAAACACTTCCTGGGGCTGGGAAACTGCTGGTATCCATTGAGGGCAAGAGGTATCCTAACAGTGTTGGGTCTGTACTCCTGATGGACTGAGCCCTCCTCTCCTCTCTCCGGGCCCCAGACTCTTCCAGCCTCCAGCGCTCTTTCCCAAGGACTTTCAGTAGCCTTGCTGCAACTCATCCGGGGCTCTCCAGCCTTGGCAAGGACTAGTGGCTTCCCCGACTCCACTTCGTTGCCAGCCCTCTCCACCCTTGGATTGGGAACTGTGAACCAAACAGTTTTTGCCACCATGAGACCTGCAGGAAATGGAACAGTGTAGAAACAAAATGGACCATCGCCAGGGGAAGTCCCTCCTCGGGTCCCCTGGTCTCCCTGTCCTTCAAGAAGTTCTTTTGGTGAACGACACCATCAGATCATCTCTCCTCATGTGAGGTGTGGCTTCTTTCTGCTTTGATCACTGTTCCCCAAAGCTGTCAGATCTCAGTCCATAGTGGAAAGAATCAGTGTCATTCTGACCCTTACTAAATGCAGATAGCAAAATCCTTCGCTTTCCACCTCCGGCTAATACAAGAAACAAACCCAGACACAATCTTTGCCAGATTTACCTGTTAGCCCTATTTCTTAGTCACATTTGGGAGGATACTATTTTGTTGGAAAATCGATCCATTCTTTACCACTTGTGTGAATCGATCCTTCCTCCCCTTCCTTTGTGACAGCCCAAAATGTCTCCAGGTACTGCAAGTAACAAGTAAATTTCTATTTTAAAAAGTTAATTTTCATTGACCTTTATTTTTTACATGCAAGATAAAACTTATTTTTTTAAGATTTATTTTTATTTTTAAACTAAGTGTGTCTGTATACATGAATGCAGAGACCAGATGCATGGATCCCCTGGAGCTGGAATTACAGGTGGCTGTGAGCCACCTGACATGAGTGCTGGGAATTGAACTCAGGTCTTCTGGAAGAGCAATATTTGCTCTTAACTGCTGTCTCTAGCGGCTTCTTTCCTTCTTTCTTTCTTTTTAAGGTAGGGTCTTTCTGTGTAGCCCTCACTTGCTACTATTATTCACCTGCTATGTGGCTCACTCTTGCCTCAAATTTGAGGCATTCATGCTTCAGCTTCCCAGATGCTGGGATTATAGATGTGAGCTATGATACCCAAGTCTTTATTTTTAAAATATTTTTTGTATATATGCAATCCCACAAAATTGTTTAAAGTCACTCAGTTTGAGATAGGAGAATTGCCAGTGAGGCCCATCCTATAATGAAACCTGTTTTTAAAAAAAAAAAAAAAAAAAGCTGGAGAGATGGCTCAGTGGTTAACAGCACTTGCTGCTCTTCCAGAGGGAAGAGTTGAGTTCCCAGCGGCCACATCAGGCAATTCCAAGGGATCTGGCACCCTCCTCTGGCCTCTGCAGTGATCTGCACACATATGCACATACCCACCTATAGATGTGGACATACACATAACTAAAGATGAAAAGTTTCTTACACTTGGGTTTAACTGAGCTTAGTGGTGCATACACACCTTTAATCCCAGCACCTGGGAGGTGGAAGTAGGCAAATTCGGAGTTCAAGGTCTTTCTTGGCTCCACAGCAAAAAGAGAAAATAAATAATACATTTTAAAAAAATTAAAGTTAAAATCATTCCGTTCTATTTATTCTACAACTAACTTGGATTTCTTCCCTAATTACTTTTCTGATATGCCTCTAAGAAAAATCCATGATCTTCTATTGCTGTTGTTTTGTTTTGCATTGTTTTGTTCCGAGACAGGGTCTTTCTATGTAGCGCTGGCTGGCCTGGCGCTCACTGTGTAGACCAGACTGGCATGCAACTTGCAGCCATTTTCCTGCCTCTGCCTCCAGAGTGCTGGGATTACAGGCATGTATCACCATGCCTAGCCCCATGTCTAATCTTTTTCAAGTGTTGGAGCTACACAAAAGATGATGATGAGCACACAGGTTTTTGTTTTGTTTTGTTTTGTTTTTGTTTTTTGTATGAGGAATTGTAATTTCTGCTGTCGACATTTAACAATTTGCTACTTAATTATTATTTATTGGTTGAAAATTAAGAATTTCTCTTAATACTAAGATTCATCCTGCCAAATACGTTGACTTATTTTCAAGATATATATTTTGGTGGGTGGTAGCGGATAATTTCAGTGAGAGCAAACAAGAAGTTAGGATTTCAGGTGCCCTAATGTTGGGAGCCCCCTTCCCTGGCTTATGAACAGATCTGTCATTTGTGTAAGGCATGAAGCTGACAGATCTGCCGGAAGTTTTGTGTGGCAAAGGGCAGCGGGCCGCTCTTGTCCCTTTGGGAAATAAGCCCTTCTTGCACCATTCAAGTTCTCTGTGGATCACATGCTTTCATTCCCATTGCCGTGTCTTCTACTGGTCTACTGGACTAGACGGTTGAGGCTCTCAATTGTCCGTTCCTCAAGGGAATCTTAGTTTTTCGTCAGAGCCCTATGATGATTTGACACTCAGGATTCAAATCAGAGGTTTGGCTTTACCTGGGCCAGGAGTTGTGGGTAGAAATCTCCCCACATGACCTGGGCATCGAGGGACCTCCTTCCCCGCCCCCAACCACTCTTGCCATTTGTAGAGGAAGCTGCACGCGTCACCCCATTCATCATTTGGACACATTAACTCCACGTGTCCCTCACTTGTCCCTCACAGTCTTACAGCACAATTTAGCCCACTTCAGCACCCCTGTGGTCAGAGGAGGTGCTCCTGCCTATGGTATTATATACATGTGTTTATGTGTGTTCATGTTTACCTGTAAGGGGGCACTACACACAATGTAAGATATCCTGCAGACAGGGCTACCAGAGGTGGCTGGATCTCTGTCTCTGTCTCTCTCTCCCTTTTCTTTTACTGTATTGGACATTTAATTGACAAACGAAGGGCCTTAATTAGGACCAAATTTCCATGTCTGTTGCTATGGTCTTTAATCAAAGTTATGCAGTGGCCCATTCCTGTCACTCTATACATATGACTATCTGGGACATATGTAATATATAAATATATATATATATAAAGCATTAACCTCTGTCCCCCTGGTTTAGGATGGAGGCCTTTCTGTTAAGTGGAAACACACCCTAGCTTGGTGTTACCAGCAGCCTGCAGGCCCCGGCCCTGTTGAGATTAACACAGTTGACAATAAAGGAATGAGTATCATTGTGGCGTTGCTTGCCTGCTTCTCTTACCTTTGCCTCTTCCTTCTTGCATTCCCTTTTTCATTTTCACCTCTCTTTCCAGCTTTTGCAACCAGGGCTCAAAAGTATTTGGAGGCCACCTGCATCGATCAGAACATCAGAGGAGAAATAACTGCTCAGGATGTCTGCCGAGCTGGCGGATTAGCCTGGCTGTCAGAGAGCTTGCTCAGCATGTTCAAGGCACTGTTCCATCCCTGGCATGGGAAGAAAGAAAGAGATAATAAATAGATTAGGCTGGTGAGATAGCTCAGTGGTAGAGGTGACTGCTGCCAAAGCTGATGGCCTGATTGGATCCCAGGGCTCACTCATAGTATGGAGAGAGAAATGGTGCCTGAAAGTTGTGCTCTGATCCCCACATCTGTGCTACGGCACGGATGCGCACACCCACACGTGCACACTGTAAAGCATGAGCCAAATAGAGAGACTATTTGAATTGAGAGAGGACATTGGAAAAGAGCCCAGCCAGTGAAGTCATGAGTTTGGATCTCAAGCACCCACATGAAAAGTTAGATGCGTCACAGCAAGCCTGTGACTCCAGCACTGGGGAAGTGGGGAGAAGGGGTCCCTGGGGCTTACTAGTTAGTCTAACTGAAGAAGTGAACTCCAGGCTTAGTGAGAAACTCTCTCTTTTACATTGCACATTTATCTATCTATGTATCTATTTGTTTTGCTCCGCATCAAGGCATGCATTTGGAGATCACAGGATAGCTTGCATGAGTTAGTTCTCCTCTACATGTGAGTGTCAGGGATTGGACTTAGGTTATCAGGCCTGATGGCAAGCACCTTTACCCAGTGAGCCGTAGCACCAGCCTGAGATTCATTCTCAAGAAGAGAAGAAGAGAGTGATATAGGAAGACAATTTGGTTTCTACATGCACGCACATGTCAACCCTACCACACACACAAGAGAGAATGAATATGGATTTAGCCGCCCAGCAGGTGGAAATGCTCTTACGAGGGGTCTGTGCCAGGGTTGTGGGAACAGCTGTTCACGTTCCATGATAGCAGCCCTACCCAGAATTCTGAGTTATTGGCTCACCTCAGAATTGGTAGGGGATACTCAGATTAGCTGTCAGGGATTAGACAGAAAATAATTTGTGGAAAGCACATGCATGTGTCTGGCTTGTGGGGAATGCTGGATTCCAAAACAAAACTAGTTTCTGAACTGGGTGGAGCTCAGTGGGAGAAGACACAAGAGAAGACACAAGCACCGTGCCTGAGGCCCTGCGTTCCCCTCTCAGAACACAAATCAAGTGTCCGTCTTGGAGGGAATAAAACTAGTGGCTAAAAATGCCGTGCCCTGGCTCACAAGGCAGAAGCACCAGTAAGCAGTTTGGGAACTGAGACTTTCTCAAAGGAATTTCTCAGCCCTATGTGTCCAGCCCTCAAGCTCCCAGGCTTCAGGCTGAGTGTCACCTGGTGCCAGAGACAAATGCCAGCGTTTGCATTGTGCACTTTGAATGAAAAGTCAAGAAAGAAATAGAAAAGGAAGAGCACGACTACTCCTAGGTATGGTGGAGGAGAACGTTTATTGTAAATACGAGTGAGAGCAGAGGCAGAGATATCTGAGTCCAGAATGAATGTGATCCTGAGCCAGGAGATGGGAGGGGAGAGAAGCTGCTGACCAAGATGGGTGGCCCAGGCTGAAAGACTAGCATAGTGAGTTATATGGGGGCCAGAAGAACTGGGGAGGACGGAAGACCAGCCTCAATACCTGAGCTGCAGAGTTCAGGGTAGGGAGCCAGTATGCCAGCCGGGAGGCCCTGAAGCAAAAAGAGACTGAGGGATGTTCACTTTGATATTTTTGTTTCGTTTTGTTTTTCGAGACAGGGTTTCTCTGTGTAGCTTTGGCTTTCTTGGACTCGCTTTGTAGACCAGGCTGGCCTCAAATTTATAAAGATCCACCTGCCTCTGCCTCCTGAGTGCTGGAATTAAAGGCATGAGCCACCACCGCCAGGCACATCAGTCAGCCATTTGTCCTGGATTTGAGAACTAACACACTCAACACACAGAAGTCTGAGAGCTCCTCCCAGGTAGGAAATGAGGTCACTTATGTTCAGAAGAGAGATGGAGAAAGTAACAGTCTTGGCTGTCCACACGGTGATGAAACTGAGCCACTCGTCCCAAAGCCTGTATTTCTCCTCCACAGCATGCTGCTTCCCCAGCCCGTGGATACCATGGAAAACATAAGTATGGTAGGAAAGGCATCTGCCAGCAGCTTCCTGTTGATGTGATCCAGGCTCAGCTCCAGAGAGGTAGGAGCTCAGTCTTAGTGCCTGGTTCCTGGGAAGAGCACTGACTGAGAGGGTTGGCTCAGATAGGTGGGGATGTGACAGGTGGACAAGCGTCACACTGCAGGAACCATGCGAACAGGTGGTTGTGGTAGTAGCAGGGATAAAAGTATTCTCACAAGGATATGACGGCTGAAGCTACCACTGAGTGAGGCTCGGTGGCAGCATGTGCTTACCATGTACAAGAATCTGGGTTTGCCCTCAACACTGGAAACAAATTACAAAGAAATAAATGACAAAGATAATGGTGATAGTGGAGTGGGTGGAACAGGCTCTGGACAGCAAATACAACTGATATTTTGCTTTTTAAATTTTTACTGTATCTGTGCGTGCTTGCGTGCTTGCATGCGTGTATGTTTGTGTGTGTGTGTGTGTGTGTGTGTGAGAGAGAGAGAGAGAGAGAAAGAGAGCATGTGCGCATGCGTGCACAGAGGTCAGAAGACAAATTGAGGAAGTTGGTTCTTTCCCAACATGTGGGTCCAGGAACTAAACTCAGGTCATCAGGCATGGCAGCAAGCACCTTTACCTGCTGAGCCAACATACTTGTCCACAGTAGTTTTTATTATTATTATATTTTAAAGATTTGCTATTTTTATTTACTCATGTGTGTGTGGCTGCATACGTCTATATGTCCCACATGCATGCAGGTGCCTGGGGGGCCAGAGGGCATCAGATCTTCTGGCACTGGAGTGATAGGAGGCTGTGAGCTGCCCAATGTGGGTGCTGGGCACTGACTCCTGGACCTCTGCAAGAACAAGTGCCGTTATCCCTGGAGCCATCACTCCTGACCCACAACTGATGCTCTTGACCACTGAGCTCACGATGGAGGATAGCTTTTAAAAAGTTTAATGTTCTTGCAGAGGAGCCAAATTTGGTCCTGGCACCCACATCAAGTGGCTTACAACCATCTTTCTGCAACTCCAACTTCAGGGGAACAACAGTCTTCTGGATTCCTAGGGCACCTGCACTCACCTACAGACAGACATCCACAGACATACAACAGACAACACACCCATCAACATGATTAAAAAATAATAAAAATAACAATAAATACAAAGGAAAACCAGCCAACCAAATGAGACCCTTCCTCCCCCCCACCCAACGCCCCCCCCCCAAAAAATAGAAAGGTGTGAGAGAGCTATCTAGGACTGGAAGATGGTTCAGTAGGTAAAGTGTTCATGACACTGTGAGAACCTGGGTTTGAGTCCCAGCACCCACATTAAAAGCCAGGCACAGCACATGCACCCGCAATCCTAGAACTAGGATAAGAGATAGGAGGATCCCAGGGGACTTCCTGGCCAGCCAGTCTAGACCAGCAGTCAGCTCCAGGTTCAGTGATACTGAATCTGGATACTGAAAAAGTAAAGATGCTGAGTAATAGAGCAAGGTACCTCCATGGATGCACGCCTATGCATACACAAACACACATACACAGAGAGAGACTTGAGAAAGCTAAGCTGTAAGCTGTCTAGGGAGTCACACAGAAAACGAATCATTGAGAGAGGGCAATGCACAGAGGAAAGCAAAGTGGCCTTGAACTGAGTAGATGCTCAGCAGGAGGCAGGAGGTAGTTGAGGTTCAAGAGTCCCCATTCCAGGCCTTCGGGGAACTGGCAGCAAAGCAAGTTAAAACTGACCTGTAAGTAGGGTGGTGATGGCACACACCTTTAATCCCAGCAGAGGCAGGCAGAAAGCTCCGAGTTGAGTTTGAGCCCAGCCTGGTCTACAGAGTGAGCTCAGGGACAAGTCAGGGCTGCACAGAGAAACACTGTCTCAAAAACAAAAACAGAAACAAAACTGACCTCAGAATTCTCTTGGCTGATGCAGGAATTTCAATGTCATCTCTAGAGAGAGAGAGAGAAAATTGATTTGCTTGTATTACTTATATTGCTACTTAGTGGCAAACCCCTCCTCTCCACAGGCTTTGCTCACCCTGGAAGCAATGACTCCTATTTCTGATACCCTTTGCCACACCTCCTGAGCATCCTCAGTTGAGGGATGTGACAGATCTCTTTGATGTGCAAAGCAGGCTGCTTCCTTTCTCTTTGTTACTGCAGACATCAAGGCTGGTAGCTGCCACTGTTGTGACAATTTATAGTTGTTCTTGGCCCTTTCTCCTCATCAAATTAAACACTTATGTTGATTGCATTTTGTTCCAGTTAGGGATGAGAATAAATTTAAAAAGGAGTCAGTGCAGAAGACTGAATGGGATAAATTGACTATGGTTCTCAGTGCCTGGTGCCTTCTTCACTCAAAGCACTCAGGGTTCACCTCTCCCAGCAACTGGAGGCCCTGGCTACCAACCAACCCTACAATGAGAGAGAGAGAGAGAGAGAGAGAGAGAGAGAGGATCTTAGAGTCCACCCCCACTAGATTTGCTTTACAAAGGAAAGTTATTGAGAGATGCTTCTGAAAACCTCCATTATTCTGGGTGGGGTGAAAGAGGTGGAGAGGGAACAGAGGTATGAAAGCTAAAAAGGGAGTTAGAGAGTGAGGACAGGCTATGCTATGAGAAATAAAAAGAAAATGCTTCAGTGAACATATCCACCCACACACAGAAGCACCTATGCGAACGCCTTGTTATCAACTAGAAAATGGAATCCAGTTGGGGGAATCACTTATAATATTCCTCGCTTCATCGGTAAAGCTAGAGATTATGATCATTCAATCATTCACTGATTGTTGAATGCCCACAATGTGAAAAGCTTTGTGTTTTGTTAATAGTGCTTTAGGCAGCATGTCATCAAGTGACAGAGTCCTGAGGCAGAGGTTCCACTCTAGGGGTTCCAACAAATTGGGACCATCACCCAAAAACAAAAAGAGTAATGGTGAAAACTAGGAGAAAAAAAGAGTCTGAGATGTAACAGTATTTTGAGGCTTGCCTGGCATTCACGAGGCCCCGGGCTTGATCTTCAACAGTACATAAAACTAGACTGGAATACTTAGGCAACGCAAGCAGGAGGAGCAGGAATTCAAGACCATCCTTGGCTACACAGTGAACTCAAAGCCAGTTGGCGATATGTGAGATCCTGTCTTGATAATAAGAAGAGAGAGGAGTCATTGCTGTGTGGAGATTTGATTTGTCTTGTCATAAGATGCTTTGCCATCAGACCTGCTCTTGAAATCCAAGTGACTGCAGTGAATGACTCACAGCAAGGAAACATAAAATAAAGGAGTATGTGCCTGTGTTTTTAATCTTGCTTTTAGCTGCTCAGTAGACATTTGCAGGGCCCAAGAAGTCCATGCTTTTAGCAAAAGTAGCCTCCACATTTCTGATATGCTCACTCTACATGCCTGCTTTTCACCAGGTTCACAGCCAACTACCCTATATTATATATCTATATGCTTACATAGATATATACTTATATACTTATATAGTCCTTCCTTTATAGGCCTGGTTGGTATGGTACTTTACAGACAGGCTGGCCTTGAACTTGTGATAATAGAAGTTTATATATCTCAGGTTCTGGGATTACAATATGTACTTCTGCAGCTGACTTTCTCATCAAATCTTGACCAGAAATACTGCATGAGCTTCCTAAATGGTCTCTTAGTTTCTACTCTGTGTTCACTTCCTTGCCTGTCCCTGTTCTCCTTCAACGTATCAATGCTGTCCTCCATAGGATCACACACTGTAGCCAGTACCTGGGAGGCAGATGAGGGTGGATCTCTACGACTCTGAGGTCAGCCTGGTCTACACATTGAGCTGCAGGCCAAGGCTGTACAGGTGAGATCCTGTTTCAAAAAGAAAAAGGGGGAAAATCACATTGTAGGGAAGAAGAGACGTTATAGCAAAATATTGTATTTAAAATGTAGACTAGGGGCTGAGACTATCATTCAATTGGTAGAGTCCTTCCTAGTGTACATGAAGCCCTGGTTTTCTTCCCTAGCACTCAGGAAGCAGAGGCAGGAGGATCAGAAATTCAAGGCCATCCCTGGCTACATATCAAGTTTGAAGCCAGTTTGATGCAGGAGCTCTTGTATCAAAAATAAATAAAATAAAATGAAACATAAAGCCAGACATAATGATGGTACACTCGGGAAGCTGAGGCTAGTGGATCGCAGTAAGTTTGAAGCCAGCCTGGGTTACACAGTGAATTTCAGGTTAGCCTGGGCTGAAAAAGATCCTGAAGCGGAAAAGTAAAAGTTTGGGCACTGTGGTGTGTAACCTGTAATCCCAGTATGTGAGACACAGACAGGAGGACTGGAAAAGTTGGAGGCCAACCTGGTCTACATAGTGATTTTGAGGTAAGTTTGATCCTGTCTGAGGTGGAGAGTAAAATAAGGTCATATAAGTGCCTTGCTTAATTTAACATTCCCCAAGACCTTACAGTTGTACTTTAATTTTGTTTGTGATAGTTCCTTGCATCCCAGACTGGTCCCAAACTCCCCAGGAACCAGAGATGACTCTGAGCTTCTTACCTTCCTACGTCCACCTCTCCAGTGCTGGGGTTGCAGGTGAGCAATTCTCTGTCCAACAAGGAAGCAACTGGGTGAGGCCTGTTGCCAACAATGAGCTACTGAAATGTGTATGTCCACAGCAGTTCTGGGTGTTTATTGCTTGGCGGCTGCTGCTGGGCACGTTAACACCTTGGCTTTTCTGGTCTGCCCCATGAATGAGTCAAGCTTTGTCTGGTATACAGGGAAACCTTTCAGACAGAGCATCTATGCTTTCAGGAAGGGGTTGTCAACAAACACAGGAACTTGGATGCTGGTCAGATATGACTAGGACTTGATGCATTTGCTACAACCTCAGAAAATCTTTCTGCAGCTTAGAAACATGTGGACTCAGAAGTCTGGGGCAGAAGGATTGCTGCGAGCTTGAGGTAAACCAGAGCTACCTGCTAAGACCTTGTCTGAAAGAAAAAAGCAAACACTGTGGAGCGAAGACTGGGAAAAAGAGATTTCTGTGAGGTGCTAAGAACTCTGCAATGGTATAGCTCTGGGAGACATCCCACATGGGGAGAGCATAGCGCTAGGACGGGGCTCTCAGAGCCTTTAACATCACGTCTGAACTTGTTCTTTTCTACCTCTCTATGTAGGAGCAAATTCTTACAGCTGATGGCCTGTGATCAGATTCAAGTCTAGTGGTCCCCCTATATCCCGTATTGCTTGAGCTTGCCATTGTTCTTTGTCCCCTGATTAGCCCTTCTCATCCCTTTCCAAGACTCCTCACTGTCTGTCTTTATCTCTCTTAGGATTTGTTGTATTTTTAATTCTGTGTGTGTGTGTGTGTGTGCGCCCTGGCTGTCCTGCAACTCTCTCTGGAGTCCAGGCTGGCCTCAAACTCAGAGAGACCTGCCAGCCTCTGGCTCCTCAGTGCCGGAATTAAAAGCATTCACCACCATCATCTGGCTGAGCAGCATACATATTTAATGTCTGAGTTTTCTGGCTGGCCTGGGACTTGCTATGCAGAGCAGGCTGGCCTTGAAGTCAGATCTACCTGCCCCTGCCTTCTGAGTGCCGGAGTCAAAGGGATGTACCACAGCGCCTGGCTTTATAAAGATTTTTATTGCTTTTAATTATGCATAGCTTTGTGTACCTAAGTACAGGTGCCTGAGGAGTCCAGCGGTGTCAGATTCCCTGGAGCTGGAGTTCCAGATGTTCAGTATGCCCGGAACCAGATTTGAGTCCTCTTCAAGAACAACAAAGGCTCCTAACCACTGAGCCATCTCTCCAGCCTTGGGGGAGGGCTTTTGCGGGGGAATGTAAGGGACAGTGTGTAATGACAAGTTTGGTATAAACCTGGAGGCTGAGCAGTGGCAAGACCTGCCTCCAAGCAGACAAGACTTTGAGCTCCAGGTCAGCATGCCACATATCACAGCTGTCTACTGCCTCCCAGGTTTTAGACTGTTGCAGAACCAGGTCTGCCCAGAGAGCCACATGGGGAAGGCAGCTAAGAGGGAACCTTGTGATGACATGTTTTATGTTCAAGTTTACCGTCTTCTGTTCATATCGACTTCATTCTGCTCCAAATCAATGCCTGTCTAATATCAGGACTTCCAAAGCTTAGAGAAAGACTTTTCTAAAGAGATCAATGGGATGCAAGGACAGAAAGTCTCAGGGTACGTTCCTCCATTATTGCTCTATAAGGGAAGTGGAATAAATGTGTTGTCCTAGGGCACGGAGTTGTTCCCTGGTACCAAATGTTTAGAACTGACATCTCAGACTATCTTGGAAGATTACCAGAATATATTTTCTGAGTGCTCAAAAACGTAAAAGAGAGGCCAGGTGTGATGGCAGCACACTCCTGTAACTTCAGCACTTGAGAGGCAGAGGCAGGTGGATCTCTATGAGTTCAAGGACAGCCTGATCTACAAAGTGGAAAGTGGGTCCCAGGACAGCCAAGGCTATATAGTGAGATCCCATCTCAAAAAAAAAAAAAAAAGGCTGTAACGTGCTTTCTTCACAGGCTTAAAAACTTGAGTCCAAGGCTGAGGTGGGCAGATCTCTATTAGTTCTAAAACATCCAGGGTTGTTACACACAGAAACCTTGTCTCAAATAAACAAGCAACAACAACAAAACCCCTTGAGTCTAAGCCAGGTGGTGGGACATGCCTTTAATTCCAGTTCTAGGTAGACAGCGGATCTCTCTGAGTTGGAGGCCAGCCTGGTCTACAGAGAAACCCTGTCTCAAAAAACCAACCAAACAAACAAACTTGAGTTCAATTCTCATGTAAACAATCATGTAGACAAACCAGGGATGGTGGCATGTGTTTATAATCCTAGCGCTGGGGAGGCTCAGATGTTGTGTCCTTGGTGCCTGCTGGCCAACAAGCCTAGCCTAATCAGCAAGCTTCAGGGCAATGAAAGCCCATGCTTCAAAAAACAAGGTAGAATAAACGTGTGGATTAATACCTGAGGTTGACCTCTGATCTCCATAGGAGCACACACATGCACATATACCTGTACGCACACACAAAGATAAAGGGCCTGGTATGGTGGATAATACCTATAGTCTCAACATTCAGGGGATGAAGGCGGGTAAGTTAGGAATAAGAGTCAATCCTCAGCTACACAGCCCATTCTAAGCCATCCTGATCTACATGACAAAAGTGTTTCAAAAGGGAAAAAAGGAAGTTTTGTGGAACCATGAAGATGAGCCAAGTTCCTGTATTTGGAAGGTGAGCAAAGTTCCTGTATTTGGAACACAAGGAAGTGATTCTACCAGAGACCAAATAGATTTACTTCCACTTTATTAGACCACAAGAGAACAACTCATAGCATTTTGCATCAGATGTGCAAGACACTCAGGCTGAAATATACAAATGCAATAAATGCAGTTTGAAAGAGAACATTAAGGGGTTTGAGTGGCTCAGTTGGAGAATGCTTGTGTGGTGCACAAAGCCTAGGCTTGATCCTTACCACTACATAATACCAGGCAGAGTAGTACAACCTGCAATCCTAGCACTCGGGAGGTAGAAGCAGGAGGATCAGAAAAAGAAGTGCTAGATCGTCCTCTGCTACAAGTGAGTTCAAGGTTCTCCTGGATTATATGAGACTCTATCTAAAATAAAACAGCAAACAAAAAAAGAGGCAACAGCAATCAAAACAAAACAAAACAGAGAAAGAAAAACCTTTAAGTTTTTTAATGGCATATAACCATGAATCTTTAAGTGCAGGTTTTCTTTCTGGAACATAATTTCCAAAATAAGAACTCAGAGTCTTTACTACCTCATGACTAATTGCTTTAGCTTGTTCCCTGACTAGCCCATAACTTATCTGTTTATTCTGTTCCCTGTATGCCACATGGCTGGGCACCTCTCCTCAGTCTCCTGCATCCTCCTCCTTGCTCAGTCTCAGGCCTCTGACTCTATCCCAGAGTTCCTCTCTTTCTTCTGGAACTCCCACTCCTATTTCCTGCCTCAGCTAATAGGCCATCAATTTTTTACAAACAGGTGATGCTTCCACGTAGTACACAAGAGTTCTACTGGCTGGCCTGGAACTCAGAGTTCCGTTTGCCTCTGCCTCCTGAGTGCAGGGATTAAAGGCCTATGTCACCATGCCCAGTCTTAGAAACCTTTAATCTTAAATCAAAGACTAATAGACATGGCATATTACTAAAGGATTTTTTGAATGTAATTTTTTAAACATTTTATTAAGTGTATATGTGTGCACATGAACATGTGCCGCAGCGTCTTAGGTTTCCATTGCTGTGAACAGACACCATGACCACGGCCACTCTAACAGAGGACAACATTTTTAATTAATTTATTTTTATATCAATCACAGGTTAGGTACTTTGCATCCCAGGCATAGCCTCCTCCCTCATTCCCTCCCACTCTCCCACTCCCTCCCTCATCTCCCTCCTCCCTGCCCCCTCCAAGTCCACCAACAGGG
>CM053755.1:30276097-30297973 GCA_028658305.1 Pachyuromys duprasi | reverse complement strand
AACTTCTTGAGTTCTTTATATATACTGGATATTAGCCCTCTGTCAGAAGTAGGATTGGTAATGATCCTTTCCCAATCTGTTGGCTGTCGTTTCGTTCGGATGACAGTGTCCTTTGCTTTACAGAAGCTTTTCAGCTTCATGAGTGAGGACAACATTTAATTGGAGCTGACTTAAAGTTTCAGAGGTTTAGTCCATTACCATCATTGCGGGAAGCATGGCAGCATGCAAGCACACATGGTGCTGGAGGGGCCAAGAATTCTCCATCTTGATCCAAAGGTAGCCAGGAGGAGACTGTCATCCTCAGACTCTCCTCCACAGTGAGCACAGCCTGAGCGCCAGGAGACCTCAAAGCCCATCCTACAGTGACACACTCCCTCTAGCAAGGCCACACCTCCTAATGGTGCCAGTCCCTGTAGGCCAAGCATTCAAACACGTGAGTCTATAGGGGAGGGGGCGAACCATTAAGACCACCACACATGGTCGGGTCAGAGGACAACTGACGGGAGTGAGTCCTCTCATCCAGTTGTGTGGGTGCTGGGATCGAACTCTGGTTAACAGGCTTGGCAGCGGGCACCAGTGTTCGTTGATCCACCCCACAGCTCCACATGGAATACTATTTCTCTCTCCTTCAGGTTACCAACTGTGGCAAAAGTAAGCAAACAGCTTAATTTTCCTTATTCCAATATATTTTGCCTCTTTTGATAGCTAGTTAACTTTTTTAGTATCTATATCAAATACTTCCATTCGTTTTATTTACCTCTGGAACAACAGCTGCTATGCCAGCCAGTTCTAGTTTAAATTCATGACCACACAACTCTGTAAGCTGCCAAGCAACCTTACTACACTCTCCTGGTATGCTTTCTCCTATTCTAAGACAACTACGTCATGCATTCTCTGTCCTCCACAAAACCCACCTTCTCCAGTTCCTCAGGCCTGCTCCTCTTCTCCACTATTCCCTTTCCACCCGACTCTTTTCTAAAGTTTCTTCCTGCTCCACGGACATAAGGACTCTCTGCTCTTCTGAAGGACCTTTGCAAGCCTCTTTCCGTGTCTAGCTCAGTGGTTCTCAACCTTCCTAATGCCACGACCCTTTGATACAGTTCCTCATGGTGTGGTGACCCCCCAACCATAAAATTATTTTTGTTATACTTCAGATTCTTTTCATTATAATTCATATTTTAATACTTCATAATTGTAATTTTGCTACTGTTATGAATTTTAACGTAAATATCTTTGACAACAGAGGGTTGCCAAAGGGATTGAGACCCAAAGGTTGAGAATTGCTGGAACGTTCTCGTGGCTAGAGACAAGCTGGAATATTCTACACCTTGCTCTGTACAAGGCTAGGACCTTGCCTTCTGTCTTCTGCCTAAACCTAATGTCAAATTCTGAGTGGCTCTCTGTGTAGTCCTGGCTGTCCTGGAACTTGCTCTGCAGACCAGGCTGGCCTCAAGTTTAGAGATCTGCATGCCTCTGCCTCCTGAATGCAAGGCACACACCACCACTGCTCGGTTTGTTTTTTAAACTTTTAGTCCTCATAAAACCTTCCTAGTGTTGAAATTAAAGTTGCGTGCCCTCATGTTTGGTTTTATTTCTTGAGACAGGGCCTCAAGCCATGCCCAGAGTTACTAGGACTTCAGGCATTTATTACCATCTCTTTCAGAAAATAAATTTTGTGGTTTTGTTTGTTTGCAGACAAGTCTAGTTATATAGTCCATGCTGTTCAGAAACTTACTGTGTAGGCCAGGCTGGCATAGAACTCATAGCAATCCTCCTGCCTCTGCCTCCCTGAGTACTAGGATGACAAGCATGAAACATCATGCTTGTCATAAAAATGAATATTCATTGAATAAATTAGTCTGTATTTTGAGAGATAACATTGAGGTCCTGAAAAGTCTAAGTAAATTACTCTCTAACTGTAACTGAAGAACTCTGGAGGGCTGATGGCCTCTGGGGGAAGGAAGAGTCAGATTTCTGTATAGGTGTGGCTTTTGGTAGTCACCACAGTCCAGTGGATGGTCTCACATCCAGAACAGCCTATGTTGGACAGCATATGTTGGAGGCAAAGGTTTTGAATGAAAAAAAAATATGAAATTAGAGGGGTTAGGGAGGGGGTGGTGGTTGGGGATCAGGGAGGAATTATGGAAAGAAGTTGGGGATGAATAAGACCAAAATATGCTAAATGAAATGGTTTTCTTTTCTTTTCTTTCTTTCAGATTTATTTATTTTATGTATATGATATTCTACCTGCATGTATGCATGCAGGCCAGAAGAGGACATCAGATCCCTCTATAGATGGTTATGAGCCACCATGTGGTTGGCAGGAATTGAATTTAGGACCTCTGGAAGAGCAGACAGTGCTCTTAACTGTTGAGCAATCTCTCCAGCCCCTTCTAAATCAAATAATAAATATACTTTTTAAATTGTTTAAGTTCAGCCAGGCACAGTGACGCATGCCTGTGATCCTAGCACTAAGCAGGCAGATCTCTGTGAGTTTGAGGCCAGCCTGGTCTATAAATTGAGTCTAGGACAGCTAAGGTTACACATATAAAAACCCTGTCTTAAAAAAAGCTACAAAAAAAAAGAAAAAGAAAAAGAAAAGAAAACAAAAGTTGAAGTTCAATCAGTAAGTGACAATGTCAGATCTACTATTTAGGTCTAGGCTGTGTCTCCCCTTTAGGTAAAAATCTATAATAAGTATTTATTTGGGGGGAAATATAGTTCAGTTTAGTACATTTACCTAGTATGAGCAAGGCCCTCCAACAAATTAACATAAACAGCATAAATAAATAAATTTGAAAAATGTATCTGACCTCTGAGTAGTGTGATTATGAAGAGCATTTAAGAAAACTTGAGAGTGAACAGATTCCTCAGGGGTGGTGGGCTGTGAGGCGCTGAGGACATCTGGCTAGACAAAGCCCGTGCTAACTAAGGAGTCACACAGCTGGCCTGTTCCCAGATACCCCTGGCTGGCCTCCAGTTCCTCTGCCTTCCTTCCTGTTTCCTCTTGGCCCACAGCATTTAGCCACCTGCAAGCCAGTCTGTTTGGAGTCATTGCGCCAGTTTCTTATCATGCTCCTGAGACTAGTTCATCCTTATATAGAGGCAATCAATAAAAAAACACATCTGTCATAGTGAGACCTTGTCTCCACAACCAAAACCAACAACAGCAACAAACAAAAGCAGACAAAAATAAATAAATAAATAAATAAATAAATAAATAAATAGCAAGCAAGCATCTGTTTCCAGCGGGATGGCTCAGCAGGTGAAGGTGCTTGTCGCTGATGACTTGAGTTTGAACTCTGGGACCTACATGACAAAAGAGCTGACGCCTTAAAGATGTCTTCTGACCACCACTGGTGTCGTTGCATGCGTGTACAGAACAAATAAAAATGGAATAAAGAACATAAGTAAAGCCAAACCATTTCTTTACATGGTGTTGCAAATGTAATAGTGATCACGCAGACATGTCCATGTTCCCTTCCAGTGTCCAGCATTTAATTCATAGTTGAGAATGACTCTAAAACTTGTTATGTAGCCCAGGCTATCTAGAACTTAACAATCCTCCTGCCTCAGCTTCCTGTTTCGTCAAGGTTGTAGTTCAAAAGACCATCTGTCTTCTTTGCTCTAAGCTCCTGCTGTTGCACTTAGGAGTGAAGAGGTAAAAGTAACAGAAGGGAAAAAGAGTAGGGATTTTGCCCTATTTGATAAGGTATAAAAAGATACACTAGTTCACATTCATTGATATGCCAGACACTTTTATGTGTTCTTTTAACCAGAAACCCCTCTTCTACTCTCACTCCCCACCCCAACCTAGTCACATGCCCTGGCAGAGAGAATTCAGCTTTGAAAAGGTGAAGTAGCATGTCCAAGTTCTCACATGTAATACACTCAGATGGGAATTTTGGCCAAGACCATCTAGTTTTGCCCTATACAGCCACTTGCTATAGAGAATATTCCTTCCAATTGCAATATTCCCCCTAAATTGAAACATTTGCTCCAGGAGGGAAAAGGAAGCACAGGATAAGGTCACATGCCCAGAAAGCAAAAAAACTAAAGCATTCCCCTCCCCTCTGCCAGCCCCAACTCAGACCAAACCAAACCAAACCAAAAACAAACAAACCTTGGTTTTTGAGGTGCCTACCAATAGTATAAATGTATAAATGGGTTAAGAGTCTGTTTAGGAGCTGGGCCCGGTAGCGCAGGTCTGTAATACTAACACTTAGGGAGGCAGAGGCAGGTGGATTTCGGTGAGTTCAAGGCCAGCCTGGTCTACAAAGTGAGTCCAACACAACCACGTCTACACAAAGAAACCCTGTCTTGAAAAAAGCAACAAATAAACAAAAAAATAATGGTGGCTGGAGAGATGGCTCAGAAGTTAAGAGCACTGGCTGTTCTTCCAAAGGTCCCAAGTTCAATTCCCAGCAACTACATGGTGGCTCATAACCATCTATAATGAGATCTGGTGCCCTCTTCTGGTCTGCAGGCACACATGCAGGCAAAAATATTGTATAAATAATAAGAAATCTTTAAAAAATAAAAATAAAAAAAGACTGGTTAGAGAAACCACTGAAAAAGAGATTCTGTCAAACTAGAAAGAGAGCTCCAGGGATGAAGTTTTCCAAGCTGGCACCCATGTTGGGGTGGGCTTTCTGGTGAACAGCTTTTGTCAGTTATCCCTGTTCCTTGTTAGCAGACACTCATCCACACTTGTTGGTAGCCCCAACACAAAACTCATTGGTTCATCAAATTGGACATTGGTGCAGTCCTTACTGTGGTCTGTTATAGGCTCTCTTCCTGGAGTGAGGAGTATGCTATGTCTCTGTGTCTCCCCAGGAAAAGTCTGTCACACAACACCACTGCTGTTGCTCCACACAGGGTCAGAGTCATGGACTTTGAGCAGGACCAATCTATAGCTTGTTTCAGATTGTGCCCTGACTTTAGGCCAAGTTTGAGATGACAAATTGGTCAAGACTGTGGTAGACCTCAAGCTCTTAGCAATCTTCTTGCTTCAGCTTGAGTTGGGCTTCTTGAACTGTCTAAAGACACAGGCTTTGTACTGAGGTGGTATGCACCATGAACCTTACGTATAGTGCTGTAAGTTATTACAGGAATTCTGAAAGTATGTATCCGTATCAATTGCCAGAGCCCTGTGATCTGTAGCTGATGGTCTCTCAAACTTATTAACATTTTCTTCTTTCTGGCTAACACCTGTTTTGAACTGAGGGATAAAGACAGAAGCTCAAGTGGTTGAGCACTTGCCTACATGTGAAGTCCTGGATTCCTAGTACAAACAAATATACGTAAACATTGAGGAAAGCTTAGCAATCTTTTCCTCAGAGGGGTGGGGAGAGTCCACTTGTAGGCTGGGTGTGCTGACACATGTTTTTAATTCCAACATTCAGAAGGCAGAGGCAGGTGATCTCTGTGAGTTCAAGTTCATTCTCAGTCTACATACAAAGTTCCAAGACAGCTAGGGCTACAAAAGGAAATCCACATTCATCACACACACAACTTGTTGATGGTTCTCATATAGTCAGGCTGGCCTAGAATTTGCTCTGTAGCAGACCTTATGGAAACCTTAAGCTTCTAATCTTTGTGCTAGGATGACAAGGGCATCATGACACAGCTTTTGACAGAGAAAATATTGCCAATAATAAAAAGAGTTTCTATCAACTGCTGAAACCCATCTAGACATGCTGGACAACAGGTGTGCCTTCATGGTGAAGGCCTGTAATCCCAGCTACTCTGGAAGCTGGGCAATAAGGACAGCACATTCAAAGTCTGTCTGAGCTGTAGAATGAATTCAAGAACAGTCTGGATACCTTAGAGAGACTGTCTCAAAGTGAAAAAAAAAAAAAATCCAAAATGGCTGGGAGCACATCTTCTAGGATGAAGGTTCAATCCCCAGGACCCATTCCAAGGCGGGGATTTTTTTCAATTTTAATTTTTTTTTTGCATTGAGCTACATCCCCTATGCATTCATTCTATGTTTACAAGAAAAGATAATCTAAGGTAAAATGCGTTGTTCTGGATTTTTCAGGAGGGTGTTACTGACATTATGAATAGCGAACAGTTCTTGACTAGACATAGCTGAATCATTCAACAAATATTTAACTGATGCCTGTTACATACAAGGCACTGTGCCATGGGCTGAATTCACTGAGATAAAAGACATTTCTTTGATGACAACAACCTCGTATAAAAGAACGTAAACGTGGTTTCCAATGGCCTAAAAAAAAAAGTCTCTTTGGTTTGAGAGGCAAGGTTTGCGAGCTAACAGCCTGGCTTGATACTCACGTTCCATACTCGAGTTTGGTAAATCAATCTATTTCACCTATTAAACTGAGATTAATAATAGAGGAGAACTGCTTGCTGCACGTCTCCAAAAACAGCTTTGTAAAGATGAACTAAAAAGGCATGGTGGTGCAAGCCTGTAACTCCTACTATCAGGGAGACAAAGGATGCGGGGTTCAAGGCCTGCCTTACCTACATGAGCCACAACAAAACAAAACATGAAGTTAACTGGAATGGTAGTTGGCAAGCTCGCTTGAACTTCGGGCTCTTTTAAGTCCCCTAAGCCGGTCCTCGCACACACGCGGCCAGCCACCCCTCAATCGGCCTTCCCCGGAAGAAGCTGAGTCCGCTTCCGCCCGCAGATGGTCGCGGTGGGTGTGACCAGCAGCCGCCCGACCCACACACTATGGGCGGTCCTCCGTCAGGCGCATGCGCCGGAGACCGGAAGCGCAGGGGCGTGGCGAACCGCCCCAGACGGCCGGCCCTCGCGGAGAGGCTGGGGGCGCGCGCGAGTGCGCGCTCGTTCCCGAGGCCGGCTGCGTACAGTAGTGACGGCCGCGCGGGAGCGGTCACATGACCACAGCGGCTGCCTGTACAGTAAGAACCCAATATGGCAGCGGCGGTAGCAGTGGCAACGGCAGCAGGACCGGCCGCCCTGTAGACCCCCCCGCGCTGCGCGCCTCCGCGGCCGCTTCCTCGCCGAGTCGCTGCTCCGGTCCGACTTCTCCTTTCTCCCCACCCTCCCCGGCACCGCGGGAAAAGCAGTGCAGGGCGCAGCAGGCAAGGGAACGCAGCCGGAGCCGGGGCACGGAAGCCTCCCCGTCAGTTCAAGACCCGACATGAGGGAAAAGGGCCGGAGGAAGAAGGGCAGGACCTGGGCGGAGGCCGCCAAGACGGTAAGGAGGAGGGAGCAGAGGGGAAGGCCGGCGGGAGTTCGTTTCCTCGCCGGCCGCCCGGCGCGGGGAAAGGGAGGTCACTTGGCCCCGCGGCTGGGTTGAGGCGCACGAAAGCGCGCGCCGAGGGCGGCGGTTAGGGGCGCGCTGGCGAGCCCCGAGGAGCCCGAGGCGTCGGCGCGAGGGGTTCGCCGCGCGGCCGCCGCGGCTCGCGGGGGCTGCGGCCGGACCCCGCGGCGAGCTGCTGTGGCCCGCCGGGCTCCCGTCGCGGTCGCCCCCACACCGCTAGCCCCGGCCTCGGCGGCACCGTGTGTTGTGCTTGCCCAGTAACCGGTTCTTCTCCCTTGCGCGCCTCGGAGAGCCCCGATTGGATGCAGACAGGAGGAGGCTTGTGTGTGCATCCAGCCCCGGAAAGGAGAGGGGAGCGCTGGAGCTCCGTGGCGTTCTCCCGCCGGAGTCGGCCCCCCCAACCCCCCTTTTGCTTATCTGGCTCTGGGAGCCAGCGTGAGGTCACGAGGCTTTTGTGTTTGCCGTCGGAGCTGAAAGTGCAGGAGGTGTTTAGAAACGAAGTAACAGGTGGGACTTGGAGAATTTTTTTTTTTCTGTTTCCGTAGAGACCTACTCTGAATAAGGCAGCAATGCATGGTGGGACGTGTAGTTTACCCGGCTTTCAATTTTTAAGCCAGAGTGAAGGTGGACTGACGAAATTATGACTAGTGCCCCCCCCCTCCAGTTTTGGTATACGAATTTAGAAATCATTTAAGAATGAGTAACCTTGTTTTGAAAAGTTTTAAAACGTGTACTTATGAAGAAACTGAACCTTAAGGAGAAATTGAAGTTCCATTATTGAAAGTGCATCAAAAATAACGTTAAGCAGTAGTAGCATTTCAACCTCTATAATAGTGGACAACATAGTGATTCCTAATAAGTGAACTCTCATAGGTTTTAATATTTGTTTTCTTCTTAAGGAATGACTGTGTGTGTGTGTATGTATGTATGTATGCATTAGGGGTAGGCTGTGTATGTGGCCATGGAGCACACCTAAGGGGGTGATAGGACAACTTGTAGGAGTTGGTGTTGCTTCTTGGGATCGAACTCAGGTTATCATCAGGCTTGGTAGCCAGCACTTTTACCCACCTGAGTAATCTCGATGGTCCTGGATTGTTTGTTTAGTAATTTATTTTCTGGTTTTTCTGAGATGAGGTTTCTCTGTGTAGCCTTGGCTGTCCTGGAACTCACTGTGTAGACCAGGCTGGCTTTGAATTCAGAGATCCCCCTGCCTCTGCCCTGGGGTTAAAGATGTGCACCACCACTACCAGGTTCTGATTTATTTTTTAAATGAGACTTTAAAAAATCAAAAGTAATGTTCATCATGGGAAAATTTAGAAAAGTATGTAGAAAATAACCCCATCAGTTCACTCCTCTATTGCCTAGTCTTGTTTCTCTAAATCTGAATTATACGGTTTATTCGTTCTGTATTTTGTTTTTATAAGTCATGCACATTTGTTTGTTGAGCGTTTTCCCTATATACATTCATTTATTTTAAGGATGGCATCTCACATAAATGAGTGCCTGAAATTGGCAGCAACCCTTCTGCCTGCGCTTTGAGTGCCGGGATGCACTGCTGTGTCCAGTTTTATGGGCTAGAACTCAGGGCAGCATGGATTCTGGGCAAATGCTCTACCCCTTGAGTCATACCCACAGTCCACTTAAAATGTGTCTTTGTGACTATACTGGTAGTTTCCTCTAAAAGACAACTCTAGAAATAATTTATTTGGTGGTGGTGAGTTTTTCTTTTACAGAAGTTTACTTTCTACTCAGTACTGCTTCCTGTTAATAAAAGAGAAGATGTCATTTTAGTTTAGTATACAAACCCCAAAATTAATCATGTGAATTAATTTTAAGTGTCTGTGATGTATTTACTTGTGTCTTAGGCTTTATATTTTTGAGACCAGGTTTCACTTTATAGTCCAGGCAGGCCTTAGCATTTCAGTGGTAAGATCACAGGCGGCTCGGCAGTCTCTGTACCTTCGTTTTTGAGATGGACTCTGTGAGCCCGTTATATAGTCCAGGCTGGCCTTAAACCACAGAGCTGGGATTATAGGCATATACTCCCATGCCCGATTCAGTCTCTACAGTACCTTGTGAATTAGGATCTTAGGGTTGAATAGTTTAGTGATTAGGGGATTGTGATGTATAGGAAGAATAATTTTGCACCTGTTTGGTTTCTTGAAATAATAAATTGGAACATTTACTCATTTTGTGTTCCAGCTATTTATGTGAAAAATAATGTTTAAAAGAAAGTAGGTTGGGGAGATGGCTCAGTGGTTAAGAGCACTTATACACAAAAGTACCTTTATACAGCTCTCTCACCAAGGCCCCTTTTCCTCATTAAAAAAAAAAATTGTGTTATGCTTCTTTTTGTAGGAAGGTTTGTCTATGTGTGTATCTGGATGTGTATTTGGAGCTAGAGGATGACATTGGGTGCTTTTCTCAGTTGTTCTCCATCTTATTTACTGAGGCAAGGTCTCGGGAACTTGCCAGATGGTCTACACGTGTAGCTGCCCAGCTTGCCCTCATCTCCACTTTCCAAGTGTTATAAGATGAGGCCTCCATGTACACCTGGACTTAGCATTTTAGAAAGTTGTATTATGTGTGTGGTTATTTTGTCAGCATGTGTGTCTTTGCACCACATACATACTGGAGGTCAGAAGAGGGCATCTGGTCCCCTGGAACTGCAGTTAAATGTGCTTGTGAGCTGAGCTTTGGCCCCCACACCCTGGATTTTTTCTGTCTTCTGAGAACTGAACTCTGGGCTTATAGCTTGTCCTGTAAATACTCTATCCATTGAGCCATCTTCTCATTCTTCTGTCCTGAAAGCCCACACACCTCCTTCCTTGTTGAAAGCAAAAGAGAAAATAAAATAGGGGAGGCAGAGGCAGGCAGCTCTCTGAGGTCAAGGCCAGCCTGGTCTACAGAGTGAGTTTCAGGATGGCCATGGCTACACAGAGAAACCCTGGGTGGGAATTATCTATTTCGGATATTTAAGTTAGAAATTTCTAGAGAGCCATGCTGGGGCAGGGTTCTAAGCCAGTATCTTATGGGCAGAGTCAGGAATATCTTGCTACTAAGGCCTGTTTGCACTAGGTAGCCAGGCCCTCTTTCCAAAAAAAAGAAATACTGTTTGCTGCTGTTATCTCTTGGATTATGAAAAATTGAGAAAATCATCTCAAATTTGTTTTTCTTGTAGAGGACCCAGGTTCAGTTCCTACCACCCACAAGGTGGCTTATACAACCACTTCAGTTCCAGGGGATTTGATGTCCTCTGCTGACCCTTGGACACTGGCCACACAGGAAATATACGTGCACACACACATGCAGGCAAAACACTCATACATATAAAATACAATAAGATAGTTTTTAAAAGTTTTACTTAAGTTAGCTATGATTAGCATTTTGCTAAATGAACAAGTAGGTGGAGGTATATATTACATAAACTTCTATAATTGCTTTCTTTATGAATATCATGGATGTCTTTTCATGTCAATAACTAAATAGGTGCCCCCTTCCTCTATTTTGAAACAATGTTTCATGGTGGCAGGGTTGGGGAAAGTGTAAGTGCTAGAAGCCAGTGCACAGGTACAAAGAAACAAAGGGGGACAGGTACATGTGCCCTCTCACCAAAGACTTCCTTTTTTGTTGTTGTTTTGTTTTTCTTTTGAGACAGGGTTTCTCTGAGTAGCTCTGGCTGTCCTGGAACTTGCCCTGTAGACCAAGCTGGCCTCCTCAGAGTTCCACCTTCTGCTGCCTCTTTGGTGCTGGGATTAAAGGCATGTGGGCCACCAAAGACTGCCTAGAACATATTCTTAAAAGCAGGCCCTACTTCTTTAACATTTCTACTACCTTACAGTAAAGCTATCAGATTGCAGATCCGTCAATGACTTTATCCTTTAAGTCTTGGCTCCATGATCCGTTCACTTTCCTGAATCCCCCTTCCTGAACACTGTCTCATTAGGAACAAATCTTTCAACACTTGAGCCTTTCAGGGAGATACTTACATTAGAATATGAATACTGTGTTGTTATGTGATGAAAATATACATCACATGGCCATTGAGCACCAAAAATGGCTAGTGCGATTAAGATCTGCAGTTTATTTAATCTTAACTACGTGTAAATAGCAGTATATGGCTAGTGGCTATTATTGGACAATACAGCTCTTCCTCCTCACCTCTAAAGTTTTTCAAGACAGGATTTCTCTGTGTAACAGAGCCCTGTTTGTTCTGGACTCAATTTATAGACCAGGCTGGCCTCAAACTCACAGAGATTAACCTGCCTCTGCCTCCCAGTTGCTGGCATTAAAGGCTTGTACAACCACCCCTGGCTCTATTGGACAATATAGAGCTAAAGTAATTTCCCAGGTCTATTGACTATTGCTGTATTCTATCCCCAACCTCCAGTATTGGGGATTGAATGAGGGCCTTATGTTTGCTAGGCAAGTGCTACATCCATGTGCATTCATAATGTCTTGCCCCCAACCCCCCATTTTAATTTTTGAGACAGTCTCACTAAGTTGCATACACTTGACTTGAACTTACTGTGTAGCCAGGCTGGCCTTCCATCAGTGTACTGAGTAGCAGGGTTACAGGTGTACACCAACATGCCTGGCTATTGTTTGCTAACAAGCTTGTATTTTTTGTATTTTTTTTGCTGGTAAACTTGGCTATTCAGATCTTATCCTTGGTCTTTCTTTACTACCTTATTTCCTGGTCTTTTAATTTATATGTACGTGTTTGTCTCTGTGTGTATGCAGTATGAGTGTGCAGGTACCTGCAGAGTCTAAAAGAGGGTGCTAGATACCCTGGAGCTGGAGTTAGAGCAGTTGTGAGCTGCCTGACATGGGTGCTGGGAACTGAACTTGGGTCCTGGAAGAGCAAAACATTGATCTACACTGCCCTGAAACTTGCTATATGAGGATAACCTTGAACTCTTGACCCCCTGAGTGCTGGGATTTCAGGTGCGTGCCACAGTGGCAGGTTTATGTAGTACTGGGACTCAGGCAGTGCTGAGAATGAAATCCAAGCTTTGTGCATGCCAGGCAAGCAGTGTACCAGCTGAGCCACATCCCCAAGCCTCCATCTGGAGTCTTAACTCATTGATGTTTGAATTATTCAATAGCTGGTTTAGTGAGACTCAATTTCAAATAAATTGTTCCTGTGGATAGTGTTAGTGTTTTTCCTTCCCTCTCTTCTTAATTTTTTTTTTTTTTTTGTTGTTGTTGTTTTGTTTTGAGATAAGGTCTTTGCAACCCTTTTGGGTTTTACTGTGTATTCCAGGTTGGTCTTCAATCCAACAGTCAGTATGAACCACCAGCCTGACTCAAATACATTAATATGCTATGAAGTTTTCTTTATTGTATATATTTTGTATCTTTATATAAAAAGAGACTGGTAAAACGGAGAAATAATTTTTGCCCTAGTGGGTGTGGGGTTAAAACTAGACAGGATGAGGCAGGTATGCCAGGAGTTTGGGGCCAAGAACATGGGTTATATAGTAGGTTTTTGGCCAGGTGGGGCTATATTGTGAGACCTTGTTTCAAAAAACAAACAGAACAGAAGCAGCAAAATAGCCACTTGTGAACTATACATGAAAGAGGACAGGTTGCAAGGAGTGACAAGCAGCTTTAGGAGTTGAGGGTTAGCTAGTGTTAACAGACTAGACTGTGACTGTAGAATGAGAACCATAAGGCTCAGATGAGTTCATACTCTCAAGTGCACTTTGGTTTTCACAGCTTGGTCCAATTTGGTTTTTCAAGACAGGGATTCTCTGTGTAGCCCTGACTGTCATGAAAATCACTCTGTAGAACAGGCTGGCCTCACACTCAGAGATCCACCTGCCTCTGCCTCCCAAGTGCTGGGATTAAAGGCGATTTAGTCTGATTTTAAGAGGACCAGTTAATCTGCTTGGAATACTGACACACAGAAATAGTGAGATAACTGTATATTGTTTTAACCTAAATGTATATGACCTTAACCTAAATTTGATAATAAAATGTATGATAAGAATAAATACGTTGTTGAAGCTGTGTAGTGGTAAATTAATAAAATTTGAGAGTTTTCAAGGAACAAGGTCAAATAGACCCCAGTGTTTAAAAATGATGGGAAAGAGTTGGAGAGATGACTCAATGGCTAAGAACATGAAGTGCTCTCATGGAAGATCCTGATTTAATTCCCAGCACATGCAAGTTGAGCTGCAGGGGTATCCAATCCCTGAGACGCCTGCATTCACCTGCGTATAACATACACATATACACATAAAATTAAAACCTTGAAAAGGCAAAGAATATGTAAGATTGTTGCAAACAAGGCACAAGCTGAGAAGAAAGACAAAAAAATGCTTTTTAGTTTTATTTTATTGTTTTTTTAAGACAGGGTTTCTCTGTGTAGCTTTGGCTGTCCTAGACTCGCTTTGTAGATCAGGCTGGCCTTGAACTTAAAGAGATCCACCCCCTCTGCCTCCCTGAGCGCTGGGATTACAGGCGTGCACCACCATGCCTGGCTTTAAAAAAAAATGTTAGATACTGTTAATTTACCTTTATCTTTTAGTATTGTGAAATATATTTAAAGAGAAAGGCTGAAAAGGTGGAGTGTTGAAGAAATTGATCTGATATATGTTTTTATTCCAGGAATCATTGCTTTTTATGCAGGAGGTAACATCTATTTTAGGTCCATTGGGTCACGTGTGGGATTTATTATAGAAGTCTAGAAAGTCTAGTGTGACTGGCTGTTACTTTCTTTCTGTGGCCTACATGTTGTTTTCACCTTATGGTTCTACCTATGTATATTACACATCAAAGTCTCAAGTTCTTATGGTCTCCTAAAGCATAAGGAGGCTTAGTGAAGCTCTTTGATGCAATGAAATTGTACCATTTCTTTATTACTATTACTTGTTTTTTGTTTGGTGAGGTAGAGTCTTGCAAGATAGCCGTTCTGGCCTGGCATTTGTGAAGTAGTTCAGGTTGGCCTTGAGTGCTGGGTTTATAGTTGTTTGCCACCATGCCTGGCTTGCTTTTATTAATGTATAGTAAATATACATATAATGGGTTTCATTACAGTATTTTCATACATGTACATAATGAATTTTTATCATTTAAAAATAATTTATTAAATATTTTTGGTTTGATTTTTATGTGCATTGGTGTTTTGCCTACATGTGTCTGTGAGCGTATCAGATCTTGGAGTTATAGACAGTTGTGAGCTGCCATGTAGGTGCTGGGAGTTGAACCTAGGTCCTTTGGAAGAGCAGTCAAAGGACCACTGAGCCATCTCCCCAGTCCCCAATTTTTATCATTTTTATCCTTCATTATCTTGTTTTGTTCCTCTTATTCCTGATGATCCCCTTCCTCTTCCCAGCTAGTTCCCCTTCTTTCTTTGTTAAGAGTTTGGTGGCTCCGTTTCATTTGGATGAAGGGTTATTTACAGGATGGTGGCACCTTGCCTGTGTAGAAAATGCCTCTTACTCCTCCTAGCAACCATTAAGTTCCAAAGATTCCCAGGGAGGAGTGTGCTCTTAGGAGCTATTCCCCACTTACTTGGTTTTTTGAGATAGGGTGTCTCACTCTAGTCCAGACTGGTTTCAAATTCCTGTTGATCTTCCTGCCTTAGCCTCAGCCCGTGTCTCAGCTGTGATCATAGGTGTGAGCCACCACATTTTCTTCTTAAGTTGTTTCACGTGTGTTTGTTGTCCTCCCCATTACTCTAGAGAACACAGTATATACCTACTTCTCTTCTCATGAGTATGTTTAGAATCACTATTTTACTTAGCATATAGTTAGTTGCTTTTGCTATGAGTAAATTGTCATTGTCTTACGACACTACGAATTGGAAAGCCCATGAGAGATTATAATTTTAGCATTTCATCATGGAAAATAATTTTAAAGTACATGAGAATAGCCTACTATATTATGCTGCTTACTATATATTTACTCTTTATTATTTTTAAAATTAATTATTTTATTTTATGTGTATGTTTTGCCTTTATGTATGCTTATATACACTGTGCATGTCTGGTGCCCTTGGAGATCAGAAGAGGGCATTGAACCCCCTGTAACTGGAGTTACAGGCAGTTGTGAGCTGCCATGTGGGTGCTTGACATTGAACCAGAGTCTTCTGGAAGAGCTGCCAGTGTTCTTAACCTCTGAGGTATCTCTTTTGGCCCCCCCTCCATTCTTTATGTTATTTTTATAATTTTTTTTCAAGAAGGATTTCTTCTGGACTCACTTTGTAGACCAGGCAGAGATCTGTCTGCCTCCCTGAGTGCTGGGATTACAGGCATACGCCACCCTGCCTGCCACACATATACATACACACACACACACACATACATATGTGTATACATATGTATGTATGTGTATACATATGTATGTGTGTGTGTATATCTTTTTTTGGAGACAGGCTCTCATGTAGCCCATACTGGCCTGGAATTCCCTCTGCAGTCAAGGATGACTTTGAGCTTGTGATCCTTCCACCTCTGCCTCTTAAGTGCTGGAGTGGGCCACTGTGCCTGGCTTGCTCTTTCATTATTTATTGTTCAGATTCTTTCTGATAATACTTTTTTTCTGTCTTGAAAACTTTCAGCTATTCTTTTTGAGCATTGTGTCTTAGCAATAAAACTCTTAACGCTTTTTTGTGGGAGAGATCCTGATAGCTACCTCCAGGTTTGGTGAGTCTGTAAAACACACGGGGCTCAGCTTTTAGTCATACTAATAGTTGTCATTTATTATGGCAAAAAATTCAGTTAAAAATTGAGTGTGGTAGGAGCAAGGCATGGTGTATGGGCTTATAATCTCAGTACTTGGGGACATGGAGGCGGGATTTCAAGTTTAAGGCGCTTTAGGCCGTGTGAGACTTTGTTTCAGGAACAAAGCAGAACAAAATAAATCTGCGAAGATGTTTCAGTTGGTCAAGTGCTTACTACTCAAGCAAAAGGACCCGAGTTTGGACCCTCACACAGCCAGCCAACCTAAATGGTGAACCCCAGGCCCAAGTCAGAGAGTGTCTCAAAAAGGAAGGTGGACGGCTGCTAAGGGAAATATACTTGAGGTTGACTTCTGACCTCCTCCACCCACAGGCACACAAACATGAATGTGTATGTACACAAAATTAAAATGAAGTGAGCAAATGGCAAAGATGCTTGAGGTGAAATTTGGAAAAAGGTTTCAAGAGTTTTCTGAGTAAGCTCATACTGTGCTTAGTTCCTCCAGGAATGAATTATGATAAGGAGTAAAATGTCAAGAAACAAAAAGTTTTTTTAATGAGAAGAGGTTTGCATATACTTTAGTACCCAACTTGTAGAAGGAAAACAAATGTTCACATAAACCACATGGTTTATACAGGAACATTTCTCTTTAAACCCAAGTTCCCATATACCAGTCAATGGCCAGTTCATGGAGGTAGTACAAAATAAGGATAATAGTTACACGCTTGCTCTGTTCTTTTGCTTTTTACATATTCCATATAAAAATACCTTTTGTTAGGTGGTGGTGGCAGTGCATGACTTTAATCCGAGCACTAGGGAGACGGAGGCAGGCAGATTGAGGACAGCCCGGTCTGCAGAGTGAGGACAGCCACGGCTACACAGAGAAACCCTGCCTTGACACCCCCCCCCCCAGGAAAAAAAGGAATAACTTCCTTCATTTTTTATTCATTGGTTTTTCAAGATAGGGTTTCTTTGTGTACCTCTAACTTTCCTGGAACTTGCTCTGTGGACCAATGATAAAAGGCATGTGCCACCACCACTTGCATGTGTGAGGCCAGAGACATTGTTTTCCCCTGGAGCTAGAGTTATGGGCAATTGTGAGCTGTCTGACATGGGCACTAGGAAATGAACTTGGTTCTTCATTTCCACAAGAAGTACAGGAGCAGTTTGTGCTTCCTGTACTAAGACATTTACCCATTCCCAGAGAGTAACTTCATTTTACCTTCATTCTGGGAGGATGTTTTGGGTATGGTCTAACCCAAATTGGCTTTTCTTGCCTTAGTCTCTTCAGTGTTGGGATTCTAGACATGTGCTACCATACCTGGTTGGATATTTTTCCTGGGTATAAATTTGAAGGTTGGGCACTGGAGAGATGGCTCAGTGGTTTAGAGCACTGGCTGGTCTTCCAGCGGACCCAGGTTCAATTCCCAGCACCCACAGAGCAGCTCACTACTGTCTGAAACTGCAGTCCCAGGAGCTCTGTCACTTTCACACAGACTTGTGTGCAGGCAGAACACCAATGTACAGAAAATAAAAAAATTTGAAGGTTGGTAGTGTACATAGCCAGCTCCAGGACAACCAGATTACATAGAGAAGACCTTGTCTCAAAACAACAAAATGCTATTTGTATCTAACCTAGCATTGGAATTTAGCCGTATTCTCTGGGAATGATTAGAATTGCATTTACTTATAATTTTCTTTTTAAAAATTTTTTTTAGATATATTTATTTTGTGCTTATGAGGTTTTTTTTTCCTTATCTAAGTGTGTGCACCGTCTTGGTACCTAAGGATGTTGGAAGTGGACATATTTCTAGAGTTAGAAGTAGTGAATCACCATGTGTGTGTTGGGAATTGAATGAAGGAGCTGTGTAATGGAAGTTTTGGTTTCTTTGTAAACAGTTACGTTATGTAAATATGTGTTTGTTTTAATCCCAAATTGGGCTGTAGTTTGTCCACACCTTTTGCCTTGAGCAGGGTGTGGCTTTTGCCAGCTGGTAATGGCCTTCCACGTGCAGCATGGAGAGGGCCGTGCTCTAGGACTCTGAGGTTATAAATGTCGTAGCCCAGAGAGTATGGCGTGTGGCATGTGGTGTTGGCGTGTGGCATGTAGCAATTTGGAGATACAGGAGCAGACAGACCGAGATGCATCGGGGCGCAGTGTCTTGAAGGAGACTGCTGTGCTTTTTTGTTGAGGGAGGTTGGTATAGCCCTAAAAGAACCCTTTTACCCTAAGCTGGGAGAAGTAAGGCGCCCCTCTCTTTCCGTTAATCTCTCTCCTACTAGGATTGGGAGGTTGCAAGGGAGGTTGAGGCCTAAACACCCCAAATAGTTTTAAAAACAAGTGCTACAGAGATGCCAGTGCATTAACTGCTGAGCTCCTATGCAGCTGTTGATGTGCTTGTTGATGCATTGCTGTAGTTAAGGCTCTCACCAGCTTCACCCGCAGTGCATGAAATCACTACTTTTGCCATAGACGCTTTCTCAGGCTAATAGTGCAAATTAAAAAAAAATTACTTAAAGGATATGGGAGCTTTGATGTTCAGTTATGATTAAATATTACCATACATAGAAAAGTTTACACTATAAACATCGAAGTGTTTCTTATGAAATTCTAATTATTATTGTTTCTAATTGTGTTTGATTTATCAACACTTCTTCCTTTTATTAGTTTTCTTCTAAATATTAGGGGTGTGTAACTTGTTTTTGAAAGTCTTTAGTGCAGGCTGGCCCGGAACTCAAGACTTTTCTACCCCAGCATGCAATCCTGAGTCCATTCTTTTTCCAGTGCTTGAGTTTTTCGAGACAGTGTTTCTCTTTGTGGTGCTGGCTGCCCTAGATTCACTTTGTAGACCAGGCTGGACTCTAACCCACAGAGCTCTGCCTGTCTCTGCTTCCTGAGTGCTGAGATTAAGTATTTTAAGAAGTATTTCTCATTGATTTTTCTTAAGCAATTTTGTGTATGATAATGTTTTTCAGTTTTCTTCCTGGCTAGTTTTTAGACTGTTTTTTAATCCATGCATCTTCTCATAGTACCAGCTTTATCACTTTTATGTTGTATTTGCAAATACTGTACTTCTTATGTCTCTTTGGAAAATAGACTTAATAAAGGTGGAATTCATCAAAGGGAATAGTTGTTTACATAAAGCAGAAAGTTCTAGATTAAAGTAAAACTTGTACATAATAGGAAACACAGAAAGGACAGTCAAGGAGACCACCTTTTAATCTTCCCACTCAAGGTAGTGTTGTATAACCTTGTTTTGTTTGTGACATCATGCCTATGTAATATAGTCACTGACCTTGAAGAAATAATACTGGCTACTTTGGAGGAATTAGTGCTTCTTTTGTTTTTGGGGTGAAGTCTAGCATGATTCCCTAGATCTAGGAAGGGTATGGCTTATTCAAGATAGGGTTTCTCTATATAGAACTCACTTTCCTGGACTGTAGACCAGGTTGGCCCTGAACTCAGATCCGATTGCCTCTGCCTCCCGGGGGCTGGGATTCAAGGCATGGGCCAGCACACCTGACTGAAATTTGACTTTCTGAGGGCATGAAAATGTTCTTGTTTTTCTTCCAGTTTCACTAGCCAACTGTTAGTCTGTTTGATAGTTTTTCTTCACTGCCTTTTAGGTATCTTGTGTGTAGCACAGAGTCTCTAACCCTTCTCACTTTGCGTGTGTCCTGTGTGACCTCAATGGCCACAGAAGTATTAGTTAACACTTTTTAAGGCTTTTGGGCTAGTAACTACTTTTTGGTTTTGTTTTTCAAGGTAGGGTTCCTCTGTGTAACAGACCTGGCTGTCTGGAACTCACTTTGTAGACCAGGCTGGCCTTGAACTCAAAGAGATATCACTCTTGAGTGCTGGGATTAAAGGTGTATGATACTAACATTTTAAATGTAAAATGAAATAATCTCAATTATTCAAAATTCAGACTCTTCATCTTTGCACTTCTGGAATGAACTTATAAAAATTTGATAATTTATATAATAATAATTTGATATAATTATGATAATTTTAATACTGCTTTTTGCTTTGCTTTGTTTTGTTTGAGACAGGGTTTTATTGTGTAGCCCTGGCCTACTTGGAACTTGCTGTGTAGACCAGGCTGGCCTGTAACTCACAGAGTTACAGCCAGTGCCTGCCTCTGTCTTTTGGGTGCAAGTAGCTACACTGCTACTTCTGGTTAAGGAGTAGTATTAGTCGGTACTTTTAAGAACCTTGTCTGTTGCCCTTGACTCCTTTATACTGTTGATTTTTAACTTTTTTCTGTGTTTAATCATTTTGTCATAAGAATAGTATGTAGCAAGTGGCGGCACACACCTTTGATCCCACACTCAGGAGGCAGAGGCAGGTGGATCTCTCAGTCTGAGGCCAGCCTGCTCTACAGAGTGAGTTCCAGGACAGCCAGGGATACATAGAGAAACCCTGTTTCGGGAAAAGTAAACAAACAAACAAAAAGGGTTTTGTTTAAACAGTTTCAGTAGAATTTTTTTGTGAGACAAACACTGCCCTCCTGTGGTTAGATTAAGGTAACTGTTTTCATTAAACTTATGGTAAAAGAATATAATATGGTATGCCTACCTTGGGATCCTTCCCACTTTCAAGAGTTTTCTTTCCTTTCCCTTAGTAAATCTATACTTGCTTTATTTAAAAAAAAAAGTAATAGTTCAATGTACTATTTTTGCTCAGAAATATTTTGAGATTTTTCTTCTCTAGATTTCTCTAGTGAATGCATATTTTTCTCATTCTCTGTATTTTTAGGGGAATTAAGATAATTAAATATAAACAATTATTGAAAGGAGAAATTGTCCTTTTTTGTTATTACTACTTATTTGTGAGTATATGTACACATAGCTCAGAAAGCATCTTGCAAGAGCCACTTTTCTCCTTACCCATGTGCATCTTGCAGATTGAACTCAAGCAGTGGTCTCATACTCCTTTATCCTAGCACTCTGGGAGGCAGAGATAAGCAGATCTCTGAGTTTGAGGCTAGCCTGTTAGTATTTTGAAACAGAACCTGCTTCTGGGTTACCTAGCACCTTTTGATGTCATCTTGTGTCCCCCAGCCAGGTGACCACACCTGGGAGGCGTGGTTAGTGGCCACCTTACCTCTTAAAGGGACCCGATACGTGGTTTCTCTTGTCCTCTCTTCTTCCCTCTTGTTCTCTCTTTCGTCTCTCTTCTTCCTTCTTGTTCTCTCGTCTCTCTCTTGTTCTCTCTCGCTTCTCTTACTCTCTCTTGCCTCTCTCTCTCTATCGAGGCACCCCCCTCTTCTCTCTCTCTCTTTCCCCCATCATGTCCTGCTCTCCCTCTCTTCATATCCACCTAATAAACCTCTTTCATATAAGACCTGTTGTAAGCCTCATTTGTTCATAAATTTGTCCTTACATAGCCTATCTATAGGGCTGTAGGACAATGAGGACTACACAGAGAAACCCTGTTAAACTCCCCAAAATAAAATAAAAATAAATGAGAGGAAAGAACAGGACTTGGGACAGTAGGATGGATCAGCAGGTAATGGCACTTGGCACCAAGACCAAAAATGAGTTATTAGTCTGTAACCCAAGTCCTAGCACTGGGAAGGTGGCAACAGGAGGATCAGAAATTCAAGTTATTTTTGGCTATGTAGGGAATTATGGGCCTGGGCTGGAGAATTTGTCCTCAAACCAAACAAAAACAAACTATCAAATGCTTGTTTAAATCCTATGGGGAAATTTGTTTTTGAGACAGGGTCTTACTATGTGGCCTTGACTGATCTTGAACTAACGGAGATCTGACACCTGCAGTGCTGGGAGTAGAGGAGTGTGCCACCATGTGTGGGAGTAGAGGAGTGTGCCACCATGTGTGGGAGTAGAGGAGTGTGCCACCATGTGTGGGAGTAGAGGAGTGTGCCACCATGTGTGGGAGTAGAGGAGTGTGCCACCATGTGTGG